>CM062814.1:581841495-582441495 GCA_031772625.1 Pinus tabuliformis | reverse complement strand
GTATGGTTGCAGAAATGCTAGAGGCTGGTATAATTCAACCAAGTCAAAGTTCTTTCTCTGCTCCAGTAGTATTGGTGCACAAGAAGGATGGATCATGGCGCATGTGTTCGGATTATAGGGAGCTCAACAAGCTCACTATTAAAGATAAGTTCCCCATTCCTGTCATTGATGAATTACTGGATGAATTGCATGGATCAATTTACTTCACCAAGTTGGATATTCGTTCAGGATATCATCAAATCAGAATGAAGATTGAAGACATTCCAAAAACAACATTTAGAACTCATGAGGGTCATTATGAATTTTTTGTCATGCCTTTTGGCCTTACCAATGCACCTTCAACATTTCAAGGTTTGATGAATTCAATTTTCAAACCATTCCTTAGAAAATTTGTGTTAGTATTTTTTGATGATATACTAATCTACAACAAGTCTTGGAAGGATCATGTTGAACATGTTGACAGAGTGCTACAACTATTGGACGAGAAACAATTATATGCAAAAGATCCAAATGTTTCTTTGGAGTCCAGGAGGTGGAATATCTGGGTCATATTGTATCTCATGAAGGAGTTAAGGTAGACCCTAACAAAATTAAATCCATTAAGGAATGGAAAATCCCCACATCCATAAAGCATCTGCGAGGATTTCTCGGGTTGACAGGGTATTATCGCAAGTTTGTTAAGAATTATGGGAGAATAGCATCACCTCTAACAACATTATTGAAGAAAGATGCATTTTCATGGACTCCGGAAGCAACAAAGGCCTTTGAACATCTTAAAGAGGCAATGTGCCAAGCACTTGTCTTAGCTACACCGGACTTCACAAAAACCTTTATTGTGGAATGTGATGCTTCAGGAAATGGAATTGGTGTTGTTCTAATGCAAGATGAAAGACCCATTGCTTTTGAAAGTCGTCCAATCAAGGGAAAGTTTTTAATAAAAGCTATTTATGAGAAGGAAATGTTGGCAATACTCCATGCACTTAAGAAATGGCGACCCTACCTAATGGGAAGACACTTCAAGGTAAAAATGGATCATGATAGCCTTACATACTTTTTAGAACAAAGATTATCCTCTGAAGAGGAACAAAAGTGGGTCAAAAAGATGTTGGGTTATGACTTTGAAATCATCTACAAAAAAGGGAAGCAAAATGTGGTGGCAGATGCACTCTCAAGAAAGGATGAGGATGTGCAAGCATTGTTGTGTGCCATTTCTATTATCCAACTAGATTGGATAAATGAAGCAAGGGAGGAGTGGAAGAATGACGAAGAAGTGTGGGAACTTATTCGAAAGTTACAACAAGATTCCAGTACGTTTGATACATTTAGCTGGAAAAATGATTGATTATGGTACAAATATCGCTTATACCTCTGTAAGAATTCCCAGCTAAAACAAAAGATTTTTATGGAATTGCACACTTCTCCCTTAGGAGGGCACTCGGGATTTTTAAAAACTTACCACAGGGTTAAGAGGGAATTTTTTTGGGATGGCCTTAACTCAGATATTCAAAAGTTTGTGGCAAAATGTTTGGTTTGCCAAAAAAATAAAGTTGAAACAATTAAGACACCGGGACTATTACAACCTTTATCCATTCCAAGCTAATGATGTGAGAAGGTTTCAATGGATTTTATCACAGGTTTACCTAAGTCTGAGGGAAAGAGTGTCATCATGGTGGTAGTTGACATACTTACCAAGTATGTACACTTTTTTGCATTATCACATTCATCTAAATCCAGTACAGTTTCTACTGCATTTATGGAAATAATTCAAAAGCTACATGGAAACAAAAAGATTATTGTAAGTGACAGAGATCCCGTTTTCACTGGAAATTTTTGGACAAAATTATTTTATTGTCTTGGTACTCAGTTAGCTCATAGCTCATCTTATCATCCTCAATCTGATGGACAAACTGAGATAGTAAACAAATGTTTGGAAGGATATCTTCGTTGCTTTGTATTTGATAAACAGACACAATGGGTCAAATGGTTGCCTCTGGCTGAATGGAGGTATAACACTTCCTTCCATGCAACAACAAAAATGACCCCATTTATGGCACTTTAGGGGTATCAACCACCATCCATCACATCATATTTAAGAGAAAATTCTAAGGTCCAGGCAGTGGGACATCACATTGAACATCAACAACAAGTCCTCCAACTCTTAAAGGATAACCTCGTGTTGGCACCGAATAGAATGAAACAATAGGCATATCAACATCGTAGTGAAAGAAGTTTTGATGTAGGTGATTGAGTATTCCTACAACTACAACCATATAAGCAAATGTCCCGCAAGCAAGCTAAGAAGGATAATAAATTATCACCAAAGTATTATGGTCCGTACAAGGTGTTGTAAAAGATTGGTACTATGGCATACAAATGGGAGCTTCCTGCAGCTTCTTGATTGCACCCAGTTTTCCATGTTTCATGTCTAAAGAAGGTTATAGGTGGCAAGCTTCCAGTTCAAACAATATTGCCAGAACTTGATGAGGAAGGAAAAATTATATTGGAAGCGAAAGAAGTCATAGAAACAAGAACTCGATAGCTACGGAATCGATCGATTTCAGAGTATCTTATTAAGTGGAAGAACTTATCCACTAAATATTCTGCATGGGAGAATGAGAATTTTATGCAGAAGTATCTAGAACTACTCAAGCGTTGAGGACAACACTTTTTTGAAGGAGAGGGGCATGTTGGGTCCCCATAATACTAGTGATTACCCAATTACTATTGTAGTTATACCCCTTATTAATATTGTTGTGCCCCTATTGCCCCCATATTGTTATTACTGTGCCCCATAGAATCCCGCTATTGTTATTTTTGTGGCTTTATATTATTATTGTTAGGTCGGTTGGATTATATTGTGACTCCTTAGACTCCTATATATAGAAAGGAGGTTTTGTCATTTGAATCATCCAAGAATTGTTCATTTATGTAATGTAAAGGAGGTTTCCCCCTCGAAGAGGCTGAATTCTAAGGCGTTGATCTATATTTTCTATCTTTTCTGGAGTTGGTTTCATAACATATTAATCCTAGGGTTTAATATAAATCCCTTCAGTTTATAATAATGGTTAACTATCATCCAGATTTTCATTGTGACAAATGTTGTCTCTATAGGAAAATCAACTATGGTCATCAATCGTTAACCTTGGGAAACCATGGCCAATCATGGTCCAACATCACATTGTGACAAATATTGTCTCAATATGAAAATAAACCATGTTCAGTAATAATAAACTATGGTAAATCATAGTCCTTAATGGTCAACCATGATCGACCATGGTTAACCATGGTCCAACATTGCATTATGACAAATATTATCTCAATATGAAAATTAATCATGGTGAACCATGGTACAATTTCATATTATGTCAAGATTGTCTCAATTTGTAAATCAACCATGATCGATCATGGTCAACCATGTTGAACCATGCTTATTTTAGCATTTATAACATTTATCATAGGGTTTATATAACTTAGTTTATAATATTTATCTTACTCTTTATCATAGGATTTTCTCGATGTGAAAATCAATCATGGTTAGTCATTGTCCAACATTACATTGTGACAAAGATTGTCTCGAGATGAAAATCAACTATGGTCAACCATGTTTATTTTATGGTTTATATACCTAGTACCTATAATGTTAATCCATTGGATAAATATTATTCCCGTGGGTTTATAGTCCCTTCATTTTTTAGTATTAATGCCTCGGGCTTATTATTCCCTTGGGTTTATGATAAAAATTTGTTGGCTTTATTAATCTAAGGATTCACATTCCTAGGATATAATATTATCCAAAAGATTTATAATATTGATCCTAGGGCTAAATACAAATCCCTTGGGTTTATAATGATCGTCCAACCTCACATTGTGATGAAGGTTGTCTCAATATGAAAATTATCCATGTTCAACCATTGTCAATCATCATCAGTGATGGTCAATCGTGGGAAACCGCGGTCCAACGTGACATTGTGGAAAATATTGTCTCAATATTAAAATCAACCATGGTCAACCATAGTCAACAATGGTCAAACATTGCATTGTGACAAATATTATCTAAATATGAAATCCAATCATAGTCAACCACAGTTTATCATGGTCAATCATGGTAAACCATCATCAACCATTGTCCAATGTCACATTATGACAAATCATATATCAATATGAACATAAATCATGGTTAACTATCGTCAACCATGTTCCACCATGGTCCAACATCGCATTGTGGTAAATATCTACCATGGTGAACAATGTTCAATCATGGTCAACCATGGTCAATCATGGTCAATAATCATGGTCACATTGTGACAAACATTGTCTCATGGTCCAATGTCACATTGTGTCAACCATAGTCATCCATGTTCAACCATGCTCAACCATGGTCAACAAGTGTCCCACATCACATTGTGACAAAGATTCTCTTAATATGAAAATCAATCAAGGTCAACCATTGTCCAACATCACATTATGAAAAAGGTTGTCTCAATATGAAAATCAAGCATGGTCAGCCATGGTCAAGGATGCTTTTTTTAGGGTTTATAATATCTATCTTAGGTTTACAATATTATTCCCTCGAGTTTAATATTATTTTCCTCGGTTTTTAGTACCCATCCCTTAGGTTTATTGTCCCACATCACATCGTGACAAAGATTCTCTTAATATGAAAATCAATCAAGGTCAACCATGGTCCAACATCACATTATGACAAAGGTTGTCTCAATATGAAAATCAAGCATGGTCAGCCATGGTCAAGGATGCTTTTTTTAGGGTTTATAATATCTATCTTAGGTTTACAATATTATTCCCTCGGGTTTAATATTATTTGCCTCAGTTTTTAGTACCAATCCCTTATGTTTATTAATCTAAGCATTCATATTCCTAGAGTATAATATTATTGATAAGGTTTATAGTATTAATACTAGGGCTTAATATAAATCCCTTGGGTTATAATATAAATTTCTTGGGTTTATAATATTAATAATCTCTTCAGTTAATAATATCAATATTTATTATATTATTGATAATATCAATAATGTTATCATTTTATTAGAATGCAATAATAATTATTATAAATTGTCATTATAATTGTTATAATTATTCTATATTTATGGTATAATGATAATAATATTTTATTATATAATTATTATTATATTTATTATAAATATCATTATTAATATTAATATTGAATCCATATCAATTGATGTCTATTGACTTATATCAACCATACTTATTAATGTGGTTGTGCTAGTTTTAAAAATATTAATAACAACAAAATATAAAATATTTCACGATGGAATATTAAGTAATATATATCTACATTTATAAATATTTTAATAGTACTAAATCATTTTTAATATGGAAAACTTGATACATAAATAAAATATTTCAATATCTATGTTTTAATGTCATATATATATAATTAAAAAAATATTATGGTTAAAAAGTATTCAAGTAGCCACCCCAACCCTCACAAAACATTTAAGAGGGGGACAACATGGCTAGTGGCCCCACGCAAAACTATAATAACATTATTTCTTTATTTTATCAAGATGACAAGTGTTCACTCTAGCTTCAACAACATTTTTTATTTGTGTCTTTTATGGTGTAATATGGTCGCTTCCCCCCCCCCCCCAAAGGTGGCATTTATTTTGCGGTCTTATACAATCTATGGAATGAATGGGTATGTGCACACTTGATTACTTGTAATATCTAGGACTTATTTTCTAATTTTTCCTTAATCATGTGGTGTTGTGGTGGTTTGTTTTTATTTATGTCATGGCTTGGTCTAGGATGGTTTGATGGGACTTATGTTTAGACATTGTGACCTTGAGGAGAGCCAGTTGTTTTTCTTATTATTTAAGAGACCTTCCCATCTTCACGCATTGCACCATTTGAAGGTTTGGACAATTTGTGATAATTACATTAAGGTACTTCTGGAGACACCTAACTCTATTAACATACGCTTTGGTCCTGAATTTAATGGTTGGTTGGCATACAACATTTCCTAGTTTTTGGCTTAATGACTTGTGGTGTGCTAGCAACTATTAATTCTTGTTTCGGTCTTATTCTTGGGATACTCACTATCTATATCTCCTCCACTAATGTGTTGAGTCTTGTCTTTTTTAACAACTTTTTACGTCTCTCGAGCACCATGCCTTCGGAGTTCATGTGAAATCACCGATGTGCCAGTTGTCAATCTCCCTAAGGTAGAAGTTGCCTCTAGCATTAGAGGTTGTAACCATATGTCAAATTTCTCTACCTTCCAATATTTGTGATGAGGTTCGCCATCTTGAATGCCTCTCCATTAGAGATCCCTTTCTCTGATTCTAAAATCCTGAAGGAGTTAGCCCACTCCGTTCTTGACTTTGGTCACACCAGTGACACACTAAAACAAATGTCCTAACTCCATTACCCATCATTGGAAGATAAAAAATATCATGGGCACGATTGTGAAAGAGAAAAATGATGGATGTATTGACATTTTATTGACATTCTCTCATGCTATTTAAAACATATAGCTACTCCAATGTGAAGGATCCTACTCTAGTAACTTCCCCATATTCTTGATTTTTTATGATCTATTACTGTAGCACTTTTATTTGTAGACAAGTAGGTGATAGGCTTGTTTATTTCAACAGTTGGTTTTATTTTGGTTAAATTTTCTCTAGTTTCTTTTATAGTTTAATCTAGTGGAGACATAACTATTTCCTAGTTTATCTTGATACTTTGATATTTTTAGCTAATAATTAATATAAATTTAACAAAAAAAAACTCAAATAATTTAATTACCTTACATTTTAATGTTTTGTATAAGTATAATTTCAGATTGAAACTGCAAATGTAAATGGTGTAATATACACCATTCAAATATCTAAAAAAATCTCTTTTCAAATTTTCTACATACAAATTTAATATTAAAAAAAACATATTTAATATAAAAACAAGACCAGGAATAAAATAAATATTTAATATAAAAACAACACAATAGTAAAAATAAATATCAAAGCTGAGGAGAAAATACATTTTTAAAAAGAAATTGATTGACAGATAAGAATGCCCCTCAGATTTCTATTCTGATTGCGTTTAAGCCAAAAGAAATCTATATTAAAAAAAATTACGATGTAAAACATACGTTTGGTGAATAGATCGATAATACAAATATGACGGATAATATCACATCTCCATAGGTTTGACGAATAGATCCATAATACAAATACGACGGACAATATCATATCTCCACGTTTGCAACGGCTATAACTACGCCCTTAAACTTTTCAGGTACGTGGAATTCAATGAACTCGTGAGTTGACGGGTTTAACATACAACAAGCCTGACGAATCAGAAAATCATAACGTTTACTCAAAAAAATATCGCCGCGCCACTCTGCGGTGCACGCAGAACCAGAAAATTTTATGGGAATAGCAGTTTCGATAGCCCAATTGTTGTCCTCTGCATCATATTTCAGCAAGTATTTTATCAAGTGTTGTTCAGTGAAGGTATATAGGTGCCCAGAAGCAACTAACGACAACGACTTGAACGATTGCACGAATGTCCACATATCCTCCACTCGTCTCCACACGCCCGTCTTTGGATCATAAATTTCTGCATTGTTTCCATCGCCGAATACAAAGAAATTTTCTCCAAGAAAAACTCCATGACAGTCGCCCACTTCTTGGCTCATTGGAGGCAAAATTTCCCACTTGTCTTCTTCCACATTGTAAGCCTCTGCTGCTGCGAGCATATGATCATTTGGGCTGCGTCTCCCACCCGCAACGTAAATAAGCCCGGTGGTAGAAGATACAGCGCAGGCGAAGCCGGTCCTTGTTGTGGGCATGTCGGCTCCTCGGCGCCATTTGGCAGACACGAAATCAAAAATATAAACTCTGCTCATCGTTTCCAAGTTTGTCGGATGTATTCCGCCCATGATAACCAGCTTCCCATTAACACAAACGCACTTACAAACGCAGTGATAATGGAATGGAAGTTCAGTAGGTAAGTCCGGAATGGGACGCAGCATTTCCCAGGTGCGCCTGAGAGGGTCGAACACTATTACTCTGCAGGTACTCTGCTTAGATTTCGTGCCTGGTATTGGAAGTTTGAAATACGTAATCATACAGATCAAGTGGTCACTCGTTGCAGAGGTCAGCCGGTCCTTATAAAACCCTGGACTACTCACTATATCTTTCCATTTTTTGCACACAGCTTTGAGGTTGGAGTGCGATTTATATGGAACTCTGAGCAAGCACTGTCTAATGACGTCGTCGGGAAGATTATGAATAGTTCCATCCTGTCTCAGCAGTGCCAACCTCTTTGACCTCCGCGGGTTCTCGGGGTTTACCTGAAATCAAAAAAAGGAAACCAAATGAGTCGTGACTAACAATTCTTTACAACATCACTGTATTATCAGAATGACAAAAGAAAAATGAAGCATTTGTGTTACCATGGCGTTCATCCTGTTTAATGATTTGCAGGTTGCCGTGGAGAAAATAAGTATCGCTTAATAAGGGTGCCGTGAAGAAATTAAGAATCGCTCGAAAAGGAGGGTGGTATATATAGTTTACCAGAACAAAAGTAAAAATTCATTTCGCTTTAATCAAGAAGTGACCGTTAAAGATTTGAACGTTAAAGCGTTAAAGATTTGAACGTTAAAAAGGTTAAAGATTGGGAAGTTTTCTTCGCATTATAACAAATGTGAACGCGTAAAATGGCTTTCACCTCAATAGAATTATCCAAATATAAACCTTTGAAGTGCCACTGAGCATTTAATGAACTTTTTAGACACATGAAAATGTAGACTGTGAGAGATGCTTTGACCTAATTATTTTAAATTTTAAAATAAAATTTGACCGATATATTTTAAAGCCATATTTATATTTATTTTTTGTTATAGTCAAGATATTGGAATGTTATTCACTGATTAAGTTTTTATCGCTTGGTGTGGGTGTGGGTGTGGGTGGGTGAAATAATTATAATGATTAATATATTTTGATTAATTAAATTATATTAAAATATAAATATAAATTAATTAAAAAAATATTTGTTATACAATATGAGTTTTGATATTACTAACAAGTTAAAATTTGACCGATATATTTTAAAACTATATTTATATTTATTTTTTGTTATAGTCAAGATATTGGAATGTTATTCACTGATTAAGTTTTTATCGCTTGGTGTGGGTGTGGGTGGGTGAAATAATTATAATGATTAATATATTTTGATTAATTAAATTATATTAAAATATAAATATAAATTAATTAAAAAAATATTTGTTATATAATATGAGTTTTGATATTACTAACAAGTTATGGTTTGAGAGTAATACTTACGGGTATTTAAGTTATTAAAATCACAAGGGTTTTGTATGGAGATTCAGCTACACCAATCTTTAGTCTAAGTTGATTTAGAAACATAATAAATTTTAATAAAATAAGATTACACCCGGGTGAAATTGCCCCAGAGTACAGTTTGTTGGCCAGCGAATGCACTGTGAAGACTATGTGTGTCACTGTGCAAGTATTCTCAATCATTAAAAATAACACACTTGTCAAATTACATATAAAAATAAAATTTAAATTTAATAGAAAACATAAAATTAATCATTACAACTGTAATTGTAATTAATAGTTAATACTTAAATCGATTTAGATCAATTTTAATTCTTAATATACCAAGCATCTAGAGGATCAAATCTCTTGTGAAAACTTTTTTTAGAGTGAAAAACATTATATACTCTTAGCATATGGTAAGTACTAATTAAATCAAATCTAAATTGATTATAAATTACTGTTTAAATTTTATTAAACTCATATTTTAATATATTATTTTATTTTGGAATTTTATAACCAGCAATTTATTTTAATTGAATTTTAAGTGCAAATGCTTTAATTATATAAGTTGATTATATTAAACTAGAATACTACTAAATTCCATTTACTTAAAATTTACCATTCAAAATATACAGAATAAAAAATTGCAAATTTTCATTTAAATATGATATGTATTAGTAATAACAATATAATTTTAAAGTTAAAATTATTTAAAATATTAAATTAGCATTTAAGATATTAAATTAATTTTTGAAATATAGAGTTAATATTTGAGATTTTATTGTTTATGTGATAAGGTATCTGTCTGGAAATAACGATGGGATTGTTAAAGTTTATGGAAAGTATGTTGGTTGAAAACAGTTTAGAGAAGTTTACACATTGTTTCTCCTTTATATTTGAAGTTATCGCCTCTTTAAAATGTCTTTATTTCTTTCTTTTTATATATAATTTTGATGAATAGTTGAGTTAATATCTCTAAATAATGATGGGATTGTTAAAGTTTATGGAAAGTATGTTGGTTGAAAAAAGTTTATTGAAGTTTATACATTGTTTTTCCTTTATATTTTAAGTTATCACCTCTTTAAAATGTTTTTATTTCTTTCTCTCTATATATAATTATGATGAATAGTTGAGTTAATATTTTATTAAGGCCATAGTTCCATAGAACCATTCTTAGTTTTTTTTTCTTTAAATTTGTTCCCTCTATTCCCATTTATGGGTAGCTTAGGAATAGAAATAAAATATTCAAAATTGATTTGGATAGCTTAGGAATAGAAATAAAATATTCAAAATTGTCTTGGAATGATTCTGACAATTAAGACGTTATTGGAAGGCTCAAATTCAAGAAATGAGATTTTAGAAATGAGTTTCTAATATGAATAAATATGGCTAAAATATTTTTTTTAATTATTTAAATGATAATTTGTATTATGAAAGTTACATTAAAAGTATAAGGTACATTAAATTCAATAATAGTTTAAAATTTTAGAAAGTGAACTCTTTTGAGATACTCCTAAAAATTTCAAAACTTTACATTCCAGAAAAATCAAATTTTATAAGAGAAGATCATTTTTCAAATCTTTATCCTCCATTCAATTCAAATTATATAAGAGAATATGAAATTATTGTGGGAATTTCATCACATAAGCTTCCAACAAACAAGTTGAATTTTGCAATGGATGTTGCCATGCACCTTAAACCAATTATTATCCGTTTGAAATAAAGATTTCATGGATGGGGAAAAAGTTCTATTTCCGTCAATAATCATTTCTCCGCTTGTTAGGAAGGTTCCTTTATTTTCCATACCATCTAGATCTTAAGTATTAGACTAGAGAATATGAAAGAATTTTGGATAGGAGAAATGGGCTGACACACTTTGCAATGTTCCAAACTTAAATAAACAGTGATATGCAAACCAAAAATGATTTACAACACATAAATTTTAAACAATCAACAAATGCTCATAAAAACTCCAGAACTAAGAACCACCTAAGCCATTTTATTAATCAATGGAGTAAGTACAATAGTATGGAGGAATGAAACTGGGCTTGTCTTAATGGCAAGCGTGATAGAACCCAGCTGATAATACAATGATCTCAAATGCTAGAAATGACTACTCCTCTATTGCTTTGCACTATCGACAAAAATACACTGCTCGCTGAAAATGGGACTGTAAGAAACTTGACCTCCAATGCTTAGAAAATGTTGCAAACTCAACCTCAATCTCTTTGACTAAAACCCAAGAAAACCTAGAAAGTGTTTTGCCTATCTCCAAGTCAAATTTGAACACACAAAATGCTGCCAATTCTCTAACTAACTAACAATTCACCCTACTATAAGAATTAGGATTTCAGGCCTGAATAGCATCTGAAAAATTCTAAAATTTTAACCATGTACTCCTCTGAGAAATACAAGAAAAACCCAAGAAGGAATTTGGATAGTTTAGACTTATGAAATTCGACCCCCTTGGAGCCCAGCTTCAGTGACAACTACAAAACTCAGAAAACTAGAATCTGCTTACAAATCCTCTTGGAAATGGACCCAAAGTTCTGGTCTGACCTCTGCTATCAATCCCCTAACTTCCTGAATGGGATTCCAGCTTATGACACCTGTATCCTTATCTCCACAAAATTTTTGGTCTAGCCCTCTAGACTATCCCCAAGCTGAGTAAGTCGAATTGTTGGGATGCTGGCTCCATTGGCTCCAAAACACATAGAGAAATATATTTATTTTAGGGGGGTTATTTAGAATTCAAATATTTTCCCACATGCAATATTTTGAAAGGATTCCTTGTTGGAAAGGTAGTTCTAGATATCCTTGTTTCACAAAATCTTCAAAGGCTTTCTATCCTCTTGCGTTTTCCTCCTCCTTCTGGTTCAGAGCATAACTTACAAGTCTACTTTCTAACAACCAAGCTAGTTTTTCTAAGGGAAACAACACACTTTTCATATCCATCCCACTATAAGGAAAATACATTCTAGTGGAGGTTTCTGTGGAAGCCCCATACAAAAATAGCCCAAAAATATTTTTGTAGCCAAGTTCACTTATAGAGGTGAGTAGGTAGATGTCTTAGCTGATATTTTTTCAATGGTACGCCTTCAATCTACAAATGCACCGATGCTTTTCTATCTATATAATCACCAATTCCACATAGAACATGGTCCATTGTGGGAAATTTATTTTTATAAAACTAAAAAAGCATGTTGAGCTAAATAAGACAACACACCAGTGCTTAAATAGTCAATAACATTGGAGAAAGGTTAACTTTTAAAAATTGTTGGTGTTATATACACCTGAAGCATCATTTCCCTTCATGCAATCAAACACCCGAGTGCATACCAAGAAGGAGAACTGCTAAAGTATTTTAATTTAAATAAGCGACTATTTTACAATGACACACCGGTGTTGTAAATGTATTAAAATGCTCTGGGTGTATCCTAAGGAGCAAAAATAGGCAGTTTTTAATTTTTTTTCAAAGAGAGATGCTATAGTCAAACAAAATAATCCTGTGGTACCTATATTATAATGCATCGTTATAGATTTTTTAATTTTAAAAAAGCACAATGCTCTTGGATATCTTCCACACTGCTATGTTTATAGTAATGCACAAGAGGAGGGTTAACTTAAAAAGAAATCTTGGCCATATATTACATTTTTACCAACTACAGTGCCACTCTTTCCTCATGCAAGCACCCTCACAATAGGCTTCTCTTCAGCACCATCCTTCCGTACCATGCTCAATGCCTCACTTTCAATTTTTTTCGAATCGTGGTAATTTTTTTTTTCTCGATTATGTGTTCATAATGCCTCCTCAATGAGAAATATTCCAAGAAATGCATATGTTCTCTCTAACTTAATCTTTTGGTATATTAGGATTACAAATTAGCTTAAAATTTCCATTGTTTTTAAAAAAATAAAAACTCTCTGTGTGGTACACCTGATATATTCAGCTCGCATTGATAGCGATGCACCCTATAAATTTACAAGGTGCACCATAGTTCAATGTGTGAGTATAACGCACCACAATTGTTTCAATGTACTTTGTTTATGAAAATGAGCTAGGAGAGCTATAAATTGTAGGTCGGTGCTTAAAATTTTTGTGTTACGCTTGGTATGTTTATATTTACCAAACGCACTACAAAAATAATATTTAAAAGTATAGCTATAGTTTATTGCATTCAATAACATGAGTATTTTTTGCTGGTGCAAAAAGGTTATACGTACACAATGGTGCATAAGTGTGACACACCAAATGGAAAATTAATTTTGTTAACCAACAACAGTGTGTCATACGTATGTGCACACTTATGCTGGTTCATTTTTGTTTGATAACGCATCAAAGACGGTGCATGATTATTTTTTCCAATGGAAAAATGGTAATTTTATTCATATTGAGAAAAATTACATGTTGTAGATGCTAAAATAGCATATGTTGTATAAACTTGTCCTGATACACAGGACCTAAATTAACAATCATTTATAAACTATCTATGCTTTCCCACCTTTATTTTTTTCCACTTTCCGCTAACCTCGAGTGTTGGGAGTGGAAGTTACAATGGACATTTCTTCCTCAGTGGTAGTATTTGGGGTTTCTTTCTTGGAATCTAAGCTTTATGTTGAGTGTATTCGCTTATTGCCTCCAATTTCTTTCCTTAGAATGAGTTGCTCGTTTTTCTGCAGTGATTCGATTCTCCTTGGAACTAAAGTACAACAGTTCTAGTTCTCATCATTTTGTGACTTGAATTGTATGTTTTGTTCATTGAATGCTAGGATATTTCCTGGTAGTTCGACATCTCAGTGAGACGGTGCATGATTATGTTTTGGGCACATCGATGATTTTATTTTAATTGAAAGTTATGTTTCCATATTTATCAATGCATCTTCCATTTAGTAACAGAAATGTATTTTATGTATGAGGTTGAAGTATTTTATATGTCAGTGATGTAGTAGAAACGTCAATAGAGAGAGCAAGATCAGGAGTAGGCGAAACTGGAAGACCTAGACAATATGTTCTAACCATTGGAGGCCAGAGAGAGGGAGAGGGTTTTATACTATCGCCCTTTTACTATAGCAACCCGAGTAGTCTTAAGGAATGTAGGCCTCCTTAAGTACTATGAGGAGGATACCTCCTTCAAGGCTCACTCTATCCTATTCGCACATCTGATTCCATCAATGGAGTGCCCAAGAGTAGGGCTTCCATATTCATCCTGGGGTGTGGTACGTGCCATCTAAGGAGGAAATACACTTTATCACTGGCCTATCCAGAAGAGGGGAGGATTTTACCTAGTTCCCTGATGTCCCCCATGGGGTTGTAACTTACAGCTGAGAGTCAGCTTGCATACACTCAAAGATATGTCTAGCCTCATGTGGTCCGTCCAGTATATTTTTAGGTATCTAGTGGAAAAATACTAATTTCATCTTTAACTGCACATGAAGTTAGGTCCCTCTCATTATTAGTCACTACCACTCACACTTTGGTCATGAGAAGGACATTAGTTCCATGTTTTGTATTATGTCGATTCTTTGATTCAAGTGCCACATTGTATTAGATGGTCTGCCATTTATTTTAGGCATTTTTGTATCGATTTAGATAGATGTCATGGGTTCAGACATGGGAGGGTGACCTTCCCTTTCACTTCAGATAGTTTTTATTTATTTTTTGAGAGGTTTCTAGAGACGAGGACTACATTTTACCATCGCCCTCTTAGGCTAATCAATAAGGTCTAGATGCACATGTGCGGGTAGATGATGCCCAAGGGGGGACTTCCAAAGCATCTGGATAGGATTTTCATTGAGGCACTAATACTACTCGCTAGTGATGATGACCATGCATTTCATCCATTGGTATTTCTATACACGGAGATTGATTAGAGATAGTGTCTCAACATCCTCTTCACACCAAATGAGCTTCTAGATGATAGAGGTAATATTAGTGTTTTCATTAAGTTAATCTAGTTTCATTTTATTGTTTTAATTAATTAGAATAAAATTTATTGTAGCATGTTCTTTAAATTGTGTACTAAATTATTTAATGAAATTGCATAATTATTGTTGTGTACTATATATTTTGTAGACATCGACACATTAGATGGGGCCATGCCTCCTTCCCCACGAGATAGAGGACATGAGGAGATGGGCAAGGCTGGAGAGGGTGAGGCACATCCTCAAGGTGGTGTGGGCATCTAGGGATCTAAGGATAGTTTCTGATTTCAAATGGACTACTATGATAGATGATTTTTGGTTGAAGAGGGATTCCTCCCTACAAGGGCTCAAGATATCAGTGTTGATTCGAGGTTCATAGATCTCTATAGGGACTTTCAGTGTCATATAATGGCTCTTACGTGTCATATCATCAAATATAGTAGGTTAGTCACAACGATCAGGGATGAAGGGCATGCATCGACAAATATGTCAGATGGGGGTGGTGATCATGATGATGAGGTTGGTGATCATGATCAAGATGATGAGAGTGGTGATCGTGATCATGATTATGAGGGTGGTGATGATGCTTCTAGTAGTACAACCCCATTGAATCATGGCCATTAGGGTGTCAATGATCCATCTGATAGTACACCTTGTCTAGTGAATTTAGTGTCCTAAATTACTCTACATAAATTATCAATCCAGGTATCGAAAATTGATGAAGTGTGGTGCACCATATGTGCTTAGTTAACCTTTTTTCTTACTTCGTTGTTTTATAGTTTATGTTGTTTTTTGGGGTTTTGTTTCTTTTGTTAGAATCTTGTTTCTAAAGAAAAGAGAAAATGAAACAAATCAAAACTTTGAATAGTTAGATTAATCTATGTCGGCAAAATATCTAAGAAAAGAAAGAAAGAAAAAAAAATCAAGTCCCATTCATAACTTCACATATCGCCAATTTCGTTCTTAAGGAACTAAAAAGACTCCATGAGACATGAACTTATGTAATGAGTATCCTACTAAGGAAAAAGCAAGAACATGTAAAGAAAAACTAATCTATTGTGTTCTCTATGCTCCAATTCACCAATCAGAAAATAGGAAGACTACTTTCTTGGAATATTTTGTCAAGCATAAATTACATAGTTAGATAAATCTACAATCAACCGAAAGCAAGAACATGTAAAGAAAAACTAATCTACTGTGTTCTCTATGCTCCAATTCACCAATCGGAAAATAGGAAGACTACTTTCTTGGAATATTTTGTCAAACATAAATTACAAAGTTAGATAAATCTACAATCAACTGGTTGAAGACACTTGCATGAATTAAAATTGCATGATTGGAAAATCTAAACGATGAAACTTGAAAGCAATAAAATGACATACTTGAATGAAGTCAAAGCAAAACCTCAAAACAATATCTACTCTACCTTACATTTTAATGTGCTCCACGACATCTACTTCACATCTCCTTCCATTTTGAGAACATCAAATCTTTATTCAAATTCTTCAAAATTACAAAGTACAACAAAGCTCTCTAAATATTTCCAAATCCATCAACGAAGAACTACAAACTCCAAGCTAAAGAGCTACCAAAAATATACAAGCTTTAGAACTAAAAAGCTAAGCTAACAAATGAAGGAGAGATATCTTCTATTTATACAAAAAGATAAGAAGCCATCTCATTAAGGAGATTCCATGAATCTCTCCCCATACCTCTAGAGTCCTCATCAAAATAGGAATTGATAAGACACATGTCTTCTTAGAGTTTCAATACAATTAGGAGATGTGACACATATCTTCATGATCCCATGATTCCCTCTACTCAAATTCGAATTTTGCCTTAGGGTGCCACATAAAGGTCTTCTAGAAGCCTCATTTTGACCTACGCATGTCAACTATATCAACCCACTTGTTAGGTATAAGAATGCGCACATTATTTTCTAAAGCCACAAATTCACTTAAAATGGCTAAGAATTAATAAATTTTTGAAAAACATAAATGTGGCCCAATGATAATGAAAGTGGGATGAATGTAGTGACATAGTATTGAAATGGAGGTGAAATGATGGTGATATAATCGACACAATAGTGAAGGTGTAATGGAAATGAATGACAATTTCAAGACCCAACACACTTCCTTAGTCACCTGATGATGAGGTGCCAGAGCTAGAGGATCTACCTTATGCTTCTCTTGAGAGACCATACCATCCACCTCCTCCTCCACCTCACACTTCATGAGACCACGCTGAGGTTGTAGTTGACCACCCATCATCTTATGTTTAAGACCAACTAGTATCTCCTCCTCCACCTTAGAGTTTGAAAAAGGTTGAGGTAGTAGCTGACCATCCATTGTCTTCGACTGCAGACGAGGTTGGCAGTACTACATTTGTTGTATGAGATATTTCATTGTAGTTATTTGAATTGACCATAGATTTATTTGACTTGTTTATATATATATATATATATATATATATTTCATGTTCGTGTACTTAATTTGTATGTTGGAGTTGATGTGTATATTGTTAGGTCATTTTAGATATGTTCATTTAATGTGCTTGCATATAAATGTGTATGTGTTAGAAGTTTTTGGCATAAGATGTATATTAATTTAAGGAAGTGTGTGATGACGATGCTAGATTAAAATGTTGGTGTTTTGTTAGATGTGATCACGATGATGATGCCCTGTTAGATTATAGATTAGCGTGATATCTAATGGTGTTTATATGTGTTATAGGTGTATGTATATAGATGATGGTAGTGAATTCAAATGTGTATCTTAGATGGTGCTTATGTTTGTTATATGGTTATCATCATGATGTTTATTTTTATGAAATAATTTTTATTGTAGATTATGTTTTCGTGAACTTATATCAAACTTTTATATGTGAAATTCCATGGAAAACCACTTAGTTTTAAAAAACGCAATATATTTTTATAAATTACATATTCTAGTATGGTTGAAACTATGATTATAAAATTACGATAAATATTTTTCTATTGGTTAGTTTATTCATTCAATCTAACTTAATTAGTAGAATATTCAATACTCACAAGGAAAAAATAATTAAAGGTAAAATAATTTATTTAGTTCTTATTAAGATGATCACGTGTAACTCACTCAATTTTTAATATAAAATACTAATAAAAAATAATAAAAAATACAATTTAACAAATTCAATATCGGTTTATAAAGTTTAGTGTATTGTTAAATTTGAAAAACTTTAGTTAGAATTTTTTATAATTCATTTATATTTAGTATAACTTAAAAAATTATATTTTTATAAAAAAATATTTTATTACTAGATATATGGGATCTTCAAGAAATTTAAATTTATTATTTGTAGCAATTCTTACCTATATAAATTATAAATTTCTCTCTCTAAAGATGAGGATCTAAGAAATATAAAATAAGGTTTGTGAAGTTACTTGTAGTTGGAGATTTTCTCTATTGAAAGTTCTCCCTTAAAGGGGCAAGTGAAAATTTTCTAGTAATAAAGATATAACATTTTATTGTTGTTTTGGCTCTTTATTTGGTATTACACTGGTTTAAATTGAACTCTTTTTAATAATTAATAATAAATATGAGTTAAATAATACAAAAATGATACTATATTGGATTTAAACTTTTGACAAATAATATATTTGATTATTTCTTAATAAGCAACTCAAAAAATATTATATTTTCCACATACTTATCACGATACAGTCAGTAAAATTCTTCTTTTCGCATTTCTCCTAGATAATATTACATCATGTCTACAATGATAATGGAATGTCTACTTTAAATGATTTACTTATAAATACATCAAAATAATTATTTATTTTACATACTATAAATAGGAAAGAAAAATGCATCACAAAGTCTATTTGAAAGTCAACCAAATGTAGTTTAATCACCATCACATTATTTATCATTTAATTCTTAGAAATAAAATATTTATTAATTAAAATTTTGTTTATAATTACCATTGAAAAGAAAAGTAACAATTGTTCCATTATCCATGAAGAAAATATTAAAACCTCTAATGCATCCATGTAAGCCGGTTTATTTCTCTTATGGTACATAAAATGATGTAATCAACATTTTATGCATGCATAATACCTCCTTTTAGTCTCATTCATTTCTCTTATGGTCCATAAAAAGATTTAATCAACATTTTATACATGCATAATACCTCCTTTTAGTTTACATAATGTTTCAAGAACTATAATTTAAATATAGTAAACATGACTTTACCTCTCATGTTAAGAGTTTTATCTTACATATTAATACATATTTTTTCCTTTTTAAGGTCCTTATAGTCTAGTTATCACTACATGATTATTTATATTGATTTTAAATTAAACAAGAAGAAAAAACATGTAAACTAATTAGCAAACCAATAAGAATATAAATCAAGACTAGGTATTCAATGTTATTTCTAAATTCATTATTTTCTTCTCATTTTTCCGTTTGAGAAGAGTTGTGAACTCGAATCCTTATTTTCATAGATATTATACACAACTAGAAATACTTAATTTTAAGCGTAAAAATGCTTCCACTACAAAAAAAATTGTAAATTCGTTGGTTAATATTACCAATTATATTATAAAATGGCAACAAAAAGAATAAAAAGAATAATATAATTAATGAAATAAAGAGAACAAAAACATACAACAATAGTATGAATGATAGAATAACACAAGTACATATCACTCTCCATTCTCACCTACTTGATTATCTTCCTTGCTTGGCATGATAACAATGTTGTTCTTAAAAATATGTTCTGATCTAGGGTCGTGTCTTAATATGAACCAACAATCCATATACAAGAAAAATGGATAAAAAGACACATGGTTGCAGTGTTTTGGAAAAATGTAAGGGTCCCTAGCTTCATGCCACATACTTATAGAATTGATGAATATTATCCCAGTATCACGACCTTCCTTTACATTATTCCGATCAAAGGTGTCCCACCACTTGCACTTAAAAATAATACATTGGAGTGAAGAAAAATCCACTTGAACGATCTCTTGTATCTTTCCAACATAACGTAACATTCACTACATTAGGTCTTGATCACAATGGCTAACACAACTACATTGATTGAACTCAAATTCCACTCCACAATATTGTGTCATGCATCCATCATCGGCATCCTTCATGTGAAAATTATGTGCATATTCCCACATCGATGGGAACAAATGCATATATAAAAATTTGAAAAAATCATAGTGTCATGTGTCTAATAACTTGAACATAATTAAAAATTATATATATATATATATATATATATATATATATATATATATATATATATATATATATATATGTTACAATTCAAAGGTGCATTATGAAGTTAAAACAATATACAAAGTGATTATAATTACTTATTTGGTCCAATCAATCCCTTTTTTTAGCGCATCATCTTCAACATGCGGGTAATGACCAGATGCACCATATTTCTCTTTGACTTGATCAATAACCCAATTGTTAGGACATATCATTGACATATTTTATTTTAAATGGTTAGTATAAGGCATGCTTCTACCATTCAACTGTTTGAATTCTTTCTAGCCACTCTCCCATTTTCTCCTCTTATATTCGTACGATGCGACCCACAATTGTGTCCGTTCCATCTTGTAAAGAATGAATTTGTTGATGGCTTCAATTTTTGAACTCCCTAATCAAAATATCCATTAATATGAAGTTTAGTTGAAGGATACAATTACTTTTTATCATGCCCCTATTTCCACTCATTGCGAGAAGCTCCCCTTCCCTTTTGTCTTCATCCCTTTCATCATATTGAATCACCAAATCAGAGATGGATTAGGGTGTGAGTGCATTAGATTTGGTGTTTGAAATGTGTTTAAGAATGAAAATAATGCATTGGTGATATTGGTGAGATTTGTGATCATGGGTTTTCGTTGTATGCAAAAAGGTCAAAATATAGTGAATAGTGTTTCTGGAAGGTGTATTTATGGAAGAAGAGGTGTTGAGATATGTGATTTTGGTGGTGTCTAAGAGAAAAGAAAAGATTTTATCTATGCAAGGAATGCATTGAGTTGTGAGAGAGATCCAACTATTTTTTTTGTAAAATTCTTGTTGGTATTAGTTTGAAAATAGTATGAAATATGGATCGACATGGTTAGCATGTGGTAGCTTGCATTTTAGTGGTTATAACTCCTTCTAGTAGTGGTTTGTAATATATCATGGGTAGGAGTTCCTTTTAGTAGCAATTGATAAATCGAGGATGGCTACTCCTTCTAGTGATAGTTGATAAAATTTTGGTAGTAGCTCCTTTCATTGGTAAATGATAAATCATGTACAAAAGCTCCTTTCAGTGGTAGCTGATAAATCAAGCGTAGTAGCCCCTTTCAGTGGTAATTCATAAATTAGGGAGAGTTATCTTCATTTAAGTTGTAGTCTAAGAAACCTACATGTAAAAGCTTGTAAGGAGTGATGAAATATCAAGTTGTAACTTATCTCTACAAAAGGAATAAATAATAGGATTGATGTATTTATATTTGCATGTGTTTCTTCATGATTATGTTGTTTCACATGATTAATTTATGATGTTGATTACATGAATGATTTTCAAATAGCTTAAAAAGGTTAATTTGGAAAGGTTGTATAATTTGGTTACACTACTGATTCACCCTCCTTCTCAGTATCGTAACCAAAAACTCCTATTACTAAAGCATCTTCTAAATGAAAAATCATATAAAAAACTCAAGTAAATGAGTTGGTTGTACACAAACCTTGACATACAAAAACATAGCTAAACAAAAGGCTATGCTAGAATTGTAAAAAAAAAGCTAGTGAATCATGACATGTAGCAATGTTGGATGATTACTATCCTCAATTTATTATATATTTTAATTGATTTTAGATCGTATATATATATATATATATATATATATATATATATATATATATATATATATATATATATATATATATATGTTGGGCATTAGATAATCCAATGCTCCTTGTGTGTTTTGTGACATGTTCTTAACTGCCTCTCAAGGATTCGTTAACTTTGGTGATGTGTCCATTTACTAACACCTATATTTTTTGGTGTAACGATAATCGTGATTGCAACAATATATATATATATATATATATATATATATATATATATATATAGACACGCACACACACACACACACTTTTTACTTATATTAATATATATTTTAAGTAGTGCAACCGTAT
Source organism: Pinus tabuliformis (assembly GCA_031772625.1). NCBI lineage: Eukaryota > Viridiplantae > Streptophyta > Pinopsida > Pinales > Pinaceae > Pinus > Pinus tabuliformis. Next base: position 582,419,054 of record CM062814.1, on the reverse strand, counting down.
AAATTAAGGTAAATGTTTACAACCATCAATCCATAATAAATATTTGTTCAAATTGCTAAAATCAAAGAAACAATAAGAATTAACTAGATTATAACTTTATTTAAAATTATTGTTTTTGTTATTAATGATAAAAATAATTAATATATAAGTTAAGCATATATACATTAAAAAAAACATATAACAAGACTTTTAACTAGAGAAATTTATCCACATTTTATTAAAGAGATTCTTAATATGTAAATAGAGATTATTAAAATAGCATCCTTTACCAATATAATAAGCACTCCCAAAATATTGTAACTTATAGCATCTGTTCATATATCATTTTTCTAATTAATTATTTTTTATAAAAAGAAAAAAACCTAACCTACTTCAAAAATAAATTTCAACTTTTAATTTATATGTGACACTAGCAATATTCTATGCAAGTGAAATCCTACTATTTACCTAATTAATTATTACATTTAATAATATATTAAAATTAAATTGAAACAGTAAATATTCAATTCGAAAATAAACACAATAGACTCATTTGTTTCCAAACACCTCGCATCTCTACCTCATCTAAAGCCACACCACAATACATTCTCTAATGGCTGATTTTTAATATTCAATTCCAAAATAAACATAATAGAATCATCTATTTCCAATCACCTTGCCCCATAACCTCATCTAAAACCACACCACAATACATTTTCCAATGGTCGATTTTTAGACTTTTTCATTGTAGGGGCACTATCTTTTTTCAGCATGAAAAAATATATATATAGATTGATCAGATGGGCCATGTACATTATATTAGCATGTTTAACAGGGATTATCAAAATATCCAAACAATCCTGTGAGAATGTTCAGCCAGATCCCAAATAAAAACCATATACAGTCACGTACATATCAATGTTGAGAGAACTAGATAAGAGTTGTGAGAGAGCAACAACAGGTATATAAAAGATAATTCAAAATCACTAACTCCTACAGGAAGCTAGTGATGAAAGCATAACAACCCATATACTTAGTATTTCTTGTAATTATAAGACACCATCTGATGTTGATCCCTATACCATACAAAAAACAAAACTATTATACAAAAAAATATAAACTATATGCATATACTATCCTGGAAACATGTACTCCACCATGCTAATCCTCTTGTCTTCTATGATTATATCCATCTGCACATCTCCCTCGATACCTTGTAGTCCTTTTTTTGAGAGCTCATGTGCAATATAATTATGTTCTCTACTAATATGACTGATTGAAGGCTTCCCAAGTTGATTCCAAAGACATTGTATTCTCCTTAACCAACCATGTAGTGTTGGTTGTTTAATCTGAGCCTTTCCTTTTACATGATCCAATATAATCTTTGAATCCCCATAAATATGGATCTCAGGGATATTGAGAAATTTTATAAGACACAACATTCCCCAAAGAGCCATAGCCCATGCCTTGATATTTGTTCCCAGGACATCATTTCATTGAGCTTTGTATTATATTTCCATTGATATAACTATCCAGAAACCAGAGTCGCATATATTATTTTGAGCCACAACATCAAAATAAGCAGTCCGAAATTCCATGTGTGAATAGATACTCCTTTTTTGGATTTTTTTTGAATTACTATCACGTGAAGGATATAGAGGATATAAAGAGATAATTTTTTCACGTATTAGATCAAAATCCTCTATCTTATTCTAAAATATATGCTTATTTCTCCATTTCCAAATGGTCCAGAAGAAAAAGTGTGGAATGGTTCTCTAGGTAGGTTTTTGTTTATTCTACCAGCCCATACAATCTGCAATGTCCTGATATTGATGATATGGAAAACCAAAATGTATAGTTAATTTAATCCATACCTAGATCACCTTTTGACATTTGAGAAACATATGGTCATTATCCTCCACCTCTTATTTGCAAATCATACATATACTAGGCCCGTGCCATTGGCGCTTTTGCAAATTCTCCCATGTGAGATTCTTATTGTGGTATACTAACCATGAGAAACAGATGATTTTAATAGGAATTTGATAGCTCTAGAGGCTAGTAAGAGTCGAGTTCTCCATATTGTTGTCATCGCCTCCATATAAAGTCGTATATACATCTTCCACACATATGTTTTCCACCTTCATCGTCCCTACCCACATCATTTTATCTCGGTGTTCCTCCTGCCATATACCCAAATCTTTATAGCTTGCACAAACATGCTTCCATATCGTAGCTAGGTTTCCCTCCATTCCCAACTCATGTGAAGTTTCCAATGTAGGATATATATATATATATATATATATATATATATATATATATATATATATATATATATATATATATATATATATATATATATATATATATATATATATATATATATATATATATATAGATATAGATATATATATCCCTCCATGTGTTAGTCAATTGATTCCATAAAAAGATACTATGATTGTAAAGAAATGTCAGTAAAGTTTTAGGAAAGTAGTAGTCCCCACTGGCACCTAGTATCCTGTCCACCCCAATAATAATCAAGTGTCCCGGTCCCATACTCCACACCAATTGCTGTATGAAGTAAGGTGACGCCTTTTGCAAACTATTCCAGATAGTCGATCCCCATGATAAACAAATGTTGTGTTTCCGATACCAAAATATAAATTCTCGATTCTTCATATATTTATGTTTTATCACTTTGCTCCATATACCAGATCTGAATATGCTATGCCAAGGTGATTTCATCCGTAGTGAAATTTGAAAGGATTTTAAATTCATTATACCCCATCCTCCATATTTTTTGGATGTGCAATATGAGACAGTTTGGTTAAGTGAATTTTGTGGTGATCATTGCAACTAGTCCATATAAAGTTGGCTATGATACGATTAATGCTATGTATAATGGCCATCGCGATCTGATATAAATGCGCCCAATAAACCCCAAATTGTGCAAGAAAAATCTGTGTGCGAATCACATGACCCCCTAGAGACAGACAATGGAATTCCCATCGAGCAACCAATTTGAAGAAATGATCAACTAGCCATTTCCAATATGAGTTCCTATAGCAATATGGTTTAATGCGATATCCAAGATATTGCTTACCACGCAACATTGGTTTTGCATCAATGCCCCAAATATTTTTGATATATTCAATGATATCCATATCGCCAAAATCATGATATACAATAGATTTATGGAGATTCATACTCAAGCCAGATGCAATAGCAAATTTGTTAAAAATGTAGAGAATATTCAGCTTTGTAAGACGATTCATCATTTTCGTAATAAGCACATCATCAACAAAAAAGCTATGAGAAATTTTGATATTGATACCCAATACTAGTGCCTGTATGTGTTCTTCCTCCACTGCTTTTTTGATGTGTAGATAATATGAATAGGAGGGGAGATAGTGAACATCCCTAATGCAACCCATGTCGAGCCCGAAAAAAGTGAGTTAGAAATCTATTAACAATTACAACGTAGTTTATATTCAAGACACAAGCAATAACCCAATTCACATATCTGGGTTGTAAAGTAATTTTGAATAGGACCTGTCTCAAATAACCCCAAACTATGCAGTCATAAGCTTTTCTCAGATCTACCTTCATAATGTTATCTTTTATGTGCTTTGTGTAGATGGAATGCATACTCTCTTGTGCTATAGCAACTGCGTCATATATTTGGCAATGCGGTGAAAACCCAAATTGTTCTGGTGAAATAAACTTTGATGAAATGCACCTCATTCAAACAATTATGATTTTGGGGATAATCTTATAGATAAGATTGCGAAGCGAGATAGGTCTGAAATCACTAATTGTTGAAGGTGGATATTTCTTAGGGATAAGCAAAATATGTGTTGAATTTATGTGTGAATGGATATCCCCCCTGAATCTTGATTCGTCCACCATCTTCAAGAGATCATTTCTAAATATATTAAAAAAGTGGGTAGATATCTCGACTGAACACCCATCCAGACCTGAGCTTTTATACTTCACAAAGGATTTTAATACCTCGAGTATTTCATCTTCAGTGACCTCTTTAAAAAAGTTTTCATTTGCTTTCACATCAAACATAGTTGGAAAAAGTTCAACGACCCATAATAGATCTCTTGCCTCATCTGCTCCTTTATGATCATGTGAACTGTGGAAATGTGCAACAACAACACCACTTATGTCCCCCTGTCTTTGGAAACACCTTCCATCCCCTTCATATATTTCCCATATAGAATTGATATTGCATTGATGATTCTCATATCGATGAAAAAAATTTGTATTACTGTCTCCTTCCTTAATCCATATTCCCTGACTCCTAAAGTGCCAAGAGGCTTCAATAACTACTAAAATGTCCTTTTTCTTATTACAAGTGCTTGTACGGGACAATTGATATTCTCATGAAGAGAATGTGAGGACATCCAGGGGAGTAGGGAATCCAGTTCATGTTGTATGTCCCTGAGTTGCTTCTGCTGAGCTAGTGCCTTTTGTCTTTGCCATATTTTTTCATGCCATTTGAGAACATCCAGCTTAGCCAAAATATGTTACATATCTTGTGTACAATATCATTAAAATATTGATCATCAATGTAGGGTCGGTTGAATTTAAATGGAAGTCCATACCTGTGAATCCCTACCTGCAAATGCAAGACTATAGGTCTACAATCAGAGAGAAAATTACTCATAACATCTGAATATACATTACCCAGGCGCTCCATCAAAGTCTCATGTAGAATGAAATGATCCAGTCTTCTCACAATGTATACCTCCCCTTTTCTACTGTTATCCCAAGTGGGGACAACCTTTGATGGGCATATATCAATGAAATTATGTTCAATAATTGCCTCACAGATCATACCTGCAATTGAATCCATTTTTCTAGTCCTCCCCCATACTTCATCCAGACCAACTGTACAGTTGAAATCCCCCAGACAATTAGAGATATGAGGTTCATAATACCATAAACAAACAAAGCCTGCCAAAAAATAATTATGTTCATATATGGACCATATAGGTTTAGAATATGGATACATTCTGGTTGCCTGTGAAGACATGCCTCAATCAAGATGCTAGCCAAGAAAGAAAAGGTTGTTGCCCAAACCCAGAGTGGATCCTGTAAAATCACAAGACCACCAGAATGTCCATCTACAGTTGTAGCAATGATGTAATAATGCGAGAACATTTTCTGGAAATAATCAACAACATGAGGACCCGAATCCATGGTTTCTTGAAGTAAAATGACATAGGGATGTATAGAGAGAAATAAATGCTCGAGAGCTAGGAATTTTGTGGGGCTTCCCAAACCCTGGATATTAAGAGATAAGATAATAGTCATGGCACATCCTGTGTGGGCATTCGTGCTCCAAGGGTTCGAGTGGATGGAATATCAGCAATAGGTACATAGGTAAGTGAATTATCTATATGGTAATGAGATGTATTCTGACTTGCATGAACTCTAAAATGAAAGCTGATCTGAAATGGGGCACTAAAGGCTTCTTGTCAACCTTACAAGAACATCTCCCACCCCAAAGCTTATATATTTCCAAGACCTTATGATTAACCAATTGCAAAATTAAAAATATTTAAAAATAGGTGTATGCTTATGTTTGTTTTTAATTGTTCAAGTGCTTATGTATATTTTCTTATGTTGATGTAAAACACACATAATAGTAAATAAAACAGAGAAACAACAAACACATGAGATAACAATATAATATGGATTTCACCCAAACCTCTTGAGCTATGTCTCCTTGAGCTCTAGTCAACTCAACTATGTTATCTGGGATTATGTCTTAAATTCTTTTACAAACTCCACGCTTAACTCCATTGGTTTACAACTAAAGCTATGGGTTTAGATTACCATCTTACAATTGTATGTCCTTACTCCACAAACAGATATAGGCTTCTCTAGGCTTGACTCCTTCAGTCAGTGCTCTAAGCGTCTTGAGCTTCTCGCTTCTCTGACTCCCTCAGAATTCTGTTAATTGTTTCTGGAACTCCTTCTTCTATCTCCAGCACACTTTGGACACCAACAATAGCTTGATCATTTGATCTCTTTGTTGTTCTACAACTTCATTACGGCTCCATGGCTCTTATAAGTCTGCTATGAGCTCTCTGGGTCTGGCTCTCATGAGCTTCTGAGTTCACTCGACCTCCAAGTGAACCTCTGTCAATTCTACTCTCCATGTTATCTCTGAGCCGCTATGCACATTCTCAGCAACCTTCTAGTGACCTTGGAAAATTTTTGTTGCTATTAATTGAGCTCTTTGGTTCACTCGACCTCCAAGTGACTCCAAAACTCTTGACGCTCTCTCAGCAATCTTTTCTTGGCTCTGCGTGCCTCTGTAGTTCGTTCTACCTCCAAGAGACTCTCAGCAATCTTCCAACTACCTCCCAAAAACTCTTTGTGATGCCTCTCAATCATGTTCTCTGGATTTTTGTTGGGCATTCTTCGGGCTCTAAAATTTCCTGTTCATTCCTCTGCGTGTAATGATTCATCTATGGCTATGTGACTTCCTCTACTCCCTGTGGCTCTACATCTGGTCCCTCTGGCTCTATGCCTCTGTGTCTGGTCCCTCTGGCTCTGTGGCTCTACATCTGGCCATCTAGTTCTACGCATTCTATAATGCATTCTTGTTACAAACACCCACTTATAGCATGGCAAGGAGAATGGGGGTTGGTTTTACAATGGGAAATACACAGGCAACCTTTCTCCTGCATAATTCCTGAAATAGACACATAATGGAAATACACAGCCAAAACTCATTAAAACACATCGTGGAGCATTTTACTGAACTTCACATAATACAGGATCACACTTAAATACTATCGGGTCTACCATTCCATCGCAAATCACAATCGCATGGCGTATTGGCCGAAAAAAACCAATACACAGGAAATACACAGAAATCCCGCATTCCCGGATTTCTAAACTTATGAAGTTGGGTCTATAAACCCATCAGGTTCAGCCGTTATCGATATATTGCTATCATAAGTCACATAGTGAATGTAATGGCCCTTTGTATCGGGGATTTGCCAATTTCCCGATCGCTGATCACCCTGATTGAATCTTGACCATTGATCTACGCACCCGATCCAACGGTCCACGTGCAATCTCATGTCGGCCCATCGCTTTATCGCATGTCGCAATATCGTCGTTGCAATGACACAAGGGTCTTCCCTTTGGTTATACTAACTACTAATCCGCCGACCAGCCGATTTGCAGATCTCCGATATCCCACCTCATGTATCACATCTACAGGGTCTGTGCCTCTTCTCCTCTGATCACCGATCACCCCACTCGCTGATTCAATCACATATCACTCTGCCTGGGGTCTCGATATCGGGTGCAACCTACCTCTTGCATTAAGTCCTTCCCTTGGCCTTTTCTGATGCAATTTCTTCAATGAGCCTTTTAGGCCATTTTCATAAGAATTTGCCTCATTTTCAAAGGGGCAAGACAACCTTCTTTCCGCGATAACTTCATCATCCAAAATCCATTTTGGTCCATTCAAGTTGCAGTAGATTCATAACGAGAATATATATGCAATAAGACTATTTCCAAGAGCATCCTTGGACTTTAATTTTCCTCTATGAGGACACTTTAGAATTAGAAGTCTATCCTAGATCTAGTTTGGATAAGCAGCTTCTGTGGTTGCCTTTACGTCAGACAGTGATGTTCCCCACTGAGGTAGGGCCGATATGAGGAGAAGAAATAATGAGAGTCTTATGTATGGTAAGAGACCAAAGGTTAAGAGTTTTCCAGTTAAGTAATCATTCGAAATTGCTACCCACAGAGTTGGTAGGCGAGGTCCGTGGGGTGATAGGAGGGCTACTACTAATGCGAGGACCCTAAGTTTTAGGAGCACGCGAAGGAGATGGTATATAGGTAGCAAATGATGTGGAAGGTACATCATGTGATGGATACAACTTGGGAGTAACATGACCAGGAGAAGAAAAAACCTAGGATGGAGGAGGAATGGACAGACCAAAACAACAAAATCCAGGTGGATCAGATTTCTTAGAGAAGGAGGATAATTGAAGGTTGACAGGGGATATGTCATCATGTGAAGAACTATGTACAGAGTAATCTGAAGGATCAGATCCATGAACTCTACCTGATTTTCGATGTGCATTATGACCTTGAAGATATGTGGCAGCTTGTTGCAACTTGTTCGACGCCCCCATATAGTTTCGACCATAATTTATGCCACCCCTAAACCGAGAGAAATTTTCCACAATATGTCCCGTATGATGGCATAAGGAGCAACGAAAGGGAACTCCCCAGTAGTGCAACCTCTGAGTGAGGCTTGTCTCCCCCTAATGTAAACCAATATGTTCCGGGAAGACCGCACCTCCTCCTGCCCCACCCTGCCTCCCCCTGATATTCTTTTTCAATTAGTATCCATGCTACTTATTTATCAAGGGCCCCTAAGCACCGAGGATCAACATATTTGAATTTCCCAATCAGATTACCAATTTTCTCCAAAGCCTGTTTCATCCATAACTCAATAGGCAAGACAGGTAACTTCACCCAAATTAATTTATTTTGTGGGGTGTTATTAAGAGAATTGAACCCAATAAACAAGGAATGAAGTTTCAGGAAGTTATGCCCATCAATCCATGTAATACATTTAATCTTTTGTATGTCTTCCTGACTCAAGAAGTGGAAGCTATACCAGCCCCAAAGCAGCATTAGAATCATCGGCATGTAACCCAACATGGTCTTCCACTTCTGCGCAATCCAAGAATGTGTGTTTGAATCACTTTTATCAGAGATATGCCAATGCCCAACAAGGGCATGTTTTTGCAGGCTAGTAATGCAATCACTCAGCTTCTCAAATTCAAAAACCACAGTAGGTGGTGGAGATGTAGTTCTAATAAAACAAACCGATGGCCAAATCACCTTACATGATTTGCATGAGTGCCACCCCACGAATAAGGGTGCTTGATCACCACCTAACGCAGACACTTTCCCTAAAATTGTGTGCCAACCATCAAAAGATTACGTAATGCCACAAGACCACCCCCATGAAGATTATACTTGTGTGACTCAGCCTCCATGGTGGCTTTTATGAAACCCTCTTGTGCCGACGTGCCCAAGACAATGAGACCCCACAATAAAGTCACTCCCCCCAACCCGGAAAACCATGCCAGATAGCCGAGTGCGAAATAAATTCTATAAATAGATGGTAGATGCAACAGATAGGAAAATGTGCCAAATATATTAAAGCACATGACGCATCCTAGTGAAAACTCACAATATACACAAACCTCAAGTGGTGGGCATAGATGTGACTAAAACCCCTTATGGAAACCTCGTCAAACCAACTCCCGAAATAGGTAATGAAAGGAATGTTAGATGATAATTAATCTAGTTCTGGATGGAATGAAAGCCAAGGTAACCCGCAGAAAATAAAAGGCAGATCCGAGATATGGCATGTGTCATATTCAATGGGATGAAATATAGCCACCTACCACCCCAAATTAACGGGGAATTACCGGAAAATTAAGAAGGGAAATACAGTGCTGCCAATACCAAGTGAAACAGAGCACAACGAAAGAAATGTACAAGAGAACCCAATACATACATCCTAGAAATCGTAAGAGTTAAGCTCCATAAAACCACCATATATCACCCAGAGGAAATCCAAACTGCTTGCATGGTTGAGAGATATAAAATGGATTGGAGAGCTTTGGAGTGGAATACCTACTAAAAACCAGTCTAGAAAACCCCTCAGGAGAGTTAGGTATACAATGACAGAATAAAGATTCAATGCCCGGTTGCATCAGGATGCCTATGGAACGATGAGAAATGAGTCGTGAAAATATGATATAATATATAGATGGAAATAGTAAATAGCACCAAGATGTGGATCAACTCTGAGCACATTACCCATACACAGAGCCGAAGTGAGATTTCCAAAACAAAGACAATAACTAAGCAATAAAAATTGCAACCGCAATCCAAGTGCATCAATTATCATAAGCAGCTCCGACTAAAAACACATAATAGCCATGGTACCAACCGTTGTGAGCTCCGTATCCATGGAGGCCAACAAACAGAATATCAGACCCGTGCCATTTTACAGAATCTCCTCCACTGGATTGTGGCGCCACCCTCCAACGCCATGTACCAAAAAATTATATCTCATGGTTGCAGAGTCAAATACCTTTGTTTAGAAATCTTTTGGACATGATGAAGATGTAGTCCTACCAAACTTAAAAAAAAAAGACATGGGTAATCTCATAGACATGACAATATAACTCCTTGAAACTTAATCTTGTCCAAAACCATAATACATTTTCCAATCCTCGATTTTGATCTTTTTCAATTGCATGTGACGCTACCTCCACCACCCAGGTCACATCTGGTAATCTTCTTATGAATTTGAATGAATGAAGGGATGTTAATGACATCCATGAGACCACGCAGTCCAAGGTACCTAGGACTCCAACCCACCATAACATCAGACTTTTCTCTAAGTCTACTCTCTTGTCATGAATCTTGACCAAGAAATTCGCATTTTTGATAACGCTCGCTTCCTCGAACAAATTGCTCAAACAATCCACCTTCAGAATGTTTTTAAACTAACTACGAATATCCTCATAAGCTGAACAATCCATGATGTAGTGTCATTATGTTTCAACCTCTCATTTCCTACAAAATATGTAGATTCTTTCTTCCCACTCTTCTTTTGGAGTTGTCCATCTACTTATTTCACATTTGAGATGATGGGACCCTTCCCTTTCCTCAACTGTTTTGTTAATAATCTAGAATTTTCAATTATTTTAGCACCCAAATATATCTTTTGATCATGAAACAATATCGGGTTGAAATCTTTGACAAATATATATATATATAAACAACAAACATTTTGACATCAAATCAAGCGAGAGCCTTATAAAGATTGGAGAGGAATTAATGTTCTTTACGTGTAATTAATATTAATATTTTGGAATATATTGTATAATTATTTTTATTTTTGATTCCATTTCATTAAGAGTAACCAAATTCTTTGACAGTGTCAAGCAGATATTATCACATAAGATTAATTAAAAAATAGAATTATATATATATATATATATATATATATATATATATATATATATATATATAATTTGAATTTAGAAAATATTAATTCATCACATTTATTCATTTGTAAATATTTTAATTTATCATAAATTTATAAATATTTTAATATATGATGTAGAAATAAATGTTTAAAAGTTGAAAATTAAATTAACCTTAATAGCTATTAAATTTAAATAGAAAATAATTTTAAAAATTTAATATTACAAAATAATTTGATAGCATATATTTTACAAATTTAATTTTTAATTAAAAAATATTAAATTAAAAAAATAAATAAAATGAAAAAATATAAACTATTGGGTTAAACATTATTAATTATTTTATTTAAATAAAACATCTTATTCTTATGCTTTAAATATCTAAATATCATTTAAGTAAAACTTTATTTAATGATGAACTTCAAAACTATGTAAAATAATTAAAATAATAATTACGTCATAAGGCGTTACTCTCTGAAATCATCTCCCCCAACTGCCTTTTTGTCATAATCCTGACCGACATATCATTGCTAGAAAATTAAATGTTTTTCCACCGTTCGATGCTACAACTAAATCTTGATTTGCACTACTAACCATAATCCAATTTGCAATTCTTTCAACATGGTTTGGTGGCTCCATTGCTTTCATCTAACACTAAGCTTGTTCATTACGATTCGTTGTCTTGGATTATAGTGAAGGATGAATTTATGGATAATGCATAAATCATGGCCAAGGAATTGCTTTGCATCAGATATGAGGTAACTAGAAACCCTTTATTATGGAGGGCAGGCAGGTAGTCATTTATTTGGTTTTCAAAAATGTGGGTGGAAGCTAATAGGGAAGCAGTTGTAGTATGCGGTGGTGGATTTCTTGTGGTACAGGAAACGGGAAAAGGGAGTGTCGGTGAGTTCTCTAAGGCATGATTTGATAGATGAATGGGGGCACCCTATTCCAAACCCTGCACAGTGGCCCTCCACTTTTGGTGGCTAAGGCTTCAAACCCATTTTTGATTCTATCTATTAGATGGGACTCAAGTTCAGTATCCAGGTCATGCATTGCATCAATACCCAAGCCTTCAAAGCCAACACCCCCATTCTGGGACCTCTGGTTATTTTCTCTCTCGTGGTTAGTTCCTCTCTCAAAACGAGCATGCAGTGGATTGAAATTGTAAGAAACTTTGAGGTGAACCTTATACCTCTGTCTCTTCTGTTCATTTTTTATAGAATGAGTTATATACATCTTCAGTTCGTATTTCTAACCATTCTCAACACCTAATTCATGCTTTTGTATATAGGGAATTAAATTGTCATCATTTTTGGACTCAACTATTTTCCTTCGAAGCCCAGCTAAAATGGTTATTAGGCTGAGGGCCTCCACTGCAAATATTTTTGTTAACAATGGCACTTACAAAGAGTTTATTTTCAAGCTTTTTCAAGTGGCTTTTATGGATGAAGAAAGTGCAACAGTAATTCTAGTAAGTTGATCAGTCTATAAAAGAAATTCCCATCTGAAGCCCTGAGTAGGTGATGAATGTTGTTTGTTTAAGGTTCTCTTCATGTATTCTGGTCGATTGGGTAGTATCTGCATGCTAAATTTTTAGATCGGAGTCTGGTTAATTGATAAATGTTGCATATACTAATATTTTTGTGGGTACTTGTAGTTTGATAGTCATTTTTCTAAACTGAGATCCTCACACAAAAAACTAATTTGAAATAGTGAATGTGACCTCTTGACACCAAATGCACTGAAGGAACGCCTTAGAAATGGGCATCCTTAACATGGGTTTTACTATGTATTAGCTTTGTTTTTAGGTGGGAGATCTAATTGAAGACCATAATTTTTGGGAGAATCCATAGAGGATGGAAACTCAAAGGACTTTGTACAAAATATATACACCTATTCATGGGACCAATGCTAACACATTACAATTATATGAAAGCTCATCTTGCCTAGTATAGTTGTTACTTCACATTTTGTTAGAGATGATTGTTGAAAAAATGAGCACTCTGACACTGGTTTTCCTATAAATGACAATGAGAAAATCTACTATCCAAACCCACCATTAGCCACAAATCCCATTAGCATTTTATATTGCAGTCCAAATATGAATGATACTGTGGAGTTGATAGTGGATGTGTCCACCCAAATTGGAAATATTAGTGCACTGAGGAGAGGATATCAAAGTGACTAATTTAATCATTCATTTGTTTGGCATGAGAATTCTTGGTATTTTAGTTCCACATGCCCTATTGATTTAGGGTAAATAGATGCAGTATATCTTTTAGGATTCACTACTAGTTTTCCCTCCTAAAAGGTGCAATGAATTTTTATATAAAATCGTTTTGGGCGTCTTATACCTATGTTCCTGTGGGCTCAACAGGGGATGATATTGATATATTGGCTGAGACATTGCCATATGCAGAGGATCAAACTAGTAGCATGCCTCTGCAAATTTTGTTTGCAGGTGAGGTTACTGATATGCACTATTATTCAACAACTCATGGTGCCTATTTGAGTGAGTTGAGAGAAGCCAATAGACTGCTAAGACACTACAACATTCTGAGCTACTGAGGTAGGTTCACTCAAACCAAGCAGGTTTTCTGGAAGATAATAATAGTGTGAGTCAACTTCTCTATATTGAGATGTTATGATTTAAGATCTCTGCTATTAACTTTCCTAGTTGATTTGACCTTTTCAGCTATCGAACTTCGATGCATCCTTGTATCCAATACATCATATTTATTTTTGGAGTAAAATTTTCAGTGGGGCTATTCTATGAATCCATGGAGGTGTTCCATGAACAATTTCATGATGAAGAATTTGCACCAACGAAGTGCAATGCATGAATGTAAGGGGAGAAGATAAATTCTTGACCATAAGTACATGGAGACAACGTGCACTTGAAATTAGCAATCATTGCAGATATATTTTTAGCATAAGCATAATATTACAAAGAATATGAAAGAGAATAATAACAATTATAGGTGATTTTGACCTAATGAGTTAGTTCATGTGGTTAAAGTGCTATGAATCGCAAGTGTGAGGTTGCAGAGTCAAGTCTCTAGGCTGACTGCCTTTGTAAATGTCATGGGTGTCGTTCGATGTCTCTATTGGATTAGTTTGCCAAAATTGCAATTGGTTGGTTAAACTTGGTTACCATCCTCAGAATGAGGGGAAGTGTCGAGTGGTGGGTGTGCATATCATCAAAATATAGATAATGTTGTTTGTAGTTAGTTTAGTGCCCATTTAAAGAGGTTGGTGTGTGTGCATTTCATCGAAATGTAGATAAATTGGTTTGTAGTTGGTTCAGTGCCCATTTAAAGAGGTTGGGACATGAAATCTAATTCTTTTGGTTCAAAGTAGATGTAAGAAAGCATAAAATTTGTAGTAGTAATAATTTTTACATAATGGTTGATTGGCTTGAACATTGATATGCTTGCTTGCTTAAGTGTTCTGGTAGCCACTTGTAAAATGAATTATTTTTGGTCATCTTCTTGGACTTATAAAATGGATTTTATCTCTTTCATGTCTCTCTCATGTTACTAGATGTATTAATTTTCTTCTTTTGGTGTTAAATATTTCTAGATATAATCTGAAAAGTTATTTACGTTGTTGGTTTTGTCATTGTTGTTGCTATTTATTGCAGGAGTCCATGGTTACTTCTTCACATAAGGAGTCTATTTATAAAGTTCTCATTTCCAAAATTTTGGTGGAATCTAAATTAGAAAGTGGATCATCAATGGAATATAGATATATAAGTTTAAGGAAGTTTTGTTTTTCAATAATTTTAGTACTTACAGGTTTTGGCATTTGATGTAGAGTGCTTAAGTTTTCCGTCCTAAAAGGTGCAAGGAATTTTTAAATAAAATTGTTTTAGGTGAGTCTTTCTTTGCAGTATTTGGGAAGCAAGACACACCACATTTTGTGAGAAGTTATAAGACACAAATAAGGTGAAAATTGTCTTGTATATGAAACACACAACCAACATCAGTAGATGTAAGTAAGCATAAAAGATGTAGTAGAAGTAATTTTTACATAATGGTTGATTGTCTGTAACACTGATATGCTTGCTTGCTTAAGTGTTTTCGTATCCACTTGTAAAATGAATTATTTTTGGTAATCTTATTGGAATTATAAAATGAATTTCATCTATGTCATGTCTCTCTTGTGTTACTAGATGTATTGATTTTCTTCTTATGTTGTTAAATATTTCCAGAATTAATCTGAAAATTTATCTGCATTGTTGGTCTTGTCATTGTTGTTGTTGTTTATTACAGGAGTCCATGGTTGCTGCTTCACATAAGGAGCTTATTTATAAAGTCCTCATTTCCAAAATGCTAGCGAAATCTAAATTAGAAAGTGGATCATCAATGGAATACAGATGGGAGTTTAAGGCAGTTTTTTTTTCAATAATTTTAGTACCCACAAGCTTTGGCATCTGATGCAGAGTGCTTAAGTTTGTACTAGAAAATAGAGAATTTAGGAAACAAAAATCGATACCAAAGTTAAAGAAATGGAAAGGGTACTATATCTACCAAAAGTAACTCAAAATTTACAGGCGTTAGAAGTGTAGGTACGAGTTGGCTTTTCTAGTTACTACAAAAGTTTGGTATATCTGGATTTCAAGCTCCGAGTAAGGTATACAATTTAATAGAAAATCATGGTTTTGATCTTTGATTTTTTTTTTTAAATCTGTTTTGTTATCGCAATCCTCTGAGAATGATTTGGAAGACAAGAAGATATTCAAGGGTCAACCTTATTTCATTTCAGATCTTGAAAGTCGTGTCCTGGATGCAGAGACAATTTTGAAAGAAAAAGAACATGAAAACGCTATCTTATGCGAAAAAATACATCAATAAAAAACTCGGTGGTCAATGTATGATGTTTAACTAGCCTCCATTAAGAAAATATGGTAGAATAATGTGACTTCATTACAACAAAGCCTTGCTTCAGTGAAAAAAAGCTTGGTAGTTGATAGAATGTTTATCCAACAGGCAAAGGAAAAATATGGTGATCTAGATATTTACCCTCGTGTGTCTCAAGAACATGTTAGAAGACATATTCCACCATGTGATGATGAATTTGACTGGGATGAAGCTAATTTAGCTTAAATAAATACTCTTGATCCTCATCACACACCCCAAAGTCATATTGAGGATTCAATGTTTTGTCTTAGTTTGTACCTTGATCTAGAACATGTTGATATTGGTCCAAATATAAATGATACTATGGAGTTGATAGTGCATGTGTCCACCCAAACTGAAAATATTAGTGCACTAAGGAGAGGATATCAAAGTGATTAATCTAATCATTCATTTGTTTGGTAAGAAAATTATTGGTATTTTAGTTCCACACTCCCTACCGATTCAGGGTAAATAGATGTAGTTTATGTTTTAGGATTCAGTATTATTTTTTCCCTCCTAAAAGGCGCAAGGAATCTTTATGTAAAAAAAATTTAAGCAAATCTTTCTTTGAAATATTTAGGAATTAAGCCACACCACATTCTGTGAAAAGCTAGAAGACAAAAATAACATGCAACAGACAATAAACATCAGAGCATGGTTGAGAAATTGAATTTAGAATTTGAAATTGTGTTGGAGATGAAAATTTGTGAGGAGCTGGAAACTAAACACTAGTTGTTGCCTGAAGAAGTGTATATCAAGTTTGTTGTTTTTGTAACAAATCACATTCCATTTCCATACTGACATCTAAAGTTTTGAGGGGCTAATATTATTCTTGTCTTGCGATTCAATTATGTGTCATTCATATTATCCATCAGATAATGGCAGTTCCTAACATGATCTGATTATATATATGTGAATATATGTGAGCATTACCAAAGCCTTTTGGCAGAGAAGATGGAATCACAGACCTCTGGATCGGATCTGATTGGAAAAAACCCAGAATTTGAAAATATAATCCAAACCCCTTTGGGAAATGTTCTTTTGGCCTTGTAGTGCCCAGCACATGCAGATCCCATTATTTTTGGTTTTTGTAATAAACAGTTCAGTGCTCGGTTGTGCTTTCTTGTTGAAACCCTAAAAAGGTTAATACCCGCATCCAATGAGGGTAGGTATGTTGTTGTTCTATGCATAAATGGACTAAATCCCATTCTCCCCTCAACTATTTAAGTAATTTGGTAATTGTTTTGTGTGTAAATGTTGTTGTTTCTTTTATTAATCTCGTTATTACTCAACGGGTTTCTGGGCTGAATCTCAACTTAGTAGCATATTGTGATGCACAACTGAGAAGCAACATATTGTGACCCAAAACTGAGGATATACATTAAAAATTTTATTCTATGAATACAAATTTATCATTTTTCTCATCTGTGACCCTAAACTGAGAATATCCATACAATTTTCTGTTCTTCTGTACACACTACATACAAATTGCTATTCTATTTTATGCATTCAATTTATTTCTGATTCAGATGAAGTAATGCGAAATAATAAAATTTCCAGATGTGATTTAGACATCCAACTGATATGCATACAAGTATTTTTTATGTGATTTCATAAGAGTAAAGACACAATATAAGATAAAATTTTGAAAAAAAAATGCACATTATTAAGCCCATGCTCTAATTACAGAGAGAATCTATATGCTTATTTGAAGCCTGGTACCTTGAATGCTTTTCTAATATCAATGTTCCAATATTAATACTCTGTGCCTTAAATGTTTTGCTTTGATTGATATCCACTCATAGGTGATGATTCAGAAAGGTAAGAAGAAGTTTATTCACTTCCTCTGGAAGCTATTTCAAAAAGCCAAGGAGAAGTTTATTCACTTCCTCTGGAAATTGTTCCTAGACAAAATGGCTTCCTTTTGGGAAAAAAAAAAGATCTCTAGATTGGACACAACAGACTTTAGCATCTCACTATTGACATAAAACTACACTCCTAGAAATCTTAAAAAATAATCCTTGGTACCCATGATCGAAAGGGAGGGAGCCTGAATAGTGCGTTCATTGAAAGGGTTAATCTCTTAGGATCCTTGTAAATTAAACATTTAAAATGAAGATCAAACTTGAGTATCTGTAAGTTTATGGTGATTTATAATGAAATGAAAGCAAAGGAAAACCAAGCTTTACCTTTTACTGCAAAGGTATGGGACTTGCATAGGGAACACAAAACCAAATTTCTCATACAGGCTTGAATACATCGGAAGATCATCCTCAGTGAACCATGGTGGCAATGGTTTCGAAGGATCATATAGATCCATTACGTCCTTACCTTCTTCTACCACAGGCAGTTCACTACTATAGAAAAGAGTATATATATTCATTACCGCTATTTTTACATCAAAACGCCCAAGATCTGCCAAGCCTCTCCCGATTCAGAAAGCCAAGGAGAAGTTTATTCACTTCCTCTGGAACTTTTCCTCAACAAAATGGTTTCCTTCTGGAAAAAAATGATCTCTAGATTGGGCATAGTAGACTTTAGCATCTCACTATTGACATGATACTCCACTCCCAGCATTTTCATAAAATAATCCTTGGTACCCATAATCACAAGGGAAGGAGCTTGAATAGTGCATTCACTGAATTGGGTCAATCTCCTAGGATCTCTATAAATTAAATTAAATGTTCAAAACAAATATCAAACTTGAGTATCTATAAGTTTATGGCGACTTATAATGAAATGAAAGCAATGGGAAAAGAATGGTTTACCTTTTGTTGCAAAGGTATGGGACTTGCATAGAGAACTCAAAACCATATTTATCATACAGGATTGAATACATTTGAAGGTCATCCTCACTGAACCATGATGGCAATTATTTGGAAGGATCATAGAGATCCATTACCACCTTACCATCTTCTGCCATGGGAACTTCACTATTGGAGAAAAGAGTATGTATATATTCCGTACCACTTTTTTTACATCAAAACACCCAAGATTTGCTAATCCTCTCCTGAGTTCGTATAATAATGAATCAAAAGGAGACATTCAAAAAATTCCATGAGGGTTGCTATCATTATTTAAAGAAGAACCTGGATTATGATACAAATTTCATTGTTCAATGCATATTTTAAGCACAGAGGGGAGAAAACGTACCTGCCAATGTCTAAAATAGATGCCTTTAAGAGTTGAGTCCCATTTATCTAGTCCTCTAGGATTCAAGTAAGGTATACCTAGCATTGCAATTCCTTTCACTCGATCTGGATAACACAGATCTAAATAATATGCAACAACTACTCCAAAATCCTTCCCCACAACCAACACATCCTTCATCAAATGTAGTTTGAACTTTGAAATATGTTAATTATGATAAATAGATACTAAGTGTCCAACTACTGTTGTTTTCATAAGCATAGAACCACCTTAATTAGGGATTTTTTGAGCAAAAAGAACATAAAAGCATAACCAGCATAGAAGATATTAACATGAATCAAAGTTCACGAATCAAAACTTAATTTTTAAAATTTTTTTATAATTTTATTTATAGATATTAGTCTTATTAGTTGTATTTTCAATCTAAAAAGGATATCCATTTTATTAATGAATAGGTGGAGTTATTCTTTCTTAATGTACTAAATGATAAGAAGTTGTAAAAGAGTAGTTTTATATTTTAATTTTTTTGAACTTTTGAAATGGCACAAGGTGAAAATAGTTTATTGGAAAAAACATATGAAAAAACGAATTATTTCTTCTAAATAAAATAAATCTATTTTAATTAATAGAATTTTATATGGTTTCCAACTTATTGTCTAAATTAATAGAAGCTCAAGGATGGATTTTTTCTTTTCTTGAATCATACATCAAGCAAGAGATTGTGGGGGTTGATCATGGCTAAGGGTTCATTGACAGATTACTTTGCCAAGACAGGAGCCTAGTTTGAAACCTAAAGATTTCATTCTATGCTCCATGCCTCGAGTTTCAAGAAATGTGTTCTTGTCTGATGTCCTTGATGGTGAATCAGAACATCTATTATGCTTGCTTCTATGAATTAAATTTTTAAAATATATGAGAACTAGGTAGCTACCAAGATTTTGATGTAAGACATTTGACGAGCTAGCCAAGAAGATCGACAAGTGATAGTTACCCATAGTGCCATGCTTTTTGATCTTTTATCTTCCTTCCACGTAGTACTAACTCATATCCAAATGCGCTAGCTCAGTTGGTTATGTAATATCTACCGTCGTGTACGTTTATTTTTAATATATGGGATATTAGAGGGGTGCTCCATTTTATATCTCCTCTGCACTTTGGAGCCACCCATAGCTTGCTTCATTTGTATATAGAAACTAAGCTGGTCTCTCTACCTATATTCTTAATGACTGGGTATAAAAATAATCATATATGTAATATGACAAAATCCAGATTCTCTACACAATATCGCAAATTTCACTTATTGGTCATTCTCACTAATATTCATGGTATCATCAACCAAGAGATTGTGGCGGTTGATCATGGCGAAGGGTTCATGGACCGAAATTACTTTGGAGAGAAAGGAGTGTAGTTTGAAACCTAAAGGTTTCATTCTATGCTCCAAGCTCCAAATTTCAAGAAATGTGTTCTTGTTTGATGTCCTTGATGGTGAATCAGACCATCTATTATGCTTTCTTCTATGAATTAAAATTTTAGAATTTATGAGAACCAGGTAGCCACCAAGGTTTTAATGTAATAATTCTGACGAGCTGGCCAAGAAGATCGACAAGTGACAGTTACTGACAATACCATGTTTTCTCATCTTTTATCTTCCTTCCATGTAGTACTAACTCATACAGTTGATATCTTCTGGTTAATTGATGCATCTCTTGAGCGTGTTTTTGGAAAAATAGTTGATATCGTCTGGTTAATTGATGTATTTCTTGAGCTCTAATGTTTTCATAAGAAATCTCTAGCTTCATGTATCTCATTTGGTATTTAATGTTTGCTTTATTAGCAATAGATTCATGATATAAAAAATTGCTAGCATCGACTATATGAAGAAACACAATAAACCTTAACCATCTCTACATATTATTTAGATTTTCCCATTCCAATTTTGTGATTGTTACTCAATTTATGCCTTGTTCCTCAATTTATTCCTTACGGTGTTTCCTTTGCAACATTTGGTGAAAATTCTAGTTAACATTTTATAAATATTGATCATGATGATGATTAATGTCCACTAAGACCAATGCAGTCTATTAGACCTTAAGAAAAATAACAATCTAATTGTAATTCTTTAGAATCTTATTTCTATGCTAAAAAAAAAGGGAAAGAAGCACACCAAGACAACTATAGTTGGGTTGACTTAACAAGTCAAGAGG
Source organism: Pinus tabuliformis (assembly GCA_031772625.1). Classification (NCBI taxonomy): domain Eukaryota; kingdom Viridiplantae; phylum Streptophyta; class Pinopsida; order Pinales; family Pinaceae; genus Pinus; species Pinus tabuliformis. The sequence continues at coordinate 582,397,754 of CM062814.1, read as the reverse complement.
ATTGGAAGTGTTATATATGTGAGGGAAATGAGAGTGGATGTGAGTAAGGGTCGGAAAATCTAAAAGAAAGTGTTTATCATCCTCTGCCATCTTAGTATCGCAAAGCTGAAAAATTATATCGTCCCATGGAGCCTTGGAACTAGACCACTACCAAATTTCACTTCAAAGCTCATGAGAATTAGTTTTAATATTAGCGATGTTTGTCTTTTTCTTCGAGATGGCCAAAACAGAAAGATAATTCTGATTCTCAAGGGTCGATTTGGTTACCTCCTTATAATATCTCAGCTTCCTTTTACCCTCCATATCCTTATTGTCCTAGACCTTATTCTTAAAGTTTGAGGTGATAGTATCTTTGAAACTATCCTTGCTTCCGAAGATGATCTTGTCATTTATCCACAATGGTTGAGCCAAGAGTGGGCATCCTTATGCCACCCACGCTTGAAGTGAAGGTGGGGTGGGGTTTTTTAATAAAGTTAGAAGCCTCTCGAATTCCATGTTGTAAAGCTTCTTCTTATACATTAGATACTTAAACATAGCCCTCCTTTCAATAAGGGAGAGGCCATCTTTGGATAGGGCAATAAGATAGGGAGTATTTGCTTTGATCTTGAGAATGTAGGTTATGAACTGATTCTGAAGCATCTTAATCTTTCTCGATGACTCTCTGGATATACTGCAACCCGAGACTTCACAATCGTATAGGACAATAGGGGTGATGAGGGTCTCAAAGAGGAACCTTGTTTTATTCCAAATATAAAGATCGATAGCCTTGCAATTATTTTCAAACTCATAATAAGTTTTCCAACCTTCAATGATCCTTTTCTTAATGTTGTAATTCTAGTTGAGCCTGTGAGGAATTTAAATACCCAAATATTTATAAGAAGAGACCTGATCCAAGTGATTGTTATCATAGACGAACTTTCCATGGGTGATCTTTTTGGATTTAATTATCGTGATTTTAGTCTTGTCGATATTATCCGTTATACCCATCATGGAGCAATAGTCATGAAGAGTCTTGAGTTGCTTGTCCATTCCTCATGGATTCTATCAAGAGGAAGGATATCATCAATGTAGAGAAGAAGAGTAATGATAATACCAGCAAGCTGGGTCCCCTTACACTCCGCGATCTCCAAACACTCCAGCTTATTGATGTAAATACCGAAAAGGGTAGGGGAAAGGGAACACCCTTGCTTAACCTCGATATTGCATTTAATATATTTACACCACCCTTGGTTCATCTTAGGCTTGGAAACAACCATCTCGTAGAGGAAAATCATGACAGTGTTCAACTTTAGAGGAATCATTATCTGATTAAGTCTTTTCCAAAGCTTATCGTGAGGAACAATCTTAAGGGCTTTTCTAATGTCCACAAAGCAACAAAAGATATCAATTTTATTGTTATTCCTCGACAATGATCCTAAGAGTGACAAGGTGGTTGATAGTCGAGTGGCATATTTTAAAACTAGTTTTCCCTTTAGCTCTTTTACTATGACTTTCAAGATAGTGGCTAATCTTCTTATCTAGAATGAGACCATAATGTTTGGCTAAGATATGGCTAACCATAATTGTCCTGTTGTTAGAGGGAACAATTTTCTCCCCATTTTTAATGATAGGCACAATAAAGCTTTGCGTCCACAGCGTGAGGAAGCCATGCTTTACAGCCAAACTGAGAAGTTTATGGAGATGAGGAATGAGGATAAATTTTCCTAGCTTTAAGATCTTAGCTTGGTGTCCTTCAATATCTTTAGTTTTTCCCGCTAGCATTTTTGTTAATTCCAAACTCAATGCCCTCAAGAGAAAATATGATTTCCTTAATATGAGTGCTAATGATGTTGTCCATAGCTTCGTGGAGTCATATAACTTTTCAAGATAGGTATTCCACTTTTATAAGGGGATAGAATGATTATCTTTGGAATTATGATAATAATAAAATTAAAAATAAAAATAAAAAAATTGAGTGATTGAAAACTTCCAAAATTGATTATATTGTTAAATATTTCCAAAATAACACTTTGTAATTATAGAGATCACACATATTACATACTACTATTACAAAAATCTCTAACAATTAAAATATTATATATGAGTAATTTTATATAGTTACCAAATTTAAATAAATAAATATATTCTTAACATTTTTATTAAATTCATTTATTACTATAGTAAAATTATATATATATATATATTATCTTTATCTTATCTTTCGTTATCTTATATAGATCAAATGTTCACTCATTCGAGAGCACAATTGTGCTTATAAAACACTGCACTACTCGCTATATCTTTCCATTTTTTGCAGACGGCTTTGAGGTCAGAGTGCGATTTATATGGAACTCTGAGCAAGCACTATCGAATGAGGTTGTCGAGAAGATTAAGAATAGTTCCGTCCCGTCTCAGCAGTGCCAAACTGCTTGACCTACGAGGGCTCTTGGGTTTTACCGGAAATGAAACAAAATATGACGCCGGTTACATTGTGTTACAATGTTGTTCGTGCGGTTTAATGATTTACACGGTGCCGCGGAGTAATTATCAATTGGTTGGAACGCAAGGAGCGTTGAGATGAATATAGAAAGACCGAAACAGTTCAACACCTATACTTGCAAAGTCACTAAGCTTTAATGGAGTGGATGTTAAAAAAGTGAATCTTGCAAGTGTTTTTTTGGGAAGGTTTTCGGTTTATTTTTTGATTTTAGGTAGGATTTTGTAGAGATTTATTGAAATAACAAGTTTTATAAGTTAATTCTTCATAATTTAAGCGTCTTGTCGGGTTTTGTGAGAGAGTTGAATCCATATATACATTAAAAAACCAGTTTAAATAACATAAATCAAGATTTTGCAACAATTTTTTAATTAAAAACCTAAAAAACCTTAAAAAATCACACTTGAAAACTACTCTAAATATTTTTATCCTAACAAACACCTAATTTATTTTATTTTTTAATTTAAAATAACAGTATGAAAATAAAGAAATAAAATGGCCATACATTTTATTATAAAAATTATTTAAATAAATCTCAACCCACCATATTATCGATTCCTATATATTTTTATTATAAAAATATAATACTACTACTTACTAATATAACATTTTTATAATAGTATTATTTATATGTTTTTGTCATCTCAAACTGAGTTATAATGTTGATTTAAATGGATAGATATTAGCATATTAATATGACGAAGTATAATATATTGTAATATGAATATTATAGCTTGATTTTTGGAGTAAAGATGTTCTCGATTAGTTTTTAATTTGTTTAAGATTATATATATATATATATATATATATATATATATATATATATAATTTTTCATTCTAATTGGACAATTCTAGAAAATGTGGATCCAAATTTTAGCTTCCAACATTAGACTTGCACCTACATTCTAAATGTTCTCTGTTTCTAGAAACTCATCTTAGGGTAACATATAGTGTTTCTACTATTATTTGTTATGTGTATGGAATTTTATTTTATATAGAAATATGATGGCATATTCTTTATTTAGGTGATAACATTTTTCCAAGTTGAGTTGTAGAAGCACATTTAGATTTTATTCGACTTTCATGTTGAGATTTTCGGTTTTATTAAATTGGGTAGAAATCTCATGTATGTGACAACAATAGGATTAGTTGCTATATTAGCTCCAGTATTTTTTGAGGAGGAGTTAATGCATCCTATATTTGTTGTGAGGGAATTTATGATTTAGATTTATGCTCCAGCTATATAGAAATGTAATCTCGTAGAGGATTGTAAGAGTGTGTAGAAAAAGTAGAGAAAATAGGGGAGAGCTGACAGCATGTGTGAATTATTAGATTTGTTGTAATCTCCTTTGAATAATAAGATTGTTGATGCCTCTGTTCTGGTGGACGTAGCCCAGATTGGTTGGGTGAACCACGTTAAATCTCTGTGTTATGGTTTTGTGTGGTTTTTGTATGTGCTGTGTATGTTTATATTTATTTTAACTACGCTTTGTTTAGTCTAACAAGTGGTATCAGAGTGGCGCAGCGGAGCGTGGAGGGAACATAACCTACAAGTCTCTGGTTGTGGAGCTGGTGCACGTGAGAGACCGACTGAAGGTGGAGTTTCAGCGATTGGCGCGGTTTTAGTAGAGACGGTTGCACCAATTTCTAGCAGAACGGGTTGGCATGTTTTATTTTTGAACAGGCACACCAATTGGCGCAGATCTGAGTCTAATACTCGCGCCAGAGATCCAATGTTCAGATTGGCGCGAAATCGATGGGATTAAGCGCGCCATTTTTGCGACACTTATATGAATTTTCCTCTAGCGTGGTTGATCGGCTGTCAGCAAAGCGCTAGGCAGTGGGTGTGTTTTAGGCGTGGTTTTTTCACTGTCTAGGAGCTTCTGGCAGACTTTCCCTCTGGTAAACTTGCAATTTTGGTTTTTTTCTTTTAAAATTGTGATTACACGGTAGACAGAGGAATTTTTTAATTCAAAAATCGGAGATTGTTTGTTTGATACAACATGGAAAAAACTCAAAGTGCTCGTTTTGAGACCGAGAAGTTTAATGGAAAAAATAACTTCGAGATCTAGAAAGTGAAGATGCGCGATCTAGTTGTGCAACAAGGCATGGCGAAGGCGTTGTTGGGAAGATCCAAACAACCTTATCCCATGACAGATGATGAATGAAATGAATTGGATGGAAGAGCTCTGAGCGGTATTTGACTGTGTTTGGCGGATGATGTTTTGTTTAACATCGTGTCGGAGAAAACTGTTGTTGGTTTGTGGACAAAGCTGGAGAAGCTGTACAAAAAAATATCCTCGACCAATAGGATTCTTCTTAAGAAACAATTATACAGTCTGTGTATGAAGGAAGGTACAACTATTACTGATCATCTGAATGTCTTTAATACTCTCATGGTGCAATTAGAAAGTATAGAAGTAAAATTTGAATCAAAAGATAAAGCTATAAATTTATTGTACTCATTGCTCGAGTCATGGGATCATTTTGTTACTTCTATCAGTCTAAGTATATCAGAAACCCTTGAATTTGATGATATTGTTGGAGCTTTGTTGTCCGAAGAGACAACGAAGAGGTCAAATTCCAACACATCTACATCAGAAGCGATGTTGGCTAGAGGTCGTTTGAGAGAAAGACACTCTAGTAAGCACAGCGACTCACGATCAAAATCAAAAGGGAAGAAGAGTAAGGTAAAGTGCTGGTTTTGTGGCAAATCGAGACATTTGAAGAAGGACTGTTGGAAGAGACAACAAGCATCCAAAGAAGACTCTTTGACAGCGAAGCTGGTAGCAATCACGACAGATACAGGTTCGGCATCTGGTTCAGGTATGAGTGATGAAGTGTTATCAGTTAATTTGTCAAATCATGATCAACATTGGCTATTAGATTCTAGTGCATCAAACCACATGTGTATTCATAGGTAATGGTTTAAGACGTATAGATCAATTAATGATGGAGTTGTGTACATGGGTAATGATGTCGCGTGTAATATTGTGGGAATAGGAAGTATACAGCTGCAAATGTTTGATGGGACAACAAAATGTTAACTGATGTTAGAAATGTACCATATTTAAGGAAAAATCCAATTTTACTAGGAGCACTTGACATAAATGGATATAAAACTGTAATTCAAGGTGGAGTTATGAAAATTTACAAAGGTATTTTACTAGTAATGAAAGCTAAGAAGGTAGGAAATCTATTTCAGTTAAAAGGAAGAACAGGGTCAGATCATGTGTCTATGGTGTCTGAACATGACAATAGTTCCATTCGCTTATGGCATCAAAGGTTTGGCCATATGAACGAAAGAGGGTTAAAATGTTTGGCTGATCGCTAGTTACTTCCAGATCTAAAGTCTAGACAGTTAGATTTCTGTAAACATTGTCTGTTTGGAAAACAAAGTAAGAAAAAAGTTTAAAACAGGCAAACATACTAGTAGAGAAATACTTGATTATATCCATTCAGATGTTTGGGGTCCAGCCCCTACAACTTCATATGGTGGCTCACCATATTTTGTATCGTTTATTGATGATTTCTCTAGGAAAGTGTGGGTCTACATGTTAAATAAGAAGTCTGATGTGTATATAGTTTTCAAACAATTTAGAGCATTGGTAGAAAACATCACTGGTAGAACTATAAAATGTTTAAAAACTGACAATGGTGGTGAGTTTACTTCCAAGGAGTTTGAAAACTATTGCAAGGATGTAGGGATCGAGAGACATAAGACCACTGTTTATACTGCTCAGCAAAATGGAGTTGTTGAACGCATGAATATGACTCTTTTAGAGAGAACAAGGAGTATGTTGAGTAACGCCAGTTTGCAGAAGGAATTGTGGACAGAAGCATGGGCTACAACTTGTTATGTGATAAATCAATCACCATCCATGGTGATATGTTGCAAGATTCCTCAAGAGGTATGGAAAGGTCACCCTTGTGATTATTCTAAACTCAGAGTGTTTGGTTGTGATGCATATGCTCTAGTCCCTAAACATCAACGAACTAAATTAGATCCAAAGTCAAAACGGTATATCTTGATTGGATATGGTGATGGAACAAAGGGATATAGATTGTGGGATCCTACTACCCGCAAGATCATCATCAACGGAGATGTAAAGTTTAATGAATCCTCTCTTGTACAATTAGATGTAGATAATAGATTGAAACTGGATGATGTATCTGATTTTCAGCACATTTAGTTTGAAAGCACTTCTGATGATAGCCATGATGACCATAGTTCAGATACTAGTCATGAACAGGTTTCAGAATCAGATCATGAACAGGGTTCAGATGTCCATCATGAATAGGGTTCAGATGTAGATCATGAACAGGTCTCAGACGCTGATCATGAAGAAGTTCCTACAGATGGTAGTCAGCCAATTGTGGAAGCACCAGAAACATCTTTAAGGAGGTCCACGAGAATTAAACGTCCTCCTAGAAGGTATGATGATTATGTTACTTCAGTTGCTTTAACCGCTAATGATGATGAACCTTTGCGTTATCAGGAAGTAGTAGAAGGTTCTAAAAGTGAAAAGTGGAATGAAGCTATGAAGGATGAGATGATGGAATTACACAAGAATGGCACATGGGATTTGGTTGAAATTCCAAAAGACAGGAAAATTGTGGTATGTGAATGGGTTTTCAAGTTGAAACGGGGTGTGAATGATACTGAGGACAGGTACAAAGCTAGGCTGGTCGCAAAAGGTTTTTCTCAGAAAGCAGGCATTTCCTTTCATGAGATTTTTTCACCAGTTGTTAAAATAGTTTCAATTAGAATTGCGTTAGCATTAGTCACTTTGCTTGATTTAGAATTGCAGCAACTAGATGTTAAGACTACATTTTTACATGGAGACTTAGATGAGGAAATTTGCATGGAACAACCTGAAGGGTTTGTTTAGCATTGCAATAAGAAATTTGTCTATGGGCTCAAGAAATCATTGAATGGTCTGAAGCAGTCGCCTTGGCAATGGTACAAGAAGTTTGATTCTTTCATGTTGAGTCAGAAATATATAAGAAGTGAATATGATCATTGTGTTTATTTTAAGCAATTAAATGATGGCATGTTCATTATCTTAGTATTATATGTTGATGATATGCTTTTATCAAGCAAAAGCATAGTGGAAATCAATAGGTTAAAGGCTCAGATGGCAAGGACATTTGATATGAAAGATCTGGGAGCAGCAAGACAGATTTTGGGCATGGAGATTTTCAGAGACAGGAGCAATGGTAAGTTGTGGCTATCACAACAGAAGTATGTTGAGAAAATACTCTTGAGGTTTGGTATGAACAATGTGAAGCCTGTGTCAGTCCCTTTAGCTTCCCATTTTAAGCTTTCTTCCAGTTTATGTCCTAATACAGATGAAGAAAAGGAATATATGTCTCGAATTCCATATGCCAATGTAGTAGGATGTTTGATGTATGCGATGGTTTGTACTCGACCAGATATTTCACATGCAGTTGGGGTTGTCAGTAGGTATATGGCAATTCCAAGTAAAGAACACTGGTCAGCAGTGAAATGGGTGCTTCAGTATTTAAGAGGCACAGGTGATTATTGTATCACTTATAATAAAAGTAGTGAATTTGTTTGCGGATATGTTCATTCCGATTTTGCAGGGGATTTGGATAAGAGGAGGTCAACTTCAGGGTATGTATTTACTCTTGCAGGCGGAGCTATTAGTTGGATGTCCAAGCTACAAAATATTGTTGCTTTATCTACTACTGAAGCAGAATACATAGCTACTTAACATGCTTGCAAAGAAGCGATTTGGTTGAAAGGTTTGATTGGTGAGTTTGGGAGGTTACAAGACAACATAAAATTATTTTTTGATAGTCAAAGTGCAATTCATTTGGCTAAGAATCCAGCCTATCATAGTAAATCAAAGCATATACCAATCAAGTACCATTTTGTAAGACAGGTTATCACTGAAAGGAGTGTTTCTCTTGAAAAGGTGCATACAAAGGAAAACTGTGCAGACATGTTCACGAAACCAGTTTTGTTAGAGAAGTTATGTTGGTGTCTGGCTTCTCTTGGCTTGCAGAAAATATAAAAATAATAAATGAACAAGGTATCAGGCTAATTGTTGTCAAGGTGGATATTGTTGAGATTTTCGGTTTTATTAAATTGGGCAGAAATCTCATGTATGTGACAACAATAGGATTAGTTGTTGTATTAGCTCCAGTATTTTTTGAGGAGGATTTAATGCATCCTATATTTGTTGTGAGGGAATTTATGATTCAGTTTTATCCTCCAGCTATATAGAAATGTAATCCCGTAGAGGATTGTAAGAGTGTGTAGAGAAAGTAGAGAAAACAGGGGAGAGCTGAGAGCATGTGTGAATTATTAGATTTGTTGTAATCTCCTTTGAATAATAAGATTGCCGATGTCTTTGTTCTAGTGGACGTGGCCCAGATTGGTTGGGTGAACCACGTTAAATCTATGTGTTATGGTTTTGTGTGGATTTTTGTATGTGCTTTGTATGTTTATATTTATTTCAGTTGCACTTTGTTTAGTCTAGCATTTCATTTGTTAAAAGAAATTTTCATATATTCAACTTGTATTTTTATAAATAAAAGCATATGGGTTTAATTTTAATATGGATATGACTTTAAATATAGATCAAAGAAAATGTCATATATTCAACTTATTTCCGGAAATGAAAGCATATGTGGTTTAGTTTTAATATGGATATGAATTCTAAATATAGATTAACATGAACATTTAGATACATTGTAAATGAGTCTATTATTTCTAGGTAGATTTATTGAGAAGCCTAATCATAAATCTTACTATTTGTGCCTTAGTTCAAGTCTGTGTGCGTGCGTGCACGTTTCTTAAACGTTGTTCATTATCATACTCTATCTGCATAGAGTGAATCGTTGTTAGGTATATTTAAATTTTCTATCTTGACACATATATGGTTATGGTTTTAGTTGAGAGATCTAGTAATAGGATTGATTTCAAAAGTAGATTTAAATTTTATTACCATCAAACTAGAATTTTGAATGAGAGAGTCATATATTAATATATCATGCCTTAGCTTTATGATACATTGATTCATAAGCTACCATGGATATTCAATTAGACACTTGACCATAGTATATTTATTAAATTATAATGGAGAATCTAAAATCTACACTTTGAGGGTTTACACCTTTATAGATTTTGAGATCTATTATATTTTTTTACTGTGTATTCATGCAAATTATAATTAACAAATAGAAAAATCACTCAAAACCACAATAACACAAGATATGACATGGGAAACATTTTCATGAGAAAATCTAGCTAGAAGATGAGGTTGCTTCACCCTCTACTTGAATAGAAATGGATGCAAGTACAAAGAAGTGAGACATATAGTATGTGGGCTACTATAGTGAAAAAAATCTCTTTAGTTTCTCTCTCCCTATCAACTCTCATCTACTCTGCTCATCTATGGAAAAAAATACAATAAATGATCTGTAATTGAAAATTTGAATAAATTACAAATGAAAATGTATATGTGTTTTGGGTAAAGGATCAAGTTACTAAACACATTAAAAAAGTGATTTTTAAACACAATCAACATCCAAACAGATACAATAAATGATATCGTAAACACATAACAACAAACATGATAAATGATTTGACCCCTCTCTTAGGCTACATCTCTTGGTTCAGCTTCTAGTGGAGGGCCTCTTGATGCTCAAAGATATGTGTTTACATGAATTTACAGTTCTAAGAATGAAAAAAATGTCTCCAATTGATCGAGAACTTTTAAAAACCCCCATCTGGGGTTCTTTATACACCTCATTTGGCCAAAAACTAAGAAAGTTATGTTTGTTACAAGTTTTACCCCAATTCCATAGCTAATCATCTTCTAATTCGACCCAAACTCGGCATGAAAGACCCAAACCTAGAACCGCCATGCAAGTTTGGCCTACAATCCCACCCAATGGGTAAAATATTTGGGCAGTTAAACTGTCCTCTAACACCAAGTTTCCGAAAATTAAGGTTTCATGGGGTCACATGCCCATGAACGAGGGCTAATCACCTACCCCATTAGTTGAGCCCCCAATGACCAAATACACGGTCATATAACCGCCCATAGAACCAAGGCTGCTACCAATTTTTCCATGCGCTCCAATTGGAATGGTGGTGAGGTCGTACGTCGACCATGTGGCATGGGGCTGGCCCCCTCTTTGCTCTTTACCTAGTTGTATGGTGGGTCATATGACCCTGGGCTGGCCCCTTTACCATTCTCCATCACGATTCTGCGATTAGCTCTTGGATCATGATATTGTGGTATGGATGTGACCATGGGACTAGGGCTAAGCCCTATCCCTTAGTCCATCCCATTGTTTCCTAGGGAACGGGGACTAGGGCTGGGGCTTAGCCCATACCCCAACCTCTAATGTTGAATGCGCTAGACATTAAATCAAAGTTGACAAACTCGTTAAGAAACATGGCGTGGTGTGATGGTTTATGCCTATGGTGCTCGATGTTTGATTTCAAGTTCAATTTTGGTGGATAGCTTGGCCTGGTCCCAAAATTTTAATTCCATGTCTGAAGGCCACATGGTAGCCAGCCATTGGCCCATGTGGCCTTCCTTCATTGGTCCACATAAAGAAACCTTCATCCAATGAAATTGTGCCATTCACAAAAAAATCAAAAATTGACACTTGCCAAGAAACCATTGGCCTAAATTATACACATTCAATTGCCCACGAACTTGCCTAGTTAGTGTATGCACTTTTGATTGGGCGCGCCTACAACCCAATATCAAAAATTTCAGTTGTTTGGAAATTCGATCAGAACATGATATTGGGAGCATATGATATCGGTTTTGAGTCAAAAAAGGTACATTATATTCAGGTCACTGAGATATACACACCAATATAGTTTTTGAGAATTTTTTAACAATTTAAAATTTGGGCACTAAATTAATCCCTTGGACAAAAAAATAGAATGAAAATCCTTTCCTCCTAGTGACCTAATTATAACACAACTTGATAGCCTACTAGTGATCACAATAGAAAGATCAACATGCATGGCCAAATTTTGATCAAGAGGGGGGCTGACATGGCATCCTATGGAATCAGAGTTGTCAAAATAGAAAGATCAACTTCTAGGCATCATAAATTTTTTGTATGGACTTTGATTTAGGGGATTCTTAAAATGTTGGAAAGTTATATGCGTGTATAATAGTGATAGGGGTGGAACACTTAAGAAGAAAAAAATTACCTCCCAAATTTTCCATTTGATGCCTCAAACTACTTCATAAAGGTTTCATACCCCAATTTTTCAAACTAGGACTTGCTAGTAAAAGTGCTCCTCTTAGATCATTTATGTAACAACCCTTGGTTTATTTTCGATGTAAATAAAATATAATACCAAGGTCATGGGACACATCTTTCAGGCTGAAAAATGGGAAAAGAAACCTAAAAGATGTCACTTTCGGTTTATTAATGCCTAAGGAAATTGTCAAAGGCATTGAGGCATAACTGAAATTTATTTATGAAATAAAGGAAAATAGGAGAAAAGGAAAGTGAAGATACACATATTTTCATTAGAGGGAGATTGAAGGAAAAATGAAGAAAATAGAGGTCCCAATGATAGAAAGGCTTACGAATATAATTTGATAGCTTTTTCATAATTTTGGGTTGAGCTCTCTTCTATTCTCTCACTCTCTCATAATATTGCACAATTAAAGCATTCTCGGAGCATGGTTGGAGAATTCTAGCTTCACTTGTATTGGATAAAGAAGAAAAAGAAAAGAAGGAAAGTGCAAGGGAACATGTGGAACAACAACTGCAACTAGATTGCTTTGTAGATAATAGATTGCATGTGTGATTTCCTTGTTGGTTTATGGATTAATGGTACATGCATGTGATTTTATGGCTATATGTTTTCACTCACAACAATATTTTCCTAGATTAAAATTGGTTTTAGCCTTCCCTTTCAATTTCCTAGATAGCCATGGTGTTGTGGGTTTTTCCACTTGATTTTTTAATGATTGGTTCTCATAATTCCTTAAAGTTGTGGATTGAAAAAATTCTCAGGAATCCCTCAAACATCTTGTGTTCATTTCCTAGTCCTTGAGCTTAGGTTGGAACAAAGGATCTAGATAAATTGATCGGTTGAGATACTAGTTCGTCCATTCAGGTTGGACAAATGCTCTGGAGCCCTGGATCAATGGAAAACTTGGGTAGAGATCGATCTAGTTGGTGTTAATGATGTATAGCACTAGAGGTGGAATCACTATGGTTGAGGGTTGAGGTTGTTTGGCTTATGGAAGCCCTAGTTTGGTTTGGTTTTGGTTTATTGTATGAGATCTCACATTGATGCTTAGAATGTTAGGTTGTGTTATATTCTTTCCACGTAGTTAATAGGGGGTTTGAAGGGCACCCATAACCCCACTTCATGGGGTCCAGGGCAGCGCCCCAGAAAATTTTGGTTTTGGACCATATGTTAGGTTGGGCGGACCCACCTATGGTTTTGTGCATGATTTTCGCACATGTTTTTTGGACGCGATGGTTTTCGGTCGATGGTATTGGATGCTTTGACATGTATAAATATGTATTGTAACATTGAAAGGAACATAATGAAAAATCAAGCTGGTAGTCCCGGTTTTGGGATCCAGGGAAAAATCTCTGTGCATATGTGTTTTATGGGTTATGCTCTCGCATTGTTTATTTTCTTTGTTTAAGAATTTGTATGCGGGTAATTTCTGTACACGGTTAAAACCTACATTTGGTATCGGAGCTATTTTGGCTTCAAGGGGATGCCTTTGTTGCTGAGGGGTTTTTCTCGGGCCTTTGGTAGACCCTGTTCAGTGGGAGATCTGCAAGATCGATTCTGGTGGTGAAAGAAGATGGCGAGCAGTGGAAAGATACAGATTGTGAAGTTCAATAGTCAGAATTTTGAGTTGTCGAAACTCAAGATGGAGGATCTGTTGGTGGATAAAGATTAGTGGATCACGGTAGATCTGGGTACTAAACCATCGGGAGTCACCGATGAAGAATGGAAGGAGTTGGATCGGAAGGCAAAGAGCACAATATGATTGTGTGTCTCGGATTCAATATTGTTGAATGTATCAGGGGAAACTACGGCAAAGGCTTTGTGGGTCAAGTTAGGGACTTTGTACCAATCTAAGTCTCTGGTGAATAAACTGTTCCTGCGGAAAAAGCTATATAACTTGAGGATGAAAGATGGAGGCTCAGTGACAGAGCATCTGAATGCGTTTAATACTGTGGTAAGTCAGTTATTATCTGTTGATATTAAAATTTCAGATGAAGATAAGTGCATGAGTCTGTTGTGTTATCTACCAGATTCGTGGTATATTCTGGTTATTTCAATAGGTAGCAATGCAACTACTTTGCAGTTTGATGAAATAGTCCAAACCTTGCTGACGGAGGAGATGAGACGGAAAAATATGGACAACCAGAATGGTGATGCCTTGTCTGTACGAGGACGGTCCTAGAACAGAAACAAAAATAAGTCATCGAGTGGGAGATCTAAATCTAGAGGGAGATCTAAATCTCCAGGAAAACCTACAAAGGTGGTGTGCTGGAAATTCGGAAAGGAAGGGCACTTCAGAAGGGATTGTAAATCTAAAGCTCCTGATAAAGGAAATGGATCTGATGATGCTCCTTTTGTAGAGGCAAAAACCACCTCAGATGAAGGTGGGGATTTGTACTTGGCTTCTTCAAGTACACATGTAAATCATGAGGCATGGTTGATTGACTCAGGTGCATCCTTTCACTTCACTCCCCATAGAGAGTGGTTCTGCGAGTATGAGAAATACGATGGTGGTAATGTCTTCTTAGGAGATGATAGGAAGGCTAGAATCATTGGTCGAGGAAAAGTAAAGTTGAAGTTGCAAGGTGGAAGGGTTAGAACACTTCCAGGTGTTCTACATATTCTTGCATTGGCCAGAAATCTGATTTCTGTAAGCAAGTTGGATGATGGAGGTCTAAAGACAGTGTTCAAGAAAGATACCTGCAAGATGGTTCGAGGAGCACTGATATTAATGCGGGGAGTTCAAATTGGAACTCTGTACAAGCTGCAAGGTAGCACTATTGTTGATGAGTGCAATAGTTCTATGGTTCCTGAAAATAGAGTAGAGAATCTAGTGGTCTCTGGAGAGAAGACCATGTTGTGGCATCAAAGGCTTGGACATATTGGAGAGAAGGGCCTTCGAATACTTCATGGTAAAGGTATGGTAGAAGGTATGATGAATAGCTCTCTGGATTTTGATTTATGTGAAAATTGTGTATATGGGAAGCAGAATCGGGTGAATTTCCCCTCTGGTGGTAAGAGGACGAAACAAATATTAGAGCTTGTGCACAGTGATGTGTTTGGACCTGTGAAGGTTCCATCACTGGGTAAGTCTATGTACTATGTATCATTCATAGATGACTTCTCAAGGAATACATGGATATATTTTCTTAAGAAGAAATCTGAAGTCTTTGACAGGTTTAAAGAATTTAAGGCTCTGGTGGAAAATCAAACAGAGAAGAAGATAAAGGTGTTGAGGACAGATAATGGTGGAGAATTTTGTAGCAAGGAATTTGGAGAATTTTGTAAGAAGTGTGGTATAGCACGGCAGAAGACTACTCCATATACACCTCAGTAAAATGGAGTCGCAGAAAGAATGAACAAGACGTTGATGGAAAGGTCAAGAGGCATGCTCAGTGGTGCCGGGTTAGGACAGGAATTCTGGGCAGAGGCAGTGGATACTGCATGTTACCTAATCAACAGATCACCTTCATCAGCGTTGGAGGATAAGACTCCACAAGAAGTATGGTCTGGTAAGAAACCCTCTCTTTCACATCTAAGGGTATTTGGATGTTATGCATATGTACATGTTCCAAAGGAGAAAGGAACCAAGTTGGATAGTAAATTGGAAAAGTGCATCTTTATTCGGTATAAGGATGGTTTAAAGGGTTATAAGCTTTGGAACCCAGTCACACGGAAGGTTGTGTACAACCGAGATGTGTTGTTCAGAGAGGTAAAATATGTTATTCAACATGAAGTCCAACCAAAGGAACCTGAGAAGATAGAGTTTGAGCCAAAGCAGGAAGAATCAGAATCTGCAACAGAGGAGGAATCAGAAGATGAAGAGCCACAAACTTCAGCTGTGAGAAGATCAGTTCGAGAAAGAAGGAAACCAGAAAGGTATAGTCCATCTGCTTTCAGTTCAAATTTTTCTTTGTCTATTACTGATAATGATCCCAGAACTGTGAAGAAAGCAGTGGATTCAGAGGATGGAAAACTCTGGAAAGAGGCCATGGTCAATGAAATGGCGTCTTTGCACAAAAATGAGGCTTGGGATCTAGTGGAGTTACCGGCTGGAAGGAAACCCATTGGCATCAAATGGGTGTTCAAGAATAAGACAAATGCCGAAGGAAAGGTGGAGAAATACAAAGCTCGGTTGGTAGCAAAAGGTTATTCCTAGGTGCCGGGAATTGATTTTGGTGATATTTTTTATCCTGTTGCCAAGGTAACTTCTTTTAGATTACTTTTATCTGTTGCTGCTGCTTTTGATTTTGAGGTAGAACAGATGGATGTGAAGACAACATTTCTTCACGGGGATTTGGAAGAGGAAATATACATGAAGCAAATTGAAGGCTTTGCGGTGAAGGGTAAGAAAGAACTGGTATGCAAGTTAAAGAAGTCTCTGTATGGGTTAAAAAAGTCACCAAGGATGTGGTATCAGAAATTCGATACATTTATACAGGGACTTGGCTTCACCAGAAGCAAAGTAGATCATTGTGTGTATTTTAAATTAATTGGTGACCGTATTATTTATCTGGTCTTGTATGTGGATGATATGTTGCTGGTTGGAAATGACAAAGAAATTATCCAGGATTTGAAGACCCAATTGTCCTCCAAATTCGACATGAAAGATCTTGGTGCTGCAAACTATATTTTGGGCATGGAAATTAAAAGAGATCGGTCAAAGAGGAAGCTCTGGTTAAACCAGAGGAAGTATGTCGAGACAATACTCCAGAGGTTTAATATGCAGGATAGTAAACCGGTGAAGGTTCCTATTCCTGTAGGTGTGAGGTTATCTGCTGAACAGTGTCCCAAGACACAAGAAGAGGAAGAGGACATGTCCCGTGTTCCATATGCAAGTGCAGTGGGTAGCCTGATGTATGCAATAGTCTGTACTAGACCAGACATTGCACATGCAGTGGGAGTATTGAGCAGGTTTATGTCAAAACCTGGGAAGGAGCTGTGGACAGCAGTGAAGCGGGTTTTCAGGTATTTGCGTGGCACTAGTGATTATGGTTTGTGCTACCAAGGACGACCAGGATTGGACAAAGTGTTGGATATTCATGGCTTTGTTGATGCAGACTGGGCTGGAGATCTAGATCAGAGAAGATCTATAAGTGGGTATGTGTTTAACCTATTCGGAGGTGCAGTCAGTTGGATGAGTAAGAAACAATCTGTAGTGGCACTATCAACTACAGAGGCAGAATACATGGCAGCCACTCATGCAAGCAAGGAAGCAGTTTGGTTGCAGAGATTGTGTTCAAGTATGAGGTTAGTACAGGGAGTTATAAGAATAGACTGTGATAGCCAAAGTGCAATTTTCTTGGCAAAGAACCCTGCTTATCATTCAAAGACAAAGCACATTGATGTTCAATATCACTTTGTGAGGGATGACAGAAGACATAAAGGTGTTGCCGGTAAATGTGGACACTTTGAACAATACTGCAGATGCATTGACAAAATCTGTGAGCTCTGAGAAGTTCTCTTGGTGTAGAGAAGCAATGGGAATCTCAGGGCTGAAAAAATGACTAAGCTCTCCTGTGGCCCCATGTGGAAAGAAAATAACAAGTGGGAGATTGTTGGGTTGTGTTATATTCTTTCCACGTAGTTAATAGGGAGTTTGAAAGGCACTCATAACCCCACTTCATGGGGTCTGGGGCAGCGCCCTAGAAAATTTTGGTTTTGGACCATATGTTAGGTTGGGCGGACCCACCTATGGTTTTGTGCATGATTTTCGCACATGGTTTTTCGACGCGATGGTTTTCAGTCCATGCTATTGGATGCTTCGGCATGTATAGATATGTATTGTAACATTGAAAGGAACATAATGAAAAATCAAGTTGGTAGTCCCGGTTTTGGGATCCAGGGAAAAATCTCTGTGCATATGTGTTTTATGGGTTATGCTCTCGCATTGTTTATTTTCTTTGTTTAAGAATTCGTATGCAGGTAATTTATGTACAGGGTTAAAACCTACATAGAATATGGCATGGGGATGATTGGATAAAAGAGAGATTTGGTTCATCCCAATCTATGCTTTAGTGGTATGTGAAAGTCCCTAAGTTGGTTGGTATTTTCATATGTTAATATGAGAAATTTCTTATTGTGATCTATGAACATACGCATTGATTATGATGGTGATTTTATCGATGAGTTTCCTTGGTTTGTATGTTGGTTATATGTAGGTTACATAATGTATATTATATATGCCTCTTCACATGTTTTGATGAATATAAGAATGGTTGATGAATGCATGGACTAATAAGTGTCATTGCAATTATGTGGAGAGGGAATAAGACCATTTGTGTGTTTCTTATGTGAATCTCAAACTATTATGATCATATATGAACTCATGACTGGTAGCTTACATGCTTTTCATGTGTTTGAAGAAACGTCTATTGTGTTCAACATAGTCTAGGTCAAGCTACTAAATTGAGATTGAATGTTTATGTTTGTTGTCATGTTAATAATGATTCTATGCATTCTCAAGTAGTTGTGAGTAGTGGTGTATAGTCTAACCTAGCATTGTGGTCCAGGTTTTTGGTTCACACACTCTGAACTAGAGATTTGGGTTGTAACCGCATGGAGGCAGTGTTGTACATGCATTTATAGGGTCATAACCACACCCTATCAAGGTTATGCATGCAATTAGAGGTAAGGTCAAAGAAAAATAGCTCCAACTAAGGGTTTGGTCACACAGGGTAGTTCTTTGGTCCCTGAGTGTCTTGTAAGCCTTGACGGATATTTGTGCGTTGTGAGTTGTCAGCCTCACTTCATTAACTTGAGTTGGGAGGTTGGGTCATGTCATAGTAACTCCTTGTCTCCTATTTACCCTGGTAAGAGAATGAAATTGGGTAAATTTTGGGACGAGGTAGTAATAGTGTGTTATCAAAGCAGGTTTTGATACTCTTTGGATGATATCTGATACCGTAGTCTAGTATCAGAGTTTCTAGGCTGAAACACTTAGATTGTATGTGGTTATGGTTAGCCCATTTAGGCCATCTAAATAAATTTATATGGTTATGAATGCATAGTAGTTCAAACATCCAATATGGTGGTAACTATGTAGTTTGCGTCATCATGATGTTTATATGTCTGATGAGATGGAGTAGGAGATGCAAATCATCAAGAGCGAGGTTGCTACACTAGAACTCGGGGTAAGAGAAAATTGGCATACATGTTTGTATGTTGGGAATGAAAGTATCATGGTTAATAGTTTTTATATGCATTATGGTTAAATACATTCCTTTCATTCTATTTTTGTTGTGGTTACATGCATGACAGATGCTAGTCAATCAACATGGTCATATGCACATACATCAGTTTCCCATGCATGGAAGTTAACTTGTTTTTATGTGCATTGTGTTCATACACATGGTGATTATCATGTCAATTTAAGTTAAGATCTTCATGTTATATGTATCATTCTAATCTAGATTAGATTGTGTAGATGCTTATGGTTATGATATTTAGGTATGAGTCATATACTTGTGATACTGTGTGGTACTAATCCAAACTCACCTGTGGAGACATGATAACCTCCCCTAAGAGACATTGAGGAATGAGTTTTATTATGTCAAATATTTGGTTTAGATAACATGTTATGTTTGGAGGAAATAGAAGATAAAGGATGAAGATAAACGTATTGGACTACGGTTCACATGACTACCCTTAAAACTTGATGTGAAATCTATGGAATGGAAAAGCAACATGATTATGTGGTATGCTTTCAAGTGCAAAATGTATGAGAAATAAAAATTAGGTTTTTGAAAGTGTGGTTAAACATAGTATACCTTTGGAGATCCCATTTCCATAGTTGGACACTTGAGATTGGGCCATTATAGTAGCTACTTCCTTCTACATTAGTGGCCCATGGATAGTAAGGGGTTATGTTTACATGTTGTTTGAATGTTTGTTTAACTGCATGATATAAGTATGTGTCCATGAAATTGCATGAAGGAATGATCTTGTTTCAAGACGATTGTACTAACATAATATATGTTGGTACAACTCATATTCACATGAGTTCAAGTGGGTGCTAGTTGTAGTATTATAACTAATGACTATATGTTGATGGTGACATGCATATTAGTCTTAGTAAAGGTTTATTTCAAATTAATATTCATGATTTATTAATATTTGGAACATGTGATTTTCATGTGTAAATAGTGGCATGGCAACATAGTTGGTATTAGCATAACAAGTTAACAGTTGATTTGTTTGTATAAATAACATCTAGGTGGTGTGACAACACATAAGAAGACTCAATTACAGTAAGAAAAAAGGGAAAATAAATGAATTGGGTCAAAATTCCTTTAGCTATGTCTGGAAATCACAATTCCAAATGAATGAGTGCTTTACATGAATATGAGAAGTCTTATTGACCTTGATTTTCTATATTATTATGTGGATATGTATTATATTCATGAACATGTGTTTGACGGGTATAATAGCTAGTTTTCAATCATGGTTGGATTCATCAAGGAATTGAGTCTCTTAAGAGATGATATATGTACATGTTCAATTACAAGGCAACGTGTTGGAACAACAAAGTAAGGTAACCAATATATTGTTATATTTATTTATACACTAACGGTTATATGTTTATGGATGGATTCATCAAAGAATTGGGGTTTGTTGATAGTTTTGTGCTTTCAGTGTTTTGTAACTTTTCTTCTTTTGACTTATAGTTTTGATTGTGTCTAGTGCATCTCCACGCCACTTTGTTTGTTGTGTCATATTTCTATTGGTTTCCCATGGTTTTATTTTTGTTTTATTCTTGTTCTTTCCTTTTATTTTTTAAGTGTCTTAGTGTTGTAGGGAAAAGTATCCGACTCGGATGACCCTAACCCACTCTAAGGGTGACAGTTCCTTAGCAACAACTGTAAAACAAACTACTGAAGGTTTACTTCTTTACGAAAGCAAAAGAGGATGGAGAGAGCACTAACCATTGCCTTGCGCTTAATGTCGAATCCAAACTCTCCTCTTTGGCCGCTTGCTCCTAGCTCTTTGTCCTTCTGCTCGCCCGGCTACAATGAGATCCTGCACAATGACAAAGAAGGAAACTACAAGAGGCATGCAATCATAACTGGTTCATGGATTAGTGTAAACCAAACATGCAATCATCACAATATATAATTGAACAAAAGCACATAGAAGAACCTCAATAGCTTTTATTAATGAAGAAATAAAGGTTCTGAGAGGATTACAACCATTGCAGGCTCCAACCCAGCAACACCTCCCAGCAGAAAGAATTGCTCTTCTTCACCTCTCTCAAACAATCACCCAATAGCTCAATGATGAAACCAACAGCATATCATTACTTTGCACAAAATTCCAGCCTCCTGAGCTCATAAGAGAGAGCTCAATATATAGATGAATTGAGAAAGGATGAGTCAGCTTGCAACTGATGTGTAGCTTCCTTGTGTCCTCTCTCTCTTCAGTTAATCTTTAGTTGATCTTCAGTTCTTGAGTCCACTTGGTGAACCTTGCTTCCACTTGGAGAAACAAAGCCTCTGACTCATCACAAGGCGAAATACCTGATCCAAGTGTCAATTTTGGAAGATTCCAAAGCTATGACTCACTCTGCCACATGTCCAAACTCGCCCAACGCAGGTGGGCTTTGTTCTGCCTGCTTTGCAATGCAGGTACACCATGGAGCAGTTGTGTTTCAGCGCAGAAACCCAGTGGAGCACCTGCTTTGATTTCAGGATTGCTTGTTTTTGAGTGTTTTCAGGTGGAGAACTGATCTGAGAGCTGTTGGTTTGCTAACCTTGTTCCTCTAGGGGTAGGAACATCATGTTTAGGGAACTTTGGATCCCTTGGATTATTGACAATTCATGCTTGTTACTGTAAGGCACAAAATTGTCTATAACAGATGCCCCCTAAAGTATGAGGTCGTTTATCGGGTGAAATGCTTTATTGAGAGGATCCGAAGTTCGTTCAATCTGCTGAGAAGTGTCCTGTAATAAGATACAATACAATACATTATTTTTCATACATTTTTCATGATCTAGCTGAGGCGGGCATTCCCATGCTCAGCTTTATAAATACATTTTGGTACATAGAACAGACGATCGTCTGATTGTAGACTGATAATTCTCTGCCGACGTTATCATCCTTTGAGAAGGATTATCATCTGCTGTAATGATGTACATATCAAATGTCTTTATGTCCTGAATATATATCGCAGCCCGGATGGGTGAAACTAGATCCGGGGTCTTCAATCTCTTCCGATCTTCACTCGATGTACAAGTCGATCCATGTGAGAATTTCTTGAAGTCGAACATGGAAAGACATCGCTTGATTACCAGTCGATGATGTAAACCGTTAACAAGCGCGAGAGGAATCACCGATAAGGATGATGACCCTCAAGGTACGACAGTACAATCTACATGGTGGGAATAAAGGACTTGGCGTCGACCACCATGCAAAATCTTCTGGTCGAAGGTCATTGATGTATACCTGTCGCCGGAAGTGAGAAACTTGCCATTGAGGCATGCAACCTTCAAAGTACTGAGGGGGGTGTTCCTAGATCAACTCCTTGGATAATGAGCTGATGTCGACAAGGAGCGATCCGTCAAAGGAGGGCCTTAATGAATCCCACATCAGTGACACGGAACGGAGCTAGCGATTGTGATGAGGTGAAAACAAACTGTGATGTATGATTCAGGGTGGCGGTCATGAAGTGGATGAAGGATAATGTATGGCAGTGGGTGGAACACGGTTGACTCTTTACAGAACCACATCTCTTGAACATATAACGACACTGATGTGATGGATTGGTAGCATCACCCCAATTGCGGATGGTGTGGCGAGGACCATGGTTATGAGACCGGTGAATGAAACAACCCAACCCGATGTGATACGGAGGACAAAGTGTAATGTTCAAGAGCGACTTGCTACCATTAATGCTGTGAGGTTCTCCCAATTTTTCCCCAGTCATTGCTGACCAGTACCTCTTTATTTTTGTCAAGCTTGAGGAGGATAACATATGCTTGTTCTATAACCTGCCCTTTGGGCAAGCCTATCGCTATGTTTTAACGAGCCTAGCGATAGGGAAACTCGTTCTCGTCTAAAGACAAGTTTGTCGCTATTTAATCATTTTAACGAGTGTAACGACAAAGAAAACTCGGTCCTTTTCATTTTTAGAGAGTCTGAAAAGGTACAAAAAGTTAACTCCAAAATTCCTTTTTCGTCTTCTAATCCCTTAAGTCCGAAAAAGTATAAAACAATACAGAAGGGATGAATTTTCGATTGCTTTAACGAGCCGAACAAAACAAGCGCTCGATCTTTTTGTGCAATAATCCCTCAGGTCCAAAAAGATTAAAATCTAGAGGAGGGATAGCTTTCCGGTCGCTTTAACGAGCTGGAAGGCCAAAACTCGGCAAACTTTTCATATTTTACGAGTCAGTGAAAAGAGCTCAAAGAAGACTCATCTTTTGAGGAACGAGTGATGAATAGGGATAGCAACAGATTCCAGGTATAGGTTGGAATTCTCCAATCACGGCAGTGTCACAAGGATGGCTAAGTGAAATCACTCTTCGCAGCTGTTCCTCAAAATGGGTAAACAAACATATGGAGGTGAATGATTGGCCAAATGAACGGATGGAGGTGATGGCATATAAACACGACCAAGGGCTTTTAATATGGCTTTCAAAGGTTACATTTCTCGAGGTTGTTTACCGGTTCATTTTTTCTGGATGAGCTTGAACTGCTAGGGAAAGATTGCTCACAATTTATGTTTATTTTTTAACGAGCATGAACTCTACACAAAAACTGCTCGATTCTTGCGTTTATTTTTTAACGAGCATGAACATTGCTAAAACTGCTCGATGATGGCTTCATTTTTTAACGAGCTTGAAAGCGATCAAACCTTGATCGATTTTATGCATGCCCCCAGCATCATAATGATGCATGTCAAAGGAGGGTGCCCCCCAAGCTTCATTGCATTCAACTTGGTGGTTGGAATGAAGGTTTACCTTTGAATTTTGAAAAGGGGATTTGTTTCATTTTTTATTGAGGTTGACATAGTAAAAGAACTATCCTCATGACTCCTTGTTTCATTTTTTAGCGAGGTTGACAGGAGATAAGAACCGTCCTTGGAGCCCACTGTATTTACAGTATTTCCATTAGGGCGACGATCCATGCTGACAAAATATTTAGGAATCTTCTGAATCCGTTGGATATAGAAGACTTCATGTTGTAGGTTTCCACTGTGGCTACTTCCGCCAGATTACCTGCCGGCGGTAGGGCAAAAGTACCCATTAAGGCAGGGTCTTTTAGGAGACCTACTCCAATATTTTGGAGTGATTGATTACTTTCATGGATCATTGTGTTGCTTCCCGTAACTTGAGAACTGTTGGGGAGAAATGTTTGTTGGTCGACGATTGTAATTTTTCCTTGGAAAGGAAATACAATCCTCCTGAAGTAGGTCGACACAACTGCAGCCATGGCATATATCCAAGGCCTTCCCAGTAGGATGTTGTAATCGAGATTCCCGTCGATTACTTCAACATCAACTTCTACTGTTTTGCCCCCCAGTTCAACTTGCAAGTTACTTAAAATCCCGTATGGAGTGTATGATCTTCCATCAAATGCTTTTAAGGTCGTTGACGATTTCGACAAGGGTGGTGAGCCTAAATTTTTCCAGCAACTCATCGACATAAGACATGTAGATGCCCCCTCATCAATAATTGTTCGATGAACAGTTTTGTTGAGGGCTTTCACTTGAATAAGGAAAGCTAGTTGAGCTGGTATCTGAGGGTCATATCCTTTATGATCAAAGGCCACAAGATTGGAATCCATTGGGCCAATCCCACCTATGGCTGATAATAAAGCTTGCTCTTGGGAGGTGCAATTTTGCGCTACCTCAAGTGTCGACATAGCGGACGACGATTGGGTCAGGTCCTCTATTATATTATAATTCTGTGCTACTTTTGCACGAGGATTAAATGTCGACTTGTGTACTACTCCCTTTGGCGAGTTTATTATTGGCTTAGGAACGATGGGTGGCACAACTTCGTTCAAAGTTGTTGTCGACCTACTAGGTTGTTTATCAGCCTTGTTATTCGACCGCTGTGGATTTCGGTAACCTTTATTCCTTGTCAAAGCATTATTCTGCTGCTTTGAGGTGGACAACATAAGCACTTGGGATCGGGAAGCATTTTGATTCGCAACCAGATTTTGTCTTGGATTAGGAAATGGATCAGTCAATACTGCCGGGGTTTTTGAACTCTTGAAGGGTTTCTTAACCTCAGGTATATGTGGACAATCTTTTGTCCAATGATCCTCATCGCATATATGACACCCTGTCGGGGGTCTCCCTTTCCTTTTCTTTTTCTTCTTGCCCCCTAGTTGCTTCAGTTGTTTGTCCTTGTCGGTCGACATGGCATTTACTTCTGAGGCAAGATGTTCTTCATTTGCATTTTGACTAGAAATTTTGCGTTTGCCAGTCACGCCATTACTGGCGTGAGAGTTAGTATTCGATTCAGGAGGGGGAGGAATTGAAAATTCAGGTTTAGGGGCGTCAGGTATTTTGTCATAGAGCGTGCCCGACTGATTATATACTAAGTCTAAGTATTGAGCACGAGCAATGACTTGCTCCTCTGTTACGACTCCTCCCTTGGCCACATCTTCTGTTATAGCCGGAAGTAATGACTTTATAAACCATTCAGCTAACAGCTGATCGGGAACGTAAGTTTTCACCATCCTACGACGACGTCGCCACTCATGTATATGATCAGATATGTGAGTGGCCGTTGTCTATTTGAAGTTGGTAAGGAGTTCTGTTCCTGTTTCATACCTTATCGGTAATTGAAAATGGGTTAAGAAAGTCATGGCTAAGGAGCTGAAATTGTCGAAAGAGGCTCTTGGCAATTCAATGTACCATTTAGCCGCTGGACCTGTCAATGTCCTCTGGAAGAGGCGAAGTCTTATCGAATCATCATTCAGGGTGTTTGATGAACACCATAGGTGGAATGTCATCACATGATTTGACGGATCTCCACCTGGATTTCCATTAAATTTAGGAATGTCCGATGGAAGTTTATGCGGAATCGCTGGCCACTAAGAGGCATAAGCAATTGGATCATTAGTCAGCCGGTTTAGATCTGGTAATTCTAGAGTTGCTATAAAAGGCAACTGTTGGTTCAGGTTAGGCGAAGCATATCCTGGATAAGATGGTATCGCCTGAGCAATGGGTCTTTGCAGACCAGCATAATGCTGACAACTTTGACAAGGTTGATGGGCATAACCATTATAGCATGGTTGCCCATTACTTGCAAAGACTTGTTGCTCAGGTCCTTGATATGATTGCTGGAATGGCAGTTGTTGAGATTGAACCAGTTGTGGTTGTTGGACCATTTGCTGTTGACCAATACTGGATGATTGACCAAGATGAGGAGTCACAGTACTTGTTTGAGCCTGAGTCGCTCCAGATAAGGAGGCACTACCCTGAGGTTGTGATTGAGCCGCTGAGACAAGAGGTAGTTTTATTACAACAGGTAGCGCTTGTACTTGCGACGCATTCGCCATAGCAGGTGTGGTGGTAATATTCGACACAGGGTGTACTGGTCGCACTGAATATGCAACTCCTGATTGTTGAGGCAGTATTGGTACCCAACTGTCGGATGTAATTCTAGTTTGACCTGATCCTTGTTGTAAACTCTCATATGGTTGTTCTCTAGGAGGGAACAATGAAAGAGCATACTGCCCTCCACATGGTGGAAATCCAGTACTTAAAGGGCAAATTGGCCCTTGAAGACACATTGGATCAATTTGTTGAGTTTCAACATAAGAAGTACCAAATGATAATCCGGATGAAGAAATAGGAACTAACCATATTGTCGTCCCTGATGGGACTCCGGCTTGTTGTTGACAATTTGCTGGGACAGATGGTATACCAGCGAACATCGTTGGAGTAGCAGCAGGAGGTTCTGCTGCTGCTGTGTCAGACGACACAGTCCTAGATGTCGACGGTTGTTCAGACATATCTAGTCTATCCAAAAGATTTCTTAGCGATTCTACAGGAACTTCCACTTGTGGTGGACTAACTTCGAAGATCAACGAGGGAAGGGTGATGATTGTTCCGCTTAAAATAAATTTTATAACGACGCTTTAGACACAACTTTGCTTTTTCATGTTTTAAGAGTTGAGAAAAAGCTAAAGACGACTCTAGTCGCCTTCGATGTTTTAACGAGCCCGAAGTGACAAATGCTCGGATGGACTTTTTCAGTTATAGAGTTTGAAAAAGGCCAAAAGAAACTGCTCTGGAGTTCTAGGCAGAGGGTGTGCCAAACTTTTCGCGAAACCACAGAATACGTTTTACGGTACGGGTGGTCGATCTTCGTGAATGCTGTGTTCACTGCATCGCGATCAGTAGGGCGGTCGACACGGCTTCCTATGGATAAAGGATAATTTCCTATAGGGGTCTCCCAATATATACGCGATGGTACGTGGGAGCACAAGTCCATATTAGTGCCACCGACTCTCAGGAGGAATCACCCACCTTCGTAGAGATCGACAGTCACTATGTTTAACGACGCCGGAACACGTCTCTACCTAGACCTCTATGTGTTTGCGTTATGTTACAAAGCGTTGTTATGTAAACTGGATTTATTTTAATGTTGATCTTGCTTATCAGTTTGCCTTTAAGGATCACCACGAGATGTATATAACAAATTCCTGAATGCAGTCTAAGATGAGAAGCAAACTTTTCAATCTTTCAACTTTGAAAACCTTAACTATTGAAGGAAAAGAAAGGCAAATCTTTTCACACAGATCATAGAGCACACACTAAAATAAAAAATTTTCCTAAATCGTCAAGCACACAGTCAAATGCAAAATGCACAATGCATGTATTTTCTTTTCCCTTTCTTAATGTGGATGGATACAAAAAGAAAGTGGTTATATAACTTTGATTTCGATTTAAAGCGAAAGTAAACAAGTTTGTCCAAAATCAAAAGACACCTTAAGATTCACTTGCTTAATCACTGGAAATACATGAAATCAAACCAAACTAACGAAAGTAAAATGACTAATCAGCTATGGACAGCAAACAAGCTAACTCTTTAGACCAGCAAAACGCCTAACACAGGTTCAGATCTAAGAGGCCAAAAGCATGACTAGTTTACTTTTCGTTATGGGAAATTGTAAATGAGCAAGAAATACAAAGAACAAGTACAATTTCGTTATATAACAGACGCAGAATGATGGCAAGTAATATTGGTTTAAAAACAGGCACAAGACTGACACCTAGCAGCAAAACTAAGTGAAAACAGGGAAGAGAAAGGAGGAAACCCCAAATGCACTAAGAAAATTTGGGTTAATGCAGGCTCTGCACAGTCAAACTGGCTCTCAGCGTAGGTAGCTAGTTCGGGACCTGCGTTGCAAAGCAGGTAGCCTGTGTACTACTTGCTTTGGAAAACGAGAGTTGCGTTTTCACAGTTTCCGGGTCACAATTTTCTCAATAATGCACGGTTTTTGCTCAAATCAGAAGCATTCAGTCAAGCACACTTAAAGGGATGATTTAGAAGGTGCAAAGCTATCACTAAGAGCTTACAAGGATCCTTGTAGATCAGCTCTTCAAATCATGAATCTGCTCAGAAAATGAGCAAGAGTAGCTGCCCTCTACTTCGCTTTTGATATAGTCAAAAGCTTTTCGATTTGGTACTCTTGTGTTCAGGAAATGAATAGCAAAATACTACAAACACAATCAAATGGATACGATCCCCAGCGGAGTCGCCAGTTTGTTGTAGGGAAAAGTATCCGACTCGGATGACCCTAACCCACTCTAAGGGTGACAGTTCCTTAGCAACAACTGTAAAACAAACTACTGAAGGTTTACTTCTTTACGAAAGCAAAAGAGGATGGAGAGAGCACTAACCGTTGCCTTGCGCTTAATGTCGAATCCAAACTCTCCTCTTTGGCCGCTTGCTCCTAGCTCTTTGTCCTTCTGCTCGCCCGGCTACAATGAGATCCTGCACAATGACAAAGAAGGAAACTACAAGAGGCATGCAATCATAACTGGTTCATGGATTAGTGTAAACCAAACATGCAATCATCACAATATATAATTGAACAAAAGCACATAGAAGAACCTCAATAGCTTTTATTAATGAAGAAATAAAGGTTCTGAGAGGATTACAACCATTGCAGGCTCCAACCCAGCAACACCTCCCAGCAGAAAGAATTGCTCTTCTTCACCTCTCTCAAACAATCACCCAATAGCTCAATGATGAAACCAACAGCATATCATTACTTTGCACAAAATTCCAGCCTCCTGAGCTCATAGGAGAGAGCTCAATATATAGATGAATTGAGAAAGGATGAGTCAGCTTGCAACTGATGTGTAGCTGCCTTGTGTCCTCTCTCTCTTCAGTTAATCTTTAGTTGATCTTCAGTTCTTGAGTCCACTTGGTGAACCTTGCTTCCACTTGGAGAAACAAAGCCTCTGACTCATCACAAGGTGAAATACCTGATCCAAGTGTCAATTTTGGAAGATTCCAAAGCTATGACTCACTCTGCCACATGTCCAAACTCGCCCAACGCAGGTGGGCTTTGTTCTGTCTGCTTTGCAACGCAGGTACACCATGGAGCAGTTGTGTTTCAGCGCAGAAACCCAGTGGAGCACCTGCTTTGATTTCAGGATTGCTTGTTTTTGAGTGTTTTCAGGTGGAGAACTGATCTGAGAGTTGTTGGTTTGCTAACCTTGTTCCTCTAGGGGTAGGAACATCATGTTTAGGGAACTTTGGATCCCTTGGATTATTGACAATTCATGCTTGTTGCTGTAAGGCACAAAATTGTCTATAACACTTAGGAATTAGTTGGAGAAAGAAGAAAGTTAATGGAGCTCAAGGAAATTTGAATGAAAGCCGACAGGGGATGTAAGACCCAAATGAAGCCCGGTGCATGAGTAAAGTGCCTCTTAAGGTAATAATATAACAACCAGTTGGATTGGTTAGGTTCATTGGGGTAAATTGATGGTGGCAAGACAATCATGAGAAAGGTAACTAGGAAAGTTAAAGTAAATGGATCTAAAGAATCAAATGCTTTGGCTATGTTGGGAACTATTCTTCTCAATGTTGTGCATGTGTTGCATGGATAAATTGATTTCTTTTAACCTTGACATTATTATATTTTGTAATTGTGTTTTGATCATGATTATGCTAATTATTATATGTATACATGTATGTATGTATGTCGTTGTCTGACAGGGTTTTCATGGATCGTGATTAGTTTATGCTAATGTATATATGTATATATGTATACATAAGTGCCATTATCTAAGAGGGTTTTCAAGGATAATTCTTGTCAAGGAATGATTCCTTATGCATGTGAATGGCATGAAGAGGTTCCTCGTATTATGTGAAACGTAGTGGGTAGACTAGTCCTAACAAATCTATGAGGTCAATATCATCTAGATATGAATTGATATTATGTGTTTATACTATACCTATGTTTATGTTATGGATAGGATACACTGAGGGATACATCAGTGGAATGAAAATAGTGTGATCTTCGACATGCTAGGATAGACATGGATAGCATAAGGAACTAGAAGCAAGGTTTCTTAGTAGAGACAATGTGCTCTCCGGATTTGTAGTATTTGTATTGTGTATATGTTATACATGTGGTACTATGTACACATGGTTTTACGTAACTGTGGTGATATGTAACTGTCATGTTGTGTACACATTGTGCTGGTAATGTTGTGTGAATTTGGTGTTGTGTACACATTGTGTAGCTCATGTTGTTTACATGTGGTGTTTTGTACACATTATGCATGTAGTGTTATAATATACATGTGGTGTTGTGTAGACATTGTGTAGGTAGTGTTGTCTACACATTGTGTAGGTGTCTTTTGCTACATGTGGTGTTGTCGACGTGTTGTGCATATGGTGTTGTGTACATGTTTTACATGTGGTGCTATTTACACATTGTGTAGGTGGTATTGTGTACATTTTGTACATGTGGTGTTGTGTACATTTTGTAGATGAGATGTTGTGTACACTGATGAGCCCCAAATTTGGTAACATTTTGGGCTCATTTGGCCTAACTACCCTTGTTCAATCCTTCATTTTTCATAACTTGTGCATTATTTTTTAGTATGTTTATGTCATTTGTACGAATAAGGGTAGTCACTATTCCTAGGTGGCTAACACGTGCTCATTTCAAGATTTTTTGACACATGTTGGAGGAAAACCGAGCAGACATGGGCTAGGAGACAGCCAAGCTTGGGTTGAGGATTCGTAGGGGGGTTTTCTATGGCATTAAATAGCTTCCCTCGGGATCTTCACCCAAAAATCCGAGCTCCAAAGGCCACCAAAACCGGATCTAGAAGGAAACCAAACAAATTTCTTGGAAGGAGTTGTTCACTCACAATTTGGGCAACCAAATCCCATAGATTTAGGAGGCCAGCTAGGGACTCGTGGTGTATAAATGTTAATGCCTCAGCCTTCGAAAAGGAATTTTGAAAAAATCTTGCATATTCTGCACTATAGCCTGCTAGCTCTGTTTTGTTCTTTTGTAGCCATTATTGGCATAACTCTTGACTTATGATTATTTTTTGATAATGGGAAGCAGTCAAATTTGATATCAGCTCTAAGTTTTTCATAGGAGCCATAGCTCTCAGGGTTGGGCCGAACCTGAGAGCCTAGGGTCTCCTCCTTTGTATTGTTATCTTTCCTTTGAGCACTGTGATTTTCCTTTTTTTATGCATTTGAAACGAAGTTTTGTTGAGCAAGATTCACTTGTGTTGGCTAAATAGGTCATTGTTGAGGAATAGAATTGCTTCAGATGTGTAGAATAGATTGATAAGATAAGAATTGATAAAGCTCCAGAGAAGGGTTTCCTGCACTCTCAGTTTCACCTCTCCCTTATTGGATCAGGGGCTGGAATTGTAGAAACAGTGCTGCTCAACAAAAACACTAGTTTGCTTGACCATGCAATCTTTGGTGTAATGTCTTCATTTGTAGAAGTTAGTAATGTGTTCAGACCTTTTTAGATGTTTCTGTGATTAGTTGTTGTACATGGTTCTCTTTGGACATAAAGCTTTTGTTCATTTGTTTCGTTGACAGTTCGGATAGATTAGCTAAGATTTTGATTGTATGCAGGATTTGGTTGATTCAGTTGAGTACACACCGTGCAGGGCATATCCATATTTTTCTCATCCACCTAAGCTTCGTCCATGCCATCTGCTCCATCTCCTAGCTATCTTCCTCATCTCACAACTACTCTTCTGTCCACGTAACCCTACCTTCTTTCTCTTCCTTTACCTTAGCCTCCTTTAAGCCAAGTGAGCTGTCCACACCCTCTCATCACTTCATCCATCAGTCGCGGGGCCATCTCAGACCCCTACCCTACCTCTCTATCCATTCATGCATCCTCTCTCACTCACCCATCCTTTAAAATCCAATTTTAGGACATCCTGTAGAAATTTTTGAACATCCTGTAGAAATCTCTGAAACATCTTGTAGAACCCCTGCAGACTTCCTATAGAAGCTCACAAGTGAGGTTGTTGGATAGCCAAACTTTGTGAAACTCTCTGGAAGGGTGGTAGGGACTCCTTAGACCTTCTCTGTGCCTTCCCAACCTTTTCCAAGCATTCCCCTTCCTTGATCCACCCCTGCACGGTAAAAAGCCAGTTAAGAGCACATGTATGATAATTCTGATAACTTATTCAAAAATACAAAAAGATATGTTCTTCAGATAGAGATAGCATAGGCATGTGAATTTTACCTTTCTAGAAGTAATGGCATCTTTTTCAATAGTTTTCATTCTCTCCTCTGCATCAGTAGGACTAGCTGGTAGAATCAGTGTTTGCTAAGGTTTATGTTACTCTTTGGCTTTCAGTTTGTTTCTGCAAGTAGATCAACTTCCGTTGAGTTAGCTTCCATCCATCAGTTACAAAGCTTCTTCTACGAGCTCATAGAAGTTGGCTTGAGCCCCTAGCAAACTTGTGCCAGCTGACCAAGTGACAGGT
This sequence comes from Pinus tabuliformis, assembly GCA_031772625.1. Classification (NCBI taxonomy): domain Eukaryota; kingdom Viridiplantae; phylum Streptophyta; class Pinopsida; order Pinales; family Pinaceae; genus Pinus; species Pinus tabuliformis. The sequence continues at coordinate 582,365,048 of CM062814.1, read as the reverse complement.
GTGGCAAGAGCTAGTACTTGTGCTTACAGCACTGTCGCTTCCAAGTTTGTTACGAACTACTCGGTTGATAAGGGTAAAGAAGGGAGTCCTAGGATTTGCAGCATTATTGTTGCAATACTGGAGCCCACCATCTTTTTGGCGCCGCTGCCGAGGAGCATCAGAGTATTGGTGATTGTTGCTTTTCTTCTATTTTTCTACACTCGCCTTCTGCTAAATAGTTTATTTCATTTCCGCAAAAGTAAAATAGATATTTCATGCTTTCATAGATTAGCATTTCAATTCTGCAAGCGTAGATTAGCAATTTCAATTCTGCAAGCGTAGATTAGCAATTTCAATTCTGCAAGTGTAGACTAGCATTTCATTCCTGCAATTTCATTTGAGCAACGTAGCTTAGTCCTTTCCTTCTTTCATTTCAATTTTGCATCTTCATTTCAGCAAGATAGCTAGTTGCAGTTCAATCTATTTTAGTTTTGCAGGTACAAGAGGAGAAAGAAAAAATAAATCAAAAGCCTTTCCATTTCATGCCTCATAGGAACAGAGGTAAAACCAGCAAATTCTTACCCAACACCCCCACCACTTCATTGAGTCACCCTTCTCTCTTCTTTGGTGATAGTGACCTAGAAGAACCTATAGGCGAGCCTCCTTAGATATACGAAGATCCTATACCAGAAGAAGAGTTAGAAACCACTCCACCTGAATCCATGGCTGAGAATGGAAGAGAAGATGAGAGAATAGAAGGTGCCTTTCCCATTAGAGAGACCAATGGAGACATGAAAATGAAAAACATAAGCCCCTCCCCTTTACCTCACTTCCATGGATTGACTACTGAAGACCCTGATACCTTCCTGTTTGAGTTTGTTGTCCTTTGTTGAACCTATGACTATACAGAAGATGAGCAAAAACTGAAACTCTTTCCCTCTACCCTCAAGGATGCAGAATTACGCTGGTTCATCGGATTACCTGGAAACAGTATCACCACTTGGGCTCAGATGCAGCAAGCTTTCAATACCAAATACTGGGACTACTGTAGGTCCAAGGAAGCCAAGGGAAAGATCTTTCAGATGACCATGGGAAATGATGAGTCTTTAGAAGATTATGAGGAAAGATTCCAACTTAGCTATAAACGGGCCAGGTGCGCAATCGACCCTGAATCTCTCAAGTTCGTCCTACTCCGAGGAGTCCCTAAAGACCTTCTAGATACCCTTCACATGCTAGCTGGAGGAGACATTTACCAACTACCTTATGAGGATATAAAGACTGTGTTTAGAAACCACTCTAGGGCAGCCTGGAAAAGAGGTAGGGGAAACCCCCTTTTAGCTAGTGCTACTTTCTCCAAGCATGAGTTTGTTAATCAGCTGGAGGACCTCAAAAGTGAGGTGAGATAGACCATTTCCATGCAACTTGATACATTCTGAATCCAGCAAAAGAAAGAGGAAGGTGAGAGGGCTTTGGCCATCTTCTGTCCTAGGTGTACAAGGAAGCACCCTAAGAATGAGTGTCCATTACACTCGGTAGAGGTATGCTTCATTTGTGAGGAGGACCACCCCACAAACCAATGCCCAACCTTACCTGGGTTTAAGGCCATGTACCAAGGAACTGAGGCACCCACTGAACCTGTCTACTTCCTCACCCAAAGGAGGCTGCATGGACCTAGACCTTACCAACAGGGGATGCAAGGGACATCCCAAGCCTATTATAGCCCCAACCAATCTGCTCTGATGCCTTCCTAGGGTCCCCCTACTCATCCTCCCTGGTCTGTGCCTCCTCCATGGTCTTACCCACCTCAATACCATACTCAGCCCACTACTCATTTGTTTTACTCACATGTCTAGCCACAACCTCAGGTGGAATGCATCTCAACCGGGGTGGAGGCCCCAGTACAACACTCCTCCCACCATTTTTCCTCCACCACCAGCTCAACTACAACCATTACCTCCTACTCCTCCGAGACAACCCCAAATGCCTGCTCAACCGAACCCCAACCCCAACAACCGACAGGCCCAGCAGGTATATGCCGGGGAAACAACCTGCCCTACCTATGTTGTGGAGATCTAGGAGATCAACCTGCGATCCGGGAAGACTCTTCTGGATCGCCAACCTCCTCCCCTAGAGGAGGAGGAAGATAAACAGGAAAGTGAACCCAAGACCACTCCACCCTTTCCTGAGAGACTAATAGTAACCACACAACCCGACCTAGAGGAGAATGAGCTTCTGGGAGAACTCAAACAGTTGTGTGTGAGAATACCACTTCTCCAAGCCATCAAAGATGCACCGATATACAACAAATTGGTTAAGCAAAAGTGTTTCAGGCACCCAGGAAGGCGAAAAACAGATGCCTCAACCATCAATGTCATACGACAACTCTCTGATCTTATGTTGGGGCAAGTAATCTATCCAAAGTATTTGGATCCTGGGAGTCCTGTAGTTGATGTCCACATCAATGTCACCATCATACCCCACACTTTGATTGATTTAGGGGCTGCCATTAATGTGATGACCAAGGATACCATGCTCAAACTCAACCTTCAGGGTTCCTTAAGGAAGACCTCGACGGTCCTGCAGTTGGCAGATCTCTCCATTGTGACACCCGAAGGGATTGTGGAGGATGTCTTGGTCTCTGTTGACTCTTGGGAGTATCCTGCGGACTTCTTGGTTCTTCAGCCAAAGGAAAACCTTACCGGATACCCCCTTATTTTGGGAAGACCTTGGTTAGCCACTGCGGATGCTTACATAAGCTGCTGAGTAGGAAACATGACCATAAAAAATGGTCCTATGTCCAGGTAGCTAGTCCTATACCCTCCTGCCCAACCTCTATTAGAGCATGACTTACCACTTTGGTTGGAAGAAGGAGAAGAGGATGAGGTGTACTCTGAACCCTTGTGCACCTTAGAAACCACCAGGGGAGGTCCTCAAACTGAGGATGATTTGATTGAGACCTTGATTCAGAATCTGCCTCCCAGTACATTGTCCTTAGAGAAATTGGTGGAAGATACTCAAGCTAGCACCTTAGTGGACCTTTGTGTGACCGATCCACTCTCTCCTAGAGTAAAAAATGTGGAGTTTGGCCCTGAGAGAATGTTAAAGATCATCTTCTCCCTATCTCCTTCCCAGGAAAAGGAGTTGTATAGTCTGTTGGCCAGTCATCTAGATGCTTTTGCTTGGAGCTATAAGGAAATTGAAGGAGTCCATCCTTCAGTCTGTACCCATCACATCTACATCAAAGAAGATTGTAAATTGGTCAGGCAACCTCAGAGGAGAATGAATCCAGCTCTTAAGGACATTGTCAAAGAAGAACTACAAAAACTGTTTGATGCAGGATTCATCTAGCCCATCTTGGATAGTGAGTTTGTGTCCCCTCTGGTGTTGGTACCCAAGAAAAATGGAAAGTGGAGAATCTGTGTGGACTACTGAGAACTGAACAAAGCCACCAAGAAAGACCACTTTCCTCTGCCTTTCATAGATCAAGTGTTGGATGGACTACCGAGGAAGAAGTTTTTCTCTTTCCTAGATGGGCTCAATGGGTATAACCAGATCCAAATCAGCCCGGAAGACCAAGATAAGACCATCTTCACTTGTCCTTGGGGTATCTTTGCTTACCGAGTCCTTCCCTTTGGGCTATGCAACGCTCCTGCCACTTTCCATATAGCAGTATTGAGCATCTTTTCTGAGCTGGTCCATGATTCGGTGGAGATCTATATGGATCACTTCACTCCCTATGGGTCCAACTTCCAAGAAGCATTGTCCAATTTGGGAAAAGTCCTAACCAAGTGCACTGAGATGAACCTGTCCCTTAGTCTTGAAAAATGTGAATTCTTGATGACTGAAGGGACCGTGCTAGGACATACCATTTCTCGCCAAGGATTGCAGGTGGATCCTAAAAAAATTGCTCTCATAATAAAGGTTCCACCTCCTCAGAAAGTAAGAGATGTTCGAAGTTTCCTAGGCTTAGTAGTATATTATAGAAGATTTATTAAAGACATCAGTAAGCTAGCCTCGCCACTGTTTGGCCTCTTAGCAAAAGATGTTGAGTTCAAATGGACAGACAATTGTCAAAGGGCTCTGAATGCATTAAAGGATAAGTTGGTGTCCGCCCCGATATTAAGAGGTCCAAACTGGGCCCTACCTTTCCACATCCACACTGATGCCTAGAACAAAGCCATATGGGCAGGCTTAGGATAGGTTGAAAAAAAACTCCCATATGCCATATACTTTGCTAGCAAAAACTTATCCAAGGCAAAACTAAGTTATACTGTAACTGAGAAAGAGTTCTTGGCCGTGGTCTATGCCCTGAACAAGTTCCGACACTACATCACTGGCTATCAAACATTTGTACATACTGATCATGCTGCAATTACATATTTAATGAATAAACCAGATGTGAATGCTCGTATTATTAGATGGTTACTTCTGTTGCAGCAGTTTCATTTGACTATCGTTGACAAACCAGGTAAAGAAAATGTTGTTGCTGACTTCTTGTCTAGATTGGATTTACCTGCAGGTGAAGATGGAACAGTGGACGACCAGATGCCAGATGAACATCTTCTTGCTATCTCAGTATTGTTCCCATGGTTTGCTGATATAGCAAACTATCTGGTCTCAGCACAGCTCCCTCCGCATCTATCTTCCAAAGAGAAAAGCAGAATTGTAAGGAAGAGTTCCTCATTCACTTGGATCAGGGGAAACCTATTCAAACTTGGCCCCGATCAGATCTTAAGGCATTGTGTAAGGGAGGAGGAATTCTTTGACATCCTCCTAACCTGTCATGATGGGCCTTGTGGAGGACATTTTGCAGCCAAGAGGACTGCCTTCAAAATTCTACAGGCAGGCTACTATTGGCCCACGCTTCATCAAGATGTCAAGAGATATATCAGCCAATGTGACCGATGCCAAACGATGGGGAAGCCAACCCCAAGGGACGAAATGCCTCTCAAACCTCAAGTGACTCTTGAACCATTTGAGAAGTGGGGCATCGATTTTGTGGGTCCTATCAATCCTCCTTCAAGGCAAAGGTCTTACATCATTATGTGCATAGACTATCTGACAAAGTGGGTGGAAACCAATGCAATCAGAGCAGCGACAGAAGAGAAGGTGGCTGAGTTTTTAAGAGAAAACATCTTCTACAAATTTGGCTACCCAAGAGAGCTGGTCACCAATCAAGGAAGCCAGTTCACCTCCAACTTAATTGAAGACTTGTTTGCTCATCATAAGATCAAGCATAGGACTTCCACCCCCTATCATCCTCAAGAAAATGGGTAGGTGGAAGTCACCAATAGAGCATTAGAAGGGATTTTGACTAAGGTGGTGAGAAGCAGCAGAAAGGATTGGGCAGATCGCCTGGTTGGGGCCACTTGGGCTTACAACACCACTTGGAAGACCACAACCGGCTTCAAACCTTATGAATTGGCCTATGGGAAGAGAGATTTGCTGTCAATTGAGTTCGAGTACAACACATTGAGGATGACAGCCAAGCTGGACCTAGATCTCAGCCATGCCCAACAAGAAAGGTTATTTCAGCTGAATGGGCTAGATGAACACAGAATGCAGGCCCTTCTCCACTCAGAAGTGGTTCAACTTCAGAGGAAGATATGGCATGATCGACACCTCAATCACAAACAATTCCAACTGGGAGATTGGGCGCTGTTGTATGATTCCAAACATAAGGATTTCAAGGGGAAGATGAGGAAAAGATGGCTAGGACCATATGCAGTGGAGAAGTGTAATGATAACAGGTCTGTTCTTATTCGGACCATTGATGAGGAAGCCATCCACATGGTCGTCAATGGGCATCGACTAAAGATCTACAGGAAACCTCTTTCGAGGCACGAGTTCATCAAAACTGTGGAAAAATCAATGCTGGTCATAGAGAAGGGTTTTGCCTCTATTTTGGGCATACCCTGAGCATCAAAAAAACAAATCATAATAAAAAGATCCTTGGGTGGAAACCTTTCTGAGGCTCTGTTGTGCCCTACAACAACCCCCCATTTCATAACATTTTTATCACAAACAATTAACATATGAAATGGGTCCCTTTTAAAAATTTTAATTGGCATTAATGAATTTGTTCGAAAAAGGTATGATAATCAAATGAATTTGTTAACAAAAGCCTTTTTGAACAAATAATAAGCAATTTTTGGTTAAGTCCGAAAAGGCAATCGCAAGACCGTTTGCTACCTTGGTTTTTCCGATGCGATATCGCTATCGGCCATCGGCGATAGCCAATGCACACACAGAAAAAGCAAACATCTTTTCCCCGATGCGACACGATATCGGTGATCAAAAATCGGCGCTGCCTCTTATGAGAAGTCTTTTAAGCCTCGACCCGATGCGATATCGCTATCGGTAGTCGGCAGAATCCCATACATCTTCATAAGACGTTCAGATCTTTTTCCCGATGCGATGTGATATCGCTATCGGTAGTCGGTAAATCAATTGATATGCATTTAGGGATTATGTTCGCACGCTAATATGATACAATGTCGCAATCGGCATTCGCCAAGATCTCTCCCAAATGATAATGTCACTCACACTCCCGATGCGATGCGATGACGCTTAATGATGACCTGAATTCCTCAAAGGTGATTATTTCAAAGCATTAAAGTTATATTTAAATCCGATTTGACAAAAGCACAAATTTCAAAATGCCGTTAAGTAAAGGGATAAGGTAATGCATGCGTATTTAAAGCTTTGCCCCTTCGAATTAACGAGCAATTACGATTAGACCTTTGAATAAATCTATTACACGCTTTGAGGGGTCATTCGGTTTAATAACTTAAGTAATGGTCATTTATGGAGCTGCAGGCTGTAAAATCACCATCATTGCATCTGCGGTGCCCTCTCAAATCATTAGATCCGCAACCACTTTTAGAATTAATCTCACCACGCTTCAAGTTATATATCTATCCCATTATGGATCGTCATTGTTATTTCTTTGTTACGATTTCTCTTGCATTTGTGTAGAATTCAACCGAGAGAAGTCTGAATATGATGGGAAAGAAGTTCAAAAAGGTGGCAGGTTCTACTCCAACACCTGTCTCAGGCCAAGCTGCTATGGTTTCAAAGAAAGGCTTAATCTCAGATACTACATGCACTAGTCTTCCTGGTACTACATGGCAAGGTACATACAATTTGCTAGAAGCAGAACAACCAGAAAAGACAGTAACGGAGGCTAGTGTGGATGAACTTAGAAAGTCTGAGGCAACTCTTAAAGATTTGGCTGACTCTTTTCTGCACAGAATAGCAGCCAGAGAACAAGTCTTGCCTTATACTGATGTGGTACGTTGGGCAATTGAAGAAATTACTCTCACTGATAGAACCTTCCATACTAAGGATGGAAGGATTTTCGGTTCCTTCAAGCCTGATGACTTGAGACGGATGTATCATTTGCCTCAACCCGAGTTAGTCTATAATAGAGCCTTTTTGGAAAAATTCGCGAAGGAGAATGAATCGCCATCCGAACCTCTCCGAGATTGGAGGCAGAATCCAGCTAAACACAAGCATGATATGTCGGGTAAGTACTCCAATGCTTCTTTGGCTTCACCTTATTGCTACACCGGGATTATGATGTGTAGATTGTGGGGATTTCATGACTCTGCAAATATTCATATTGATATGGTTCCTTTAATGGAAGCAGCCGTCAATAGTATAATCATGGATTGGGCCACCATTTTGTCTGATAAATTGGTCATAGCTATTCGTGAGTTTAGGGCCAAAACCAGAGTCATTGAGAGAAAAATCCCACCCTTCTATTACTCTGCTTACATTATGGATACCCTTTGTTTTAATTCTGAGTTTCCTGTCCTTGGTTGGAGATGGACAACCCATGACCCAACACCCATTCACTTGTACCATCGGAAATTGTGGAAACCCTCCCACAAAGACCATCTGTATCAAATTTGCAATGGTTTTATGGTTCCCGTTCACTATTCTATTTTTGACAGACCTATCCCTAGAATTTCCTATGAAGCTTCTTTTGACCTCCCAGCCGTAGCCCATTGGTTCGGCGAAGAGCATTTTACTTATATTAGAGTTTTTGGAAGCAAGGCTAGGCCTCATGTCCTTCCCCTGTACGTCCCAGATAAACTGTTAGCCCGGGAAATCTCCTACCAGATTATGTCTGAGAGTGTCACACAAACTCTCAAGGAGGAGAAGAAGAGAGGATGGCCCTCTTTTCCTTTAAGAATTGGAGTTTATACGCTGCTAAATTACAAACATGCAGAAAAGGAAGCAGCAAAACTCCAATTGATATCTCTAGCTTCTATTCCAAATAGACTCTATGATCCAAAAAAGACTGCTTTTATTGCCTTAGAACAGGCCAAGCTGTCAAAGGTTGTTCATCAAGAAGACCAGTTTGACGACCTGTTCATGAGTGCCGATTCAATAAGCCAAGTCAGACAGCTTGCTTCACTGAGATATGAAGATGTGGAGTTAACTGAATTTAATAAACTTAGAAAGCAAAGGTTGCAAACTTTGCCTCTAAATTTATTATCCACGACCCCAGCATCATCCTCAAGCGAGCCAGATCAGCAGGAAATAAATTCACCTCCTGTTACAATTAAAGAACAGGAGGAAAGACAAAACAAGCTGCAGGCAGAAAGGCATAGAAGGGAACAGATAGAAAGGCAGAAAAAAGCACAAATTGAACAAGAGCAAAGAAGGCAGAAGGAGTTAGAAGAACAGAGGAAAAGAGAAGAAGAAGAGAAAGCAAAGAAAGAACTTGAAGATAGGCAGAAAAGGGAATTGGAGGAACAGCAGCAAAGAGCACAAGAGGAGCAACAGCGAAAGGCATTGGAGGAACATCAGAGGATTCAACGGGAGAAAGAACAGAGTAAGGCTCACATAGAACAAAGTGAGCAAATCTCTACTGATTCTGAATTAATTAAAGAATGGAACCAATTCGATTCCATTATAAGTGGTAAGGAAGCCTCCAAAGACTCAGACGCCTCTAAGACTCCCGATACTACTTCTTCTCCGGTTCTAGAAGGAACCAGCGGCCCACCCATGGTACAGAATGTAGAGGTAATCACTCAAGACCCATCCAATCAAATTGATCTTCAGGTGGAGGAAATTCCTCCTCTAGACATTTTCTACAGCCCAAAGCATAGAGCTGTTGTAAGGCGCTCGAGGAAAAGGCGAAGGCTTGATCAACCTTCGGTTTCATCTGAGCAAACAGTCACGGGCAATGTCGTCTGGAAGGGAGAATTGGATCCCTCTGAAGATTTGACAAAGCTATCGCAATTTGCGGGAGCTTATTCAGCGGCAACTATTGACAAAGCATCCGAAGTAAGTCTTCTTTTGAAGACTAAAGAACATGAAATATACGCATTGCAAGCAGAAGTGATAGAGGTAAGGAATAAGGCAGCGCAGGCAGAAGAACAATTGCTGGCCCAACAACAAGAGAATCATTTGTTAACCCAGCAAGTTGAACAACTGAGGATAGACCAAAGTGACATTCAGAAAGCAAAAGAATTGTCAGAGACATTATCCCAGTTGAAGGCATCGAATGAGCTGATGATACAAGCTAAAGATGAGCAAATAATTTAGCTATCAGCTCAACTTGAAGGTATTAAGAGCACCAAGAGTATCAATGATTTCAGAGCAAAGGCAACTCGAATAAACAGCGCACTGATATCTCAAATCAGGATCTTATGCCAACAACTTGTTGAAGCTGAATCACTGTGTGAAACATCTACAGCAGTGTGTGAAAAAATCGAGAAAGCCAGAAGTAAGTTGGATCAGGCTGAAGACGATATAACAGAGTATATTGAATGGCAAGACACTCCAGAAGGGCAAGCCGCAAATTTCTCCCGAATCTGTGTAACATACAAGGACATACTTTTCATGGAATGGAACACACAGATGATGAAAGCAGAAAGAGCAGCCTCCAGATGCAAAATGATTGCCAGTAACATGATCAATCTAGTCAATGATACATTGTATCTGGCAAACATGATTTCACAATGCACACCTGGAAACATAACAACGGCAAACATGCTGGAGCACAGGAATTACCCTGATCTGGAGAAACAAGGGCAGTTAATTACTGGAGCAAATACCTTGACCGCCGATGCATACTGGCTTTTCCTAATTAAACCACATTCTCAAAGGTCGGCTCTTAATTGTCTAACAGATGCTCTCCGATACCTGATTGCCGATATTCGAGATGCCACATATGATGCACAGCTGACTTCACGCCTCAATACTCCACCAGAAGTAGAGCCAATGCTGGCGATATGTCAGCAAAGGAGTAAAGGCAAAGAGACCTCTGACTGAAGCATCGCCGCCGACTGCCGAATCACCAAAATGCAAAATGATATTTGTTAATGCCGATTTAGTTGTTTTTCAGTTTTAGATATTTTATATTAGCATAGTATTTATAGACCCTTTCATTGTTTTGGAAGGGGTCGTAAAATTTTGTAAAAGACTTAAAGGCTGAAGTTTGCACTATTGTGCTTCAGTCTATATTCTTTTTGAAACTCGACCACTGGTTCTTAATTTTACTTGGAAGGCTGTTTTAAGTAAATTGTGCACTATTGTCGCTTGCTTGGAATGCTTTCTGGTCTGAAGGAAGAACCGCGACATAGCGATTAATATATTGGATTGATCAAACAGCTTGCATGGTACTATTATCTGTATCTGTTCTCTTTTCTATTATATGAATTGCTGTGTTATTACTTTTGCTATTGTTGATTACATGTATGCAATATAACAGCAAGTCTGCATTTCATATCACTATTGAATGTTTTGTGATTTGTTATCTCTCTTACTCATGCGTGTAACAATGATATAAATGACTGAGTGCAGTAATTCGCTATTATCGCTCTGCATAACTACTTATGCAGAGCAATCTTAAATGATTTAAACATTTATGCTTATTGTTAGTGTCATCTATATGCCTGCCAGTAAGCCTAAATTATCAAACGCTGTGTTCAAACGAATCGATAAGTCCCGGGATTAGCTTATAGTTATTATATTTCTTTTGTAGTTAATTATTTATTTATTATCGCCTTATATCGTAAATCATTCATCCATCTCGTTTACTTATAATCTTTGGGAAACTGGTCCCATTATCCCCAGTCGGAGCCACTATTCCAAACGGAAAAGGAGCTGCACTAAGTTCCGGACCGGGTGGTTTCCCCGATGTTGTTGCAACGAATTTCGGGGCATCAACATTTTTGGCGCTAGAAGGAGGGCCTTCGACTGTGAATGGCAAGTAGGTCCAAAACTGCAAACCATTCTAAGAGTAATTCTCCCTCCAAATCCTCTTCCCCTTCTCAATCACATGCTGGTTCTCCGGCACACAATCGAGAAAAAGAGGAATCAACCACCACTGCTCATACCCATCATATTTCAGAACATTTAAGTCTTGAATCCCCTGAAGTTCAGTCTCTTACCCATAAACTCCAGAGCTTCTCGATTTCACCTCAGAAATCTAAAGTATCACAAAGTAGTGTGACCTCGCAGTTAAACTTATCCCATCCACTTACCAGACTTCAGAGCGAAAATCTTGGTATTGAACCTACTGAGTTCCCTTTACCGAAAAGGAAAAAGGCTAAGAAGATTACTGAAGTATCTGATAGTGAAGATCTTTCTTCCATATCTTCCATCTCAACTCCTCCTCTGCGAAGTCAACCGTCCACACCTCCGTTACACATTGTTGTTCATCAGGGAATAAGTACTACAGCATCTCAAGCTACTCTCTCTCCAACAACTTCTTCTCCTCAGTCATCTGGAATACCAACAGTAGTAACAACTATTATCGCCAGCATAATGGCAGATCCATGGACTACGCCAGGTGCAGTCAATATGCCCGGACCATTACATGATCTACCTGATGCCCCCAAAAAATGGTTGCCTAAATTTAATCCAGATAACGGAACACAAGCTGAAGAACATATTAACAATTTCATGTTAGCGGTCAACTTAAAAGGAGTGACAGAACAAGATGTTGTTGTCAGACTTTTCCCTTATACTCTGCAAGGATCGACAGGATCCTGGTACTTCTCTTTACCTTCTGGTTCTATTACCAGCTGGACCACATGCCAAGAGCAGTTCCTTACCAAATATGGAGATGACAGGTCTCTGGCGACTTTAATAAACGACCTCTCCAATTTGAGAATAGAACATAGAGAACCAATAAAGGAGTTTAATGCTCGATTCAACAAACTCCTAAATAAAATCCCCACCGCTTCGAAACCAAGTGAACAAATTAGGAGCGAATGGTACATTACTGCCCTCCCTTCCAACATAGCTATTTTTGTTGACAGGGCTGGCAAACCTACCTTAGCTGAAAATATGAAGGAAGCACTTGCAGTTGAAAAGCGTATTAATGCTCTAGAGAAGAAAGCTGCCTTGGAGGATAGAAAATCCAAAAAAGTTTCATTTAAAGAAGATTCTAAGAAAAAGACCCCAAAGGACCCATACGACATGGAAGGTTTACAAAAGGTCCTTAAAACGTTGTCTAATGAAATGGTTGAAATTAAAAAACAGGTGGCTGAAACTTCGAACAAATAACCATTTAGAACTTTCAAGAAAACTGAAACAAAGCCACCCAATGTTATATCTAATGCAGACTCTGAACAGGAAGAAGAAGAAGAGGAATCAACTTCTCAAACAGATGATGAAGAAGATGTAGTTGAATGTCACGGCATGTGGGATTTCATACTCCCAAATTCTGACACCGAGAATCAAGAAGAAGCTTTTCCTGTCACTACAAGAAGTAAAATCGCTTCTGAACCTACTCAAACAACTACAAAAAAGAGGAGTGCAGGTGCTGCCACACCAAAAGAAAAAGTTCTTCCAAAGAAATCTCCGGTAGCAGCCCCTCAAAACCAGCCTCCAATTTCTAACTCTCCTTCAACATCCAAGACACTAGTGGTATCTGACTCCATGGAGTATAATATTGTTGATGATATGAAAAAGACTAAGGCAAACATAACCATGTTTGAACTAAGTAAGTTAAAACATCAGCAGAAATTGCTCCTAAGAGAATTTAACGCTGTCCCCTCTTCTCCTCTTCCCAGTTCAAAAGCTGCTAATGATTCAGGACAACCCCCTCCAGATATGGTCGAAGCTACCGATTCGGTTATGATCGGAGATAGATCCAATTCTCATACCCCACCTTTCTTACTCACCTATGAAATCTATAATCGAAATCTGCATAACTGTTTAATTGATTCAGGGGCTTCATCTAATATTATGCCAGCTTCAGTTTGTTCTAAACTGAACATAGAACCCCAGAAGTCCACGATTCATATTGTACAGTTAGACAGAACCAAAGTGCAGGTTATAGGAGAAATTAACTCCGTAACTATCAGGTTGTCTGCTGATCCCAGAATAGTACAGAGAATAGATATTTTGATTGCTGACATACCTGAATTCTATGGTTTAATTTTGAGCAGAGATTGGTCTGAGAAACTGCATGGATACATTTCCACGGATTGGTCACATATGTGGCTCCCCTACAAGGGTAAGCCAAATCAAATAAGGATCGACCGTGAGAAACACATGACTCACACAGTAACCGATTTCGAACAAGAAAACCAGCCTGTGGCCTTCAACAACAACATTTTGGGAAATTATTCCTCAGAATCATTCTTTGGCAACTTTGTTGCCCAATCTTCCCCTTTTTCAGTTAACCATTGTACATCTCAAGTAGAAAATTTTTCACAAACCAATTTATCCAAATGCTTCAACGCAAATCAAAAAGATGTAAATATTTTTGTTGATTCTCCTTTATTTTGGTCTTTGTATTTTGATGGCTCTAAGTCCAGTGAGGGATCAGGAGCAGGTTGCATTTCGGTTAGTCCGCAAGGCAAAAAAACAATGCTATCCTGTCGATTAGAATTTGAATGCACCAATAACACGGCCGAATACGAAGCTCTAGTGCAGGGACTATATAAGGCAATTGACCTTAAAGTCCAATATATAAAAGTATTCGGCGATAGTGAGATCATTGTTAAACAGGTAAGAAATACAATTCATTGCCTTTCAAGCCACCTTAAGCATTATCAATCGCTAGTGCAGGATCTTACTTTGCATTTTTCGGCATTCGATATTTCTTCAATTCCAAGATCACAAAACTCAGCAGCTGATTTACTAGCCAACGTAGCTTCCAAACACCTCCCTTCCGAAGACTATAGCCTTGATAGATTTTCTATAGAATTAATTTTTAGACCTTCAGTTCCCGATAACATCACCAACTGGAGGGTTTTCAACCATGACGAGGACATCTTGCAATTCTTAACCTCTGAAAAGTCTTATGACAATCAAATCATTGAAGAGCATGACCATGATTCTCAAATGAAAGAAACATCTCAAGATAACGCGATTCCTAAGCCTGTAGTAAAGCTCGAAGACCTTTATGACATTAAAGATAGGTTCAAACCTGTAATTAATGCAAAACTCCAAAGCTCTACTCTTAGGTTTGAATCGATCAATTTGGGAACAGATCAAGCTCCTCAAAATATCAACTTAGGACTAGGACTTTCTATAGAAGAAAAGGAAGCATTCATCAAACTCTTAAGAGAAAACAAGCAAGTTTTTGCTTGGAAGTATGACGACCTCAAGACATATGATACATCTATCATACAACATACTATTCATATGCTTCCCGATCAAAAACCTATCCAGCAGAAGTTAAGAAAAATACACCCGAATTTGGAGAGCCAAATAAAGTCGGAACTTAATAAGCTCTTAAAAGCTAAGATTATCTTCCCTGTCCGACACTCAAACTGGGTCTCCAATATGGTACCAGTCAGGAAGAAAAACGGCGACATTCGAATCTGTATTGATTTCAGAAACTTGAATAAGGCAAGCTTGAAAGATAATTTCCCACTGCCTACCATGGAAAAAATCCTCCAATCGGTAGCAGGATCTGAATTGATGTCCTTTCTCGACGGTTTCTCAGGATATAATCAAGTGCTCGTACATCTTGATGACCAACTAAAAACTACATTCAGAACAAAATGGGGAACTTATGCATATCAAAAGATGCCTTTTGGACTCATAAATGCAGGAGCGACATTCCAAAGAGCCATGGATACAGCCTTTAGAGGGTTAATTAACCGGACAGTAGTCGTCTACCTCGATGATATTACTGTGTATTCTAAAAAGAGATATAACCACTTGCATGATTTAAAACAGATTTTTCAACAATGCAAAACATATGGTATCTCTCTCAACCCGAAAAAGTCTTTCTTTGCTCTCAACCAGGGTAACCTTCTAGGGTTTATTGTATCTAAAGATGGCATTTATGTAGATCCTGATCGAATTAAGGAAATTTCTGAAATTCCTTTTCCGCACAACAAAAAATCGATGCAGTCGTTTCTAGGACAGATTAATTTCGTTAAACGATTTGTTCCAGATTTTTCACAGATTGTACTACCACTACAAACGATGATTAAAAAGAATTCAACCTTCAGATGGGGATTAGAAGAAAAGCAAGCTTTTAATGATATTAAGAAATCAATAATCAATGTCCCAGCTCTGAATACTCCAAATCTTTCTAATCATTTCATATTATATACCATTGCATCCGACTTATCTTACGCAGCAGTGCTCACCCAGTTGAATGATGACAATTTGGAAGCGCCCATCTCGTTCTTCAGTTCAAACTTTCAAGGCGCCGAATTAAACTATTCCGATATTGAGAAACAAGCTTTTGCTGTCTTTAAAGCAGTCAAACATTATCGACCCTTTCTTTTAAAAACCCATACTAAAGTGATAGTTCCTTTCTCAGCAGTTAGGCAACTATTAATCCAAAAGGAATTGGGAGAAAAAAGGGCAAATTGGGTCACAGCTCTCCAAGAATATGATCTAGAAATAAAGCCAGCAAAGTTTGTTAAAGGTCAAGGTTTTTGCAGGATATTAGCAGGAGTATCAAACATTCTGGAATCAAGTGATACAGAGCAAACACAAGAAGTTAATCAGCTAAGTATTCCTGATTCCGAATCTCAATATGCAGATCTGATCTTTTATTTAAAGAATGGTTATGCACCTACCAATTTGTCCTACAAAAACAAAAGAGCCATTAGATTGAAAGCTAAGAGTTTTTCCATTATTGGCGATGTGCTCTTCAGAAGAAACTATGATTCTGTCCTATTAAGATGCCTTGAGAAACTTGAAGCTCAAAAGGTTTTGCAGGAGCTACACGACGGACCAGCAGGAGGACATTTCGGAGCTGATACAACAGCTCATAAAATCATTCATGCTGGATACTATTGGCCTACTTTGTTTAAGGACACTCACGAATATGTAAGGAAATGCATCAAATGCCAAACTGCCAGTGGAAGACAACAAAAACCAGCTTTCCCTTTGCAACCAATCAACATTGAACAGCCTTTTGAACAATGGGGATTGGACATCATTGGAGAAATTAATCCTTCTTCTTCCAAGCAGCACAAATATATTCTTACAGCAACTGATTACTTTACAAAGTGGGTAGAAGCAGTTCCGTTAAAAACAACAAACTCTGAGGCGATCATTGAATTTATAGATCAGTTCATCATTACCAGGTTTGGTGTTCCAAACGCTCTTGTCTTTGATAATGCTTCTTACTTCTCAGGTAATGCAATGATTGATTTCGCTATCAAAAGGGGATTTAAATTAAAGTATTCTGCTAATTACTATCCTCAGGGTAATGGCCTAGCAGAATCAACTAATAAAAACCTAATCAAAATCATTAAGCGAACAATCGAAGAGAATCATAAGAATTGGCATAAATCCTTGGTATTTGCATTATGGGCTGATAGGATAACACAGAAAGCTTCCATAGGGACCTCTCCGTTTAATCTTGTCTATGGAAAAGAAGCAATCGTACCAACCAATCTTCTTTTTCCATCTCTAGCCCTAGTGCAATTTATTGACGAAACTCCTTCTTCCTCTATCCAGTTTAGAAATGATCAAATCCTTAAACTTGAAGAAGAAAGGGAAAAAGCCAAGGTTACACACGCTAAACATCAGCAAGTCATTAAAACAGCTTTTGATCTGGCCTCATCTAGTCCTAAACAATTCCAAGTTGGAGATCTAGTCCTGAAATGGGACAAAGCCCATGAAGACAAAGGTAAACATTCCAAATTTCAAAAAATGTGGCTCGGACCATTTCAGATCTGTGAAAAAGTAGGCCATTCCACTTTTATACTACAAAATCTATCAGGGGTGAGAGATTCTCTCCCTGTCAATGGTCTGATCTTGAAGAAATTCTTTAATTGAGGAGGTAACCCCTTCTCTATGTAGTTTGATAGTTTTTATATAGTTTGTAGGATTTGTAGAAATAAGGACGTGGGACATCTTCCATTGACCTTTCACTGTAATTAAAAGTTGTCTCGCCACCACACTATTAATATTTACTTTTGGATAATAGCGTCTTAAACCAAGAAAGATCATTTCTAGGAAATTAGATATCTTTTTATTCTGAACATCACAGTCTAACTTTTGTAAACTTCACTCTGAACGAAGTTCTATGAGTCATCTTGGGTTTTCAAAATAAGTCTCCAAAGGTTATCTATATTAAAAGAGGAGCTAATCCATCTTCAGCATCTTTAACTCTTAAACCTGTCATCCATTTACTCTTAAGAAGATAGTTGTTCATCCCATTCACTAAAAGTTTATGATTTCTCAGAGTGTAATTCTAAAATATAAAAGATCAAAGATAAGAGGTCTTATTACAAGCCTGCTTACCATGTTCATAGGAAAATAATTTAACTGACATTACCAAAACTGCATACCAAACAGGGTAATGGCTTGAAATTTCAAGACAAGGGGTCTCATCACGAGCCAGCTTGTTCAGTTTGATTACTACCCGTGAATGGCATTGTCATTATCTAGCCACCAAACCAAGACAATGGCTTTTATCTTAAGCAAAGAAGAAAGTGAAATTCAAAAAATACAAAAATATCTTTTGAATTCATTCTGTTTAGTCACACTCTTAAGTGAATGGAACAATGGACAATGACATGGTTAAAAGGTAACCCTGCCGAGACTATGAACGTTTGCTGGCAGCAGAGGCTCTACCTGTGACAGAGGAGTTTATTTTAAAAAGTTGATATGGAGAAGTTTTCTATTTTACTTTTATGAACCAATAAGGACTTGTTTTAAAACTCAAAGTGTGTTTATAAAAAGAGGAAGTCAAATGAAGAAACCTGTTTTATTCAGAATCAATAGACATCTAGTTATATTAGAAGTTTCCTTTCTTTATAAAGATTCTATTTGAAAAGGTGTAAGTATATTTATTTGTCCAGAGATAACTGGTTCTACCAGCGAATCGCCAATTGTTGTGCCCTACAACAACCCCCCATTTCATAACATTTTTATCACAAACAATTAACATATGAAATGGGTCCCTTTTAAAAATTTTAATTGGCATTAATGAATTTGTTCGAAAAAGGTATGATAATCAAATGAATTTGTTAACAAAAGTCTTTTTGAACAAATAATAAGCAATTTTTGGTTAAGTCCGAAAAAGCAATCGCAAGACCGTTTGCTACCTTGGTTTTTCCGATGCGATATCGCTATCGGCCATCGGCGATAGCCAATGCACACACAGAAAAAGCACACATCTTTTCCCCGATGCGACACGATATCGGTGATCAAAAATTGGCGCTGCCTCTTATGAAAAGTCTTTTAAGCCTCGACCCGATGCGATATCGCTATCGGTAGTCGGCAGAATCCCATACATCTTCATAAGACGTTCAGATCTTTTTCCCGATGCGATGTGATATCGCTATCGGTAGTCGGTAAATCAATTGATATGCATTTAGGGATTATGTTCGCACGCTAATATGATACAATGTCGCAATCGGCATTCGCCAAGATCTCTCCCAAATGATAATGTCACTCACACTCCCGATGCGATGCGATGACGCTTAATGATGACCTAAATTCCTCAAAGGTGATTATTTCAAAGCATTAAAGTTATATTTAAATCCGATTTGACAAAAGCACAAATTTCAAAATGCCGTTAAGTAAAGGGATAAGGTAATGCATGCGTATTTAAAGCTTTGCCCCTTCGAATTAACGAGCAATTACGATTAGACCTTTGAAGAAATCTATTACACGCTTTGAGGGGTCATTCGGTTTAATAACTTAAGTAATGGTCATTTATGGAGCTGCAGGCTGTAAAATCACCATCATTGCATCTGCGGTGCCCTCTCAAATCATTAGATCCGCAACCACTTTTAGAATTAATCTCACCACGCTTCAAGTTATATATCTATCCCGTTATGGATCGTCATTGTTATTTCTTTGTTACGATTTCTCTTGCATTTGTGTAGAATTCAACCGAGAGAAGTCTGAATATGATGGGAAAGAAGTTCAAAAAGGTGGCAGGTTCTACTCCAACACCTGTCTCAGGCCAAGCTTCTATGGTTTCAAAGAAAGGCTTAATCTCAGATACTACATGCACTGGTCTTCCTGGTACTACATGGCAAGGTACATACAATTTGCTAGAAGCAGAACAACCAGAAAAGACAGTAACGGAGGCTAGTGTGGATGAACTTAGAAAGTCTGAGGCAACTCTTAAAGATTTGGCTGACTCTTTTCTGCACAGAATAGCAGCCAGAGAACAAGTCTTGCCTTATACTGATGTGGTACGTTGGGCAATTGAAGAAATTACTCTCACTGATAGAACCTTCCATACTAAGGATGGAAGGATTTTCGGTTCCTTCAAGCCTGCTGACTTGAGACGGATGTATCATTTGCCTCAACCCGAGTTAGTCTATAATAGAGCCTTTTTGGAAAAATTCGCGAAGGAGAATGAATCGCCATCCGAACCTCTCCGAGATTGGAGGCAGAATCCAGCTAAACACAAGCATGATATGTCGGGTAAGTACTCCAATGCTTCTTTGGCTTCACCTTATTGCTACGCCGGGATTATGATGTGTAGATTGTGGGGATTTCATGACTCTGCAAATATTCATATTGATATGGTTCCTTTAATGGAAGCAGCCGTCAATAGTATAATCATGGATTGGGCCACTATTTTGTCTGATAAATTGGTCATAGCTATTCGTGAGTTTAGGGCCAAAACCAGAGTCATTGAGAGAAAAATCCCACCCTTCTATTACTCTGCTTACATTATGGATACCCTTTGTTTTAATTCTGAGTTTCCTGTCCTTGGTTGGAGATGGACAACCCATGACCCAACACCCATTCACTTGTACCATCGGAAATTGTGGAAACCCTCCCACAAAGACCATCTGTATCAAATTTGCAATGGTTTTATGGTTCCCGTTCACTATTCTATTTTTGACAGACCTATCCCTAGAATTTCCTATGAAGCTTATTTTGACCTCCCAGCCGTAGCCCATTGGTTCGGCGAAGAGCATTTTACTTATATTAGAGTTTTTGGAAGCAAGGCTAGGCCTCATGTCCTTCCCCTGTACGTCCCAGATAAACTGTTAGCCCGGGAAATCTCCTACCAGATTATGTCTAAGAGTGTCACACAAACTCTCAAGGAGGAGAAGAGGAGAGGATGGCCCTCTTTTCCTTTAAGAATTGGAGTTTATACGCTGCTAAATTACAAACATGCAGAAAAGGAAGCAGCAAAACTCCAATTGATATCTCTAGCTTCTATTCCAAATAGACTCTATGATCCAAAAAAGACTGCTTTTATTGCCTTAGAACAGGCCAAGCTGTCAAAGGTTGTTCATCAAGAAGACCAGTTTGACGACCTGTTCATGAGTGCCGATTCAATAAGCCAAGTCAGACAGCTTGCTTCACTGAGATATGAAGATGTGGAGTTAACTGAATTTAATAAACTTAGAAAGCAAAGGTTGCAAACTTTGCCTCTAAATTTATTATCCACGACCCCAACATCATCCTCAAGCGAGCCAGATCAGCAGGAAATAAATTCACCTCCTATTACAATTAAAGAACAGGAGGAAAGACAAAACAAGCTGCAGGTAGAAAGGCATAGAAGGGAACATATAGAAAGGCAGCAAAAAGCACAAATTGAACAAGAGCAAAGAAGGCAGAAGGAGTTAGAAGAACAGAGGAAAAGAGAAGAAGAAGAGAAAGCAAAGAAAGAACTTGAAGATAGGCAGAAAAGGGAATTGGAGGAACAGCAGCAAAGAGCACAAGAGGAGCAACATCGAAAGGCATTGGAGGAACAACAGAGGATTCAACGGGAGAAAGAACAGAGTAAGACTCACATAGAACAAAGTGAGCAAATCTCTACTGATTCTGAATTAATTAAATAATGGAACCAATTCGATTCCATTATAAGTGGTAAGGAAGCCTCCAAAGACTCAGACGCCTCTAAGACTCTCGATACTACTTCTTCTCCGGTTCTAGAAGGAACCAGCGGCCCACCCATGGTACAGAATGTAGAGGTAATCACTCAAGACCCATCCAATCAAATTGATCTTCAGGTGGAGGAAATTCCTCCTCTAGACATTTTCTACAGCCCAAAGCATAGAGCTGTTGTAAGGCGCTCGAGGAAAAGGCGAAGGCTTGATCAACCTTCGGTTTCATCTGAGCAAACAGTCACAGGCAATGTCGTCTGGAAGGGAGAATTGGATCCCTATGAAGATTTGACAAAGCTATCGCAATTTGCGGGAGCTTATTCAGCGGCAACTATTGACAAAGCATCTGAAGTAAGTCTTCTTTTGAAGACTAAAGAACATGAAATATACGCATTGCAAGCAAAAGTGATAGAGGCAAGGAATAAGGCAGCGCAGGCAGAAGAACAATTGCTGGCCCAACAACAAGAGAATCATTTGTTAACCCAGCAAGTTGAACAACTGAGGATAGACCAAAGTGACATTCAGAAAGAAAAAGAATTGTCAGAGACATTATCCCAGTTGAAGGCATCGAATGAGCTGATGATACAAGCTAAAGATGAGCAAATAATTCAGCTATCAGCTCAACTTGAAGGTATTAAGAGCACCAAGAGTATCAATGATTTCAGAGCAGAGGCAACTCGAATAAACATCGCACTGATATCTCAAATTAGGATCTTATGCCAACAACTTGTTGAAGCTGAATCACTGTGTGAAACATCTACAGCAGTGTGTGAACAAATCGAGAAAGCTAGAAGTAAGTTGGATCAGGCTGAAGACGATATAACAGAGTATATTGAATGGCAAGACACTCCAGAAGGGCAAGCCACAAATTTCTCCCGAATCTGTGTAACATACAAGGACATACTTTTCATGGAATGGAACACACAGATGATGAAAGCAGAAAGAGCAGCCTCCAGATGCAAAATGATTGCCAGTAACATGATCAATCTAGTCAATGATACATTGTATCTGGCAAACATGATTTCACAATGCACACCTGGAAACATAACAACGACAAACATGCTGGAGCACAGGAATTACCCTGATCTGGAGAAACAAGGGCAGTTAATTACTGGAGTAAATACCTTGACCGCCGATGCATACTGGCTTTTCCTAATTAAACCACATTCTCAAAGGTCGGCTCTTAATTGTCTAACAGATGCTCTCCGATACCTGATTGCCGATATTCGAGATGCCACATATGATGCACAGCTGACTTCACGCCTCAATACTCCACCAGAAGTAGAGCCAATGCTGGCGATATGTCAGCAAAGGAGTAAAGGCAAAGAGACCTCTGACTGAAGCATCGCCGCCGACTGCCGAATCACCAAAATGCAAAATGATATTTGTTAATGCCGATTTAGTTGTTTTTCAGTTTTAGATATTTTAGATTAGCATAGTATTTATAGACCCTTTCATTGTTTTGGAAGGGGTCGTAAAATTTTGTAAAAGACTTAAAGGCTGAAGTTTGCACTATTGTGCTTCAGTCTATATTCTTTTTGAAACTCGACCACTGGTTCTTAATTTTACTTGGAAGGTTGTTTTAAGTAAATTGTGCACTATTGTCGTTTGCTTGGAATGCTTTCTGGTCTAAAGGAAGAACCGCGACATAGCGATTAATATATTGGATTGATAAAACAGCTTGCATGGTACTATTATCTGTATATGTTCTCTTTTCTATTATATGAATTGCTGTGTTATTACTTTTGCTATTGTTGATTACATGTATGCAATATAACAGCAAGTCTGCATTTCATATCACTATTGAATGTTTTGTGATTTGTTATCTCTCTTACTCATGCGTGTAACAATGATATAAATGACTGAGTGCAGTAATTCGCTATTATCGCTCGGCATAACTACTTATGCAGAGCAATCTTAAATGATTTAAACATTTATGCTTATTGTTAGTGTCATCTATATGCCTGCCAGTAAGCCTAAATTATCAAACGTTGTGTTCAAACGAATCGATAAGTCCTGGGATTAGCTTATAGTTATTATATTTCTTTTGTAGTTAATTATTTATTTATTATCGCCTTATATCGTAAATCATTCATCCATCTCGTTTACTTATAATCTTTGGGAAACTGGTCCCATTATCCCCAGTCGGAGCCACTATTCCAAACGGAAAAGGAGATGCACTAAGTTCCAGACCGGGTGGTTTCCCCGGTGTTGTTGCAACGAATTTCGGGGCATCAACAGGCTCCTAAGGCAGATGGTAGGGCTGAAAACCTCATTGAGGTGCCCCTGCTGTCTCTCTAAAAAATTGAAAAAAAGGACCCTTGGGTGAAAACCTCTCTGAGGCGCCCAAAGCAGATACTAGGGGTGAAAACCTCATTGAGGCACCCCTGCTGTCCCCAAAAAAAAAAAAGACAAAGAAAAAGAAAAAAAGGAGGCAGAAACAGAGAAACAGGCTCAGGCTTTGGAAATTAATGTAGGTTGCAGGAATTCCATGCAAAAAAAGGAGGCCTCTCAACTCAAGGACAAGGGTCCCTACCATGCTACCAGGTGACCTCACCCGCACTCCCTCTAGAAACACTCATCTCTTCCAAGGTTTGGGCACGATCTTGTCATAGTTAGCCTCCTACATGAAGCTACAAGACTTTCTACAGGAAGTTCTGTATTTCTACAGGAAACTTCTTGTAGAATCTTGGGACGGGCCAGGACCGACTATGTAGAAGAATTTGAAGCCCGAAGTCCAATAAGGAGGCATGCAACCAATGTTTTTTTCCATCACCCACTGCGGTCGCCTCCTTCCACCACCATTGCTGCCATACGATTGAAATACCTGCACAGTCAAACCAGAAAGTTGGACTCTTAGAAGAAATAATTTTCAAATGGAAAATAAAGCATGCTGAGGCTCAATGCACTACCTGTCAAGGCAATCCGAGGACCCTACAACCGTGAATGTGACTCCACCATTTCGGCATGCACCCTAGGAGGAGAAACGACTATATGATGTCCTACAGGAATCCTATAGCAGTTGATTCGGCTAGAGCACACACCATGAAGATACCTGAAACTCATGAGCCGGCACATGCACCATCCACAGCCAGGAAACCGGTCTCGTAACCAGCAGCAATCAGCGAAAAGGATCTCCTGTGCCTGTGCACGAAGCGGCAGCAAGCGGATCGTCACCCTCGTCCTAAAGCATGAGAAAACTAATGTCCATCGCCGCATAGATATGCAGGGAATGATTTAGAGGTCAGGCAGACATGCAGTGGAATGATGGCAGGTGACATCGGCCAATGGGTCGACGGGGACAGCTCACCCCCACGTCACGAGTTCCGCAGAGATTCAAATCCACCGACTAGATGACGTGTGGCGCACTACACTCATTTAGTTTCAACCACTTTGTAGCCGAGTATGCATCCGCAATTTCCTAAAGGTTGTTACTCCGAGTTCTCGGCCTGTTCAAATGTCCTGTTGTTGCAGAGAAGGCCCAGAACCACTGAAGCGCTCCCCAGAACCCGTGCACGACTTCTACAGGAAGCTGCGCTACAGGAAGCTCAACATTACAGAGGAAATTAAATTGTTCACGTCAAAGGTGGCAATTCTGGAATGAGGTAAGCCTGAAAATAGTCCTCCCATGCAATTGGTTCGAAAGGTGGTGAAGTCGACGTATTAAAGGGGTAGAAAACCGTAAATTACAGTCTGTGCATGAATTTGCAAGCATCTTCTTATTTCTGCATGAGAATTGTCGTCGTAGTGTGTATGCAGGATTTTCTCCAGGGTTTGGTTCATAATTGAGCCACTACCAAGGCTCATTTTTAGAAAGTCGTGAATTTATAAACTGTGTGCATAATAGAGGCATAACTCTGCGCTCTGTCTAAGGAAATCCCAAAGATCCATATTTTTATACGCGCAAGCAAGCTCAGGCCAACACAACAAGATTTTACCATGTCGGGTGGGTTCATTAGGAAAGAGCCTACAGACTCAAAGAAGCTAAGGGAAACCCCTAAGGTGGTGGACCTGTTTTCTCGTGCACGATGGATGTCATTCTATGACAAGCTTCAAGGTCACGATGACGAGGTTGCAGAAGAATTCCTACGATTCTTGCAGCCAAAGTGAAAAACGTTGGCTATTGTCAACTTCAGAGGTTTGACCCTCAAACTCACCCCATAGTTCATTAGCAGAGTCACTAATCTACCGATGGGGGTACCTTGGGATAAGGAGGAGAGAAAACTGGGCCAGAAGGCTAAGGAGGATTTCTTTTTGCCGGAGGAGCAATTCTCAAAAGACAAGAATGGATTTCGAAGAACCAGCCTACAGCCATTCTGGAGAGAGGTCAACCTCCAAATTATGAAGTATATAACGTGCGAGGGGTGATTCAACATCGTGTATGGATATCATTTCCGGCTCCTCACAGAACTTAGGTACCAAATCGACCTACCCTCAGAGAAAAAGTTGAGCATTCCTTACTTCCTCCTGCAGTCCATGGATGAGTGTTCCACTAAATTGAGAGAGGGAACGCCAGACCAGATAGCCCATCATGAGCTCATTAAGCTCCTTGTGGAAGATTCACTCCACACGTACACCATCCCTCTCTCCTGGGAAACCTTTCAAAATTTGACAAAGGATGATGACATCTGAGTGTTGGCTGAGGAGCTCACCTCCTCTAGGAGCGAGGAGAAGGAACCAATTGAAACAGAGAAGAAATAAAAAGGCCAACAAACCATGGCCAAAGCACCAAAGAAAGAAAACAAGCGAAAACAAGAGAAAAACCAAGCTGCCAAAACAGAGGGTGAAAAAACCACACTAACACCCAGGGAGAAACGACTACAGAGCAGGGTGAAAAGGACTGAAAAAGTCCATGTCAGTGAGGGCACCTCTAAGGTAACCTCAGCAAAATTGAAAGAAAAAGCACCCTCAGCCAAGTAGGCTAAAATGATGCCATTTGTTTCTACAGGAAAAATAAAAACGGCTTCTACAGGAAGCCAGAAATCAACCACTACAGGGCTTTCTATAGGACATCCTAAGAAAAGAAAATAGAAGGAGAAAACGGCCGAAATTCTTGCTCGGGAGGTAGTAGCTATGCTAGTCACCCTAAGTACCTCTCCCAATCCAAAGGAGAAACGCAAAAGGGAGACTCCTCTGTATTTCAAAGCAAGGAGAAGTGTAAGAATTAAAACCGGCAGACCCCAACCTCCATATAAAGACCCAATTACCATCGAAGACACCCCTACCTCGCCAAAGGAGAATTCCCCCTCCAAAGTATCAGTCACTTATGAGCGGGGCAGCCCCAAGATAACTACCTGGAGGGAGAGAATGGAAAGGTCAGCTTCAAAAACCCCTCTACCGGATGCTGAAGTAATCCTACAGGAACCATTAGCCAGGCTCAAGGAGACCGAAAGAATGGACGGGGATGCCTAGCCCAGCCCAGCTTGAGCTATTATTATAACTTTTTGGAGGCTGGGAAAATTATTCCACAAAAATTCACGGTGCCGCTTTTCTTTTCATTGGAAGAAGAAAGAGTGCGGACCCACACATGGATGAGGATAGCTAAATCTAAAGGAGTAGTAGATATAGGCCCCTTGGAGGAACAACTCAAGGAGGCAAGAAGGGAATTAGCTATGGAAAAACACGTGGGAAACTGCCAGTGCGTATTTCTATAGGAAGAGAATGAGAAGCTCAAACTACAGCTACAGGAACAGGGGAAAGAAAGGGGCACAGCATCAGAGGACACTACAGTAGAACCTCAAGGCAAAGAAGCAATGCAAACTGGTCTTGAGGAACTAAACCAGCATCTACAAGAAAGGGAATTACAAGCAAACATAGAGATACAAGCTCTCAAACAACAGTTGCAAGAAAAAGAGGCACAACTGGCCTGCATGGCCAGTTGGGCTACAGATGCTCTACAATGTAGGCAGCCAGCCAAATATTATGGCCTATACCTACGAGAACAGTGGCTACAATTCCAAATTAATGCATTAGCACAGAGGGGTATCTCCTAGATCCAAAACCCCCAATTGCTCACAGATTTATGCGACAGCAGCTCCACAGAGGACAAGGCCAAGCTATCAGAGTTCTACCTCCATAATTTGGCCCTTCCTAATGTAACTTCATGGGATCCCAACACAGTTGCGGGAGATATGCAGCTGATGGCATTTACCTCATGGTTAAACCACGAAGAAAAGAGAGTGACAGAGGTCAAAGATGTTATGAACCGAGAGTTACATGAACCATTGTTAATTAGAGCAAAGCCAGGGAACCCTACTGCATTGATATCCGCCCACCAACACCTAGCAACCAACCCTCAGGCTTTACTAAAATACATTGATTAGTAGGCTCAGGCTATAGAACATTTCAAGATTATGGAGCGACTATTAGGGGACAATTGTGTTCATGCTTGCACCCAAAGGTGGAACACATTGTCCCACAGCCTCAAAATTAGGGAGTATCACACTCCAACTAGAATGAGGGAGGGCCTAGTACAGGTACCTCTCTACAAGAAGTCCATGCAGAACCTCCAGCCCAGTTGGATCAGCCTCAAGCTAAGCCCACCTTTGATTTTGGGGTTGGTAGAAGGAAGCATAGTAAAAGAAGAGCATAAGCAATGGGAAGAGGTGGAAAAGAAGGTCGGGTTCCATGACAGTGAGGAGGATACTACTTCAGAATCCTGGGATGTGAGAGTGGCAGTTAAAGCAATGAAGGACGAGGAGCTAGATTAGTTGCTCAGGGATGAGCAATCATTTTAGCGGGGGGGCGCGATGATGAGCCCCAAATTTGGTAACATTTTGGGCTCATTTGGCCTAACTACCCTTGCTCAATCCTTCATTTTCAATAACTTATGCATTATTTTTTAGTGTGTTTATTTCATTTGTATGAATAAGGGTAGTCACTATTCCTAGGTGGCTAACACATGCTCATTTCAGGATTTTTTGACACATGTTGGAGCAAAACCGAGCAGACATGGGCAAGGAGATAGCCAAGATTGGGTTGAGGATTCATATGGGGGTTGTCTATGGCATTAAATATCCTCCCTCGGGATCTTCACCCCCAACTCCGAGCTCCAAAGGCCACCAAAACTAGATCTAGAAGGCAGCCAAACAGATTTCTTGGAAGGAGTTGTTCACTCGTAGTTTGGACAGCCAAGTCCCATAGATTTAGGAGGCCAGCTAGGGCCTCGTGGTGTATAAATGTTAAGGCCTCAGCCTTCGAAAAGGACTTTTGAAAAACTCTTGCATATTCTGCGCTACAGGCTGCTAGCTCTATTTTGTTCTTTTGTAGCCATTATTGGCATAACTCTTGACTTATGATTATTTTTTGATAATGGGAAGCAGTCAGATTTGATATCAGCTCTGAGTTTTTCATACGAGCCATAGCTCTCAGGGTTGGGCCCAACCTGAGAGCCTAGGGCCTCCTCCTTTGTATTGTTATCTTTCCTTTGAGCACTGTGATTTTCCTTTTTTTATGCATTTGAAACGAAGTTTTGTTGAGCAAGATTTAGTTGTGTTGGTTAAATAGGTCATTGTTGAGGAATAGAATTGCTTCAGATGTGTAGAATAGATTGATAAGATAAGAATTGATAAAGCTCTAGAAAAGGGTTGCCTGCACTCTCAGTTTCACCTCTCCCTTATTGGATCAGGGGCTGGAATTGTACAAACAGTGCTGCTCAACAAAAACACTAGTTTGCTTGACCATGCAATCTTTGGTGTAATGTCTTCATTCGTAGAAGTTAGTCATGCGTTCAGACCTTTTTAGATGTTTCTGTGATTAGGTGTTGTACATGGTTCTCTTTGGAAATAAAGCTGTTGTTCATTTGTTTCGTTGACAGATCGGATAGATTAGCTAAGGTTTTGATTGTATGCAGGATTTGGTTGATTCAGTTGAGTACACACCATGCAGGGCATATCCATCTTTCTCTCATCCACCTAAGCTTTGTCCAAGCTAGCAGTTCCATCTCCTAGCTAGTTTCCTTGTCTCACACCTACTCTTCTATCCACGTAACCCTACCTTCTTTCTCTTCATTTACCTTAGCCTCCTTTAAGCCAAGTGAGTTGTCCACACCCTCTCATCACTTCATCCATCAGTCACAGGGCCATCTCAGACCCATACCCTACCTCTCTATCCATTTATTCATCCACTTTCACTCACCCATCCTTTAAAATCCAATTTTAGAGCATCCTGTAGAAATTTCTGAACATCCTGTAGAAATCCCTGAAACATCCTGTAGAACCCCTGCAGACATCCTATAGAAGCTCACAAGTGAGGTTGTTGGATAGCCAAACTTTGTGAAACTCTCTGGAAGGGTGGTAGGGACTCCTTAGACCTTCTCTGCGCCTTCCCAACCTTTTCCAAGTATTCCCCTTCCTTGATCCACCCTTGCATAGTAAAAAACCAGTTAAGAGCACATGTATGATAATTCCGATAACTTATTCAAAAATACAAAAATATATGTTCTTCAGATAGAGATAGCATAGGCATGTGCATTTTACCTTTGTAGAAGTAATGGCATCTTTTTCAATAGTTTGCATCCTCTCCTCTGCATCAGTAGGACTAGCTGGTAGAATCAGGGTTTGCTAGGGTTTATGTTACTCTTTGGCTTTCAGTTTCTTTCTGCAAGTAGATCAGCTTCCTTTCAGTTAGCTTCCATCCATCAGTTACAAAGCTTCTTCTACGAGCTCATAGAAGTTGGCTTGAGCCCCTAGCGGACTTGTGCCAGCTGACCAAGTGACAGCTGTGGCAAGAGCTAGTACTTGTGCATACAGCACCGTCGCTTCCAAGTTTGTTACGAACTACCGGGTTGATAAGAGTAAAGAAGGGAGTCCCAGGAGTTGCAGCATTATTGCTGCAATAATGAAGCCCACCATACACATTGTACATGTGGTGTTGTGTACACATCGTGTAGGTGGTGTTATGTACATGTGGTGTTATGTATACATTATGAAGGTGGTGTTGTGTAGGTAGTGTTGTGTACATATGGTATTGTTTACATCGTGTATATGTGATGTTGTGTACATATGGTATTGTTTACGTGTTGTGAAAGTGGTGTTGTTTGCATATAGTATTGTGCACATGTTGTACATATGTTGTGTACATGTTGTTTAGGTAGTGTTGCGTACATGTCGTATTTTGTTATGTGTATTGTGTAGTCATTCTATCATGACATGTGTATTCATTGTGTTATACATCAGGTGTAGGTGTATATGTTTTGCTATAGATAAAGTGTAGGTATATGTATTGTGTGGAATTGTATGCCATGTATGATTACATGTATGTGATGTACACAGTGTGTATGTGTATGTGAATGAAGATAATAAGAGGCACTGGGTGCTTTCCATGTTTACCAACTGATTCAATGTGTGTAAAAAAAGGAAAAATAATAAATGTAGAAGAAAAGAACTAATTGAAAGATAAATATCAATATTTTATTCTAGTTTTAATTATA
The DNA here is from genome assembly GCA_031772625.1 of Pinus tabuliformis. Classification (NCBI taxonomy): domain Eukaryota; kingdom Viridiplantae; phylum Streptophyta; class Pinopsida; order Pinales; family Pinaceae; genus Pinus; species Pinus tabuliformis. Next base: position 582,334,379 of record CM062814.1, on the reverse strand, counting down.
CATGTCATTTATGACTATGATTTATGATGGTTATATGTGATCTATGATTTTGATTTATGATTGTTGCATTTTGAGCTAACTAGATGTGATATGTTTATACATGATGATTTTATTGAAGAGTTAGTTTGACTTGTTGCGAGAAGATATAAACATAATTTTAAGTGCACCTTATTGGAAAGCTACAATGGGGTGTAATTTGAAATTATTTGAATTCCTTTAAATATAATGGAAACTATGTTCTTGGTATAATAAAGCATGGAAAATGCCTAAGTTTAGATGGTTGAAAATGCCTGTTTTGGGTAGGTTGAAACTGACTGTGAGGATTGATAGCAATAGTGAAAGGAATTGGAACATATAATAGTACATTGGTAAAGCACTTCAGAAGCAGGGCCATTGCAGGACACTCGTACCCAATAGTTTCCATTGATTTCCATAAGCATGCTATGACTGGTATGATGGTTTTGAGGAAGGGATATGCCTTGGTTTTTGGACCTTTTAATATGAGGAAACCTTCCCAAGGGATGGATCACCCGAGGGACTATGTAGCAGAGAAGGGGATTCAAGAGGAACTTATGATCCCAGTGGATATTAGTGGCCACCATCCTATTCGACTTAGACCCCCACCATTGTTTCTTTCATTTTCCTTAATTGTCACAAAGTTTACTATTTTTGGATTTTTTGGGTCCTGAACTTTTGAAGTCGTTTTGAGATGCTAAACAATGTTCTTTTGGAAAATATAAAAATGTAAGTGTTTATCTATGTTTTCATCCTAAAGTTGTATTCCTCGGACATATCTTTCTAAAAAGGTATCATGCGTGCATAACACATATCATATGCCAAAGTTATAATCTGGGGATGTTGATGTGACAATTTACCCCAACGGGGCCCATAGTTTTTGTGCTTCATCTCCTAGGGTTAGGTTTTTGGATGTTTAATTTTTTCCATTATTTCACAATAATAAATAGGCCTTTCTGCCTCATTATAACACAGTTCATAAGCATTTAGCTGCCACATCTCTTCTCAGAGATAAGGTACCACCACCAAGCTAGTTTATTTCCATTATGTATGTAAGCAGTTCTTTGATATTAATGAAATGAATATTTATTTTGCTACATCTATGTGTTTATGTTTATATTTGAATTATGTTTTGTTCCTACATAAGTTTGTATTAATGGTATTAGGGTAGTCTTCTATTTATCTTTTTTTCCTTTGCATGTCCCAAACAAGGTCGGGGTATAAGGAGTTTGGGCTTGAGCTAGTTAAACCTTAGCAAGACCATCCTTGCAAACCCTGAAGAACTCCCATGTCAGAAGAAAATAAATATGAGGGAGTAGGAGATCCTTTAAAAATATTGCTCGAAGAATCCCTCAATATAAAAAGGAATGCGATGATGGAAAAACTTTCCTAGATCCTTCGGTGAATGCCCATAGATGACGCATATTCATCTAGAAGTCACTATGGAGGTGCCACTCCCTTCAAGATACACGTCAACATTGACATTCCGATATTTGAAGGCTATATAGATGCATACACCATAGATATATGGTTAAATATGTTAGAAGAATATTTTTCAATTCATGGTTTTTCCAATATGGAAAATATTATTTTTTCACTCCTCAAAGCCACCTGCCATGTCAAGGACTAGTGAGAAACCTATTGAGAACAAAGGGACAAGACAGAACCCTAAGTGTTTTCAACTACATCCACTTGGAATTCTTTCTTAGATTCCATCAAGGAATAGTATTACCCCATAAGGAGCTATGGGGACAAGTACATACAATGGATTATGCTACGACAACAAAGGGATCAATATGTTCATGAATTGACGAATCTTTTCCATACCTTGTGCACAAAGTTGGGTATAAAAGATTCTAAGAAACATCTCGTGCTCAAGTACTGTAGTTCTTTACAAAAATACATTTAGGATGAAGTGTTGTTCTTGGAAATCTCCTCACTTGGTGCAACATACTGATATGCTACAAAGATTGAGCATAAACTCAAGCAAAAGAAGTGAGACATTGGATCTGCAAACCCAAAGTAGAGAAAAGGCACCTCCAAGCTACTGAGCAAAGGGTAGAGTCAGGCCATGAACCCTGAGGAAATTTTTTGAAGTTGCATGCCAAGAATAATGGCAAGGAAATAAATACACCGACAAGTCATTTGATTTCCATAAAGCTCTCACTCACAACACAAATGAATGTAATGCGAAGGAGGCACTAGTGGCTGAGTTGAAAGACTCAGAGGCAGATGCATGCTCTGATTCTAAGCCATAATAAATCAAGGGAATTGACAATAAAAATTAGATCATTGATGCCAAGCCCACTTCAATGGTAGCCACCACAAAGATCCAAAAGGTGAAATGTAAGGATGAAAGGATGAAAAGGAGGCGGATCACTTCTTCCACTCACATATGTGGGTAAATGGTTTGTCAGTGCAGTTCATTGTTGACAGCGGGAGCCAAAAGAACCTAATATCAGCTGAGTTCATCAAAGGGATTGAATTTTCGAATGATGCCTCACCCACATCCATACAACATCAGGCGACTCCACCAAGGATGAGATATTTGTTTCATCCAACAATGTTGCCTTCCTTATAGCATGAAGCCCTTTGCAGATGAGGTATTGTGCGATGTTACCCCTTTGGAATTATTTGATGTTTTATTAGGTAAACCATACCTATGGAAGCATCATGATGTATATGAATTTAGACATTATTATGTTATTATTACTTTGCGTTAGAAATTGTACATGATACTAGAGGTAGTGCTACATACCATATTTTATTTGATCTTTGCTAAACAATTCAATAAGATCATTTCCTAGACTAGGAAATGTTTATTTCCTATTTCTCACCCTCAGAGCAAGAGGAAAATTGTTGCCACATCCGTAGCCTTGAGATAGGCTCCTCCACACCACAAGAGTATATGGACAAGGTCATGGAGGAGTATAGGGACATCTTCGCCTCACCCACAGGGGTACCCCTACACCATCAAGTCAAGCACCCAATTGACCTGACCGCAAGCATACCACTACCCACTGGAGAAAAATAATGATTCTTTATTCTAGAGAATGATGAAATTAAGAGGAAGATTCAAGATTTGTTTCAAAAAGGAACATAGGGCCAATTTCACCACCCTATGAAGCCCAATTGTGTTGGTATAGAAGAAGGATAGAACCTTGAGACTCTGTACTGACTATTAGGAATTGAATAATATCACTTTCTGGAATAGGTATCAAATTCCACATATTGATGAACTTATGCACCAGCTCAAGGGGGTGAAATATCTCACCGAGATTTACTTGAATTTTTGTTATCCCCAGGTACCATTCAAACCCTCTGATATGTGGAAACATTCCTTCAAATCCAAGGAGGGCCTTTTCGAATGGCTGGTCATGCCTTTGGGGTTGACGAATGTCCCCACAACCTTCATGTGGATAATGTACGAGATCTTTTGGTCCTTCACCAACTCTTTCATGGTAGTATATCTAGACAACATGTTGATCTTCAACGAGAGTTTGGAAGAGAACATACACCATATTTGACAGGTCCTCCAAGCCCTGCGAAAACACAAATTTTGTGCCAAATTTGATAAATGAACTTTTAGTATGAGTGAGGTTCAATATATGGGATACATCATTGATGAGTAGGGTGTGCATGTGGACCCAACAAAGATACATGTTATTCAAGATTGGCCATCCCTAAGCACTCTAATGAAGCTCCGCATCTTTCTGGGTCTTTAGAGTTTCTATCACATGTTCATGCTGGAATTCTCTCATATTACTTGGACTTTAAGTCAAGTCACTAAGGGTGGAACAAAAGAAAATTTATCTTGGTATTGATCCTAACAGAAGGCATTTTCAAAGTTGAAGTATCATTTATGCTCTGCACCATTGTTGACATTACCAGACCTGTAACAACCATTTGAAATTGAGACAAATGCCTCTAACTATGCTATTGGTGCAGTTATTACCCAGTAGGGGCATCCCGTGGCATATCGCAGTAAGAAACGTTTAGATACAATATGAAATTATACCACCTATGACAAAGAGATGTATTCCATTATGTAGTACTAACAATAATGGAAGAATTACATAGTGTGGAAGGAAATTTTCATCCACACAGACCACTGACCACTATAGTTCATATAGATGCAAGGAAAGTTGTAGAACAATCACCATAAAAAATGGTCCACATATCTACAAAAATTCCATTTGAACATTATATACAAGAATGGAAGCACCAATAATGTTATAGGTTGCCTCAGTAGATCGTTGATTATGGTGCTGACCACTATGCTTGACTCTTGTGGACACGAGACTTCAGGATTGCCGCATCTTTACAATAGTGATCCAGAATTGGAGAGCACATACCAGATGCTCCTAGAAGGTATGAAAGTTCTAGAATTTCACCTCCAAGATGCATTATTATGTCACATGGGACACCTCTTTGTTCCTTCAAGTGAGTGTTCCAAGATGATTTTGGAGGTGCGCTTTAGTCTACTCCCTTGAAATTTTGGGGTAGAAAAGATAGTGCCAGTGCTGCAAAAGCATTTTTAGTAGTGGAAGCTTCGATAGGATGTTTGGAAGTGCATTAGATCATACACTGCCTGCACCATTGCCAAACCTACAATCAAGAATCAAGGCTAGTACACTCCTATTCCTACTCCTACCTTCCCCTGGGAATCTATGTACATGGATTACATATCAGCCCTTCTTTCTACAAAACATGGCAACCATTATGTTGTCATGGTCATTGACAAGTTATCTAAGATGCTGATTCTTGTAGCTTACAATAAGAGCATCATAGTAGAATCCACTACCAAATGCTTCTTTGAACGTGTATGGGTACACTTTGGGATCTCACCATCTATTATCCCATATTAGGATAGCAGGTTCCTAAGTACATTTAGGTCTAGCCTCTGTGTAACAACGTCCTCCAACATCTACCCAAGTAACTAAGCAACCAGGGTAAATATGTGACAAGAGGCTAATATGATGGGATTCAACCTCCTAGGTGGCCTTAAGGAATCAGAATTGATTGAAACACACCATATAGACCTTCCACATCATCAATGGAACTCTGAACTACCAACCCAGTCACTCAGGTAACCAAACCTTGAGACCAACTAATGTTTTAGACCATTTAAATCCTAGATTCTCCCATGATATGGGCATCCATGTGTCCAAAAGGCTTTGGACTCTCCCATAACATGCTATGCCAGCATCCATGCACTTTTTTGCCCAGTTTTATGCCTATGTCCCTAGGATTTGAGCCACTTTTTTAGGCCCATAGCCCAAGTCACTTCCTAGAACTAAATGACACATTCAGAATAGAAAAATAACAATGGAATAATCATGCAAATGCAACTACTTGAACAAGATCTTGACTGGAACCATACAATTCATGACATGAATTTCATTAAACATGTCACAAATATGTAATCTAAAGGGCAAAACAATATATTCGAGCATAGGGGTTCCATACTTATTTGAGAATTTCTAAGAAGCATTGTTTCTTTATACCATTAGTAGAATTATCATCTATTAGGGCATAGATATGTTTTTCATTCATTTACATATGAAAACATGAGGAGATCCATACATCATCATTGTCATAATACATGCTTATAACCAACATAATAACAAAAAAAAATATAAATGTTAGATTAGTCATAGAATCCACATATAAACCAATACATTTATACATAAGATATCAAGGAAATAACTGTATTAATGAATGAGAATTCCAACCTAGGATGGGACTACCCCATTCCACCAGACCATAGAATGACTAAGCCAATTCTCTCTTCGGCTATTCATCCCCATGTCATATTCCAAGCATGAATATGGGACTCAAACCAAAAGAACCAACCAAGGCATCCCAAGGTTAGACCACCTCACCCTCATTCATCCTGGATCAGTAGTCCAACACAAGCATGGATGCCACATGATTTTCCACCCAAACTCTGAGGAATTTTCCTTTCTCCTAGTCTCTCAATATTTAATCGAATCCGCAGTCTAATCAAGGTATCATGAGGCCCTAAACTGAGACACCACACTCTAGGATTTAATTTATATCTCACCATTCACTGGAAAGGATTCCTAGGCCTAATCAAGGGAAACCACCTTTAGGCTTTACTATATATCCCACCATTAATCAGTTGAGGATTCCTAGGCCCACCAAGGAAACAAAAATTATGGCTTTATTGCAAGCCACAGTACTATTCAAGGGTTTCTAGGACATATGTTCTATCATTCTGAGATCCACCTTACTCATCTTTGAATCCATCTGGCAATCTAGCTCAACCAAAACATGATAACCCCATGACACCATGGCTATCCAAAATTGGCAAGGCTAAGATAATAACACTGACACACTTGGAAGAACCCATGCCATAAAAACAAAGAACCACATGCAATACCATGTACACAAAATCTAGCAAGGAAAATACACATGCAAATCGATACCTACAAAGGATAATGTTATAGTTGCTTGATCCTACCCTTCCTTGCTTGATCCTTCCTTCATCTTGCCTTCTTTTCCTTTCTTCATTTGGTGCCAAAGTGCTCCAAGAAAAATCTAAGCATCCAAGAGTGAGAGAGAGATACAGAGAGTAATGAGAGAGCTCCAAAACTGAACTGACAAAAGGTACCATCTAATCCTCGTAGGCCTTTTCATCAGTTAGACCTCTATTTTTTTCATTTTCCTCCACACATGCAACCTGTGACCTTTCACCTTCATTTTGTCTTAATTTCCATTATTTTCATAAATAAATGTGGAAAAAAAGCCATTTTTCCTTTCCAAATTCTTTGCGATTGCCTTTTCCAATTTCGTTAGCCATAACAAACCAATGAACACCCTTAATCGGATGTTTTTCCCAAAATTCACTTGGAATAAGCGTCCCATCAATAGTGATTATTATTTTTCATTATTAACTTTTATTACATGAAATTTTCACCAGGATTACTATATAACCCTCCCCCTTGGGGGACATCATCATCGGTCTTCAACCACACCTATACCTCAACAAAACCACTAAAAATAAAACATACTGCCCATGGAGATTTATAACACGGCTCAATGTAGTATTTACAATGATAACCCTGCTAAAAAAAAAACTAACATAAAAACATTACAACATAACAACTATAATGATGTGACACCCATACCACTTATTGAATCTTTATAACATAGCTCATGTCTATATTTACATCCACACACATATATACATATACCAAACATTGCCAAAACATGTACTAAAAAAATATACCAAAGACATATACCAAAACATCCACTCGGCCTATGAATAAAGAAGGATACATAGCTCACATCTGATCCACCATCTCCCATGTCGCTTCATCAAGCCCAAAGTTTCCACTACACTTTAACCTGCTCAATTCCTTAGCTCTAGAGCACGAACACCTATTTTGCAATATAAATTGAGGCTTCATATGGGATTCTCAATCTGGCTCCACTTGCGGTATAGACCAATTAATCACATGATTAACATCTTTAGCATACTTCTTCAGTAATGACACATGGAAAACATCATGGAATTTCATTGTCGAAGGAAGTGCAAGTTGATAGGCTACTGGCCCAATCCTCTCAATAATCTTGAAGGTCCCAAAACTGAGGTTCCAACTTGGCACATGATTCAATCTACAAGGATCTCTTCTTTGGTTTTATGCACAAGTAAACCTATTCCTCAACATAAAACTCCTTAAACAACTTATTTTAATAGGCATAACTCCTCTGCCTATCTTGTGTTTCTTTCAAATTCTTCTTGATTACTTTCATTTCCTATTCCATTTTTTCCACATGTTTGGTCCAATCAACACCTTCTTAACTATCTCACTCCAACTGATAAGAGTATTGCAAATCCACCAATACAATGCCTCAAATGGACTCATCTTCAAAGATTCTTGATACCCATTTTTGTAAGCGAACTCTACTAGTGGAAGATTCTCTTCCCACTTCCACTACTAATGCATCACATACATCCTCAACATGTCCTCCAATATCCTGTTGACCCTCTCAGTCTGTCCAACTATCTTTGGATAATAAGCTATACTGAAGGCCAACTCAGTGCCCAAACCTAGAAATAACTCTTTCCCATCCCTATCTCACACAATATTCTTGGAACACCATGCAATTTGACCACATATCTGATGAACACCTATGCTACATCGCTAGCTAAGATTGTAGACATCAGTCGAATGAAGTACGCAACCTTTGTCAACCGCTCCACAAAAGCAATGATGGAATCATGCTTTCTCACTATCCTTGGAAAACTTGTGATGAAGTATTTGGAAATGACCTCCCATTTCCATTTTGGAATCACATTTAGTTGTTGCAGTCCACCTAGTTTCTTACACTCTACCTTCATCTATTAACAATCGAAACATGTAGCCACAAAATATACCACATCATTCTTCAGACTCAACTAATAATAAAAAAATTTCACTGTGGTCAATGTCTTCTAATAGCCTGGGTGACCAGAATATGATTTCACAAGAAACTTCCTCGATATCACCTTCTCGAGCTCACTGATGTCTAGCACATATATCATGTCTCTAAACCTGAGAAATCCATCAACTATAAGATGATAGTCCCCATTTTGTGCACCTACACCTTTTCCTGTACTACCACTTGTACCTATACATGTACCACTACATGTATATGTACTCATAATCTACTGCAACCTATGTACAATATCCATACCTGACATCCTACGGACCTACCTACAAGATCCTATCATGTAGGTCTATCCCATAAGAACTCATAACTCTATATTATTTACCTGTATCCACTTGAAAAGAGAATCTATGACCTTATTCTCCTTTGCTTTGATGTATTTGATCTTAAAATCAAAATAATTGGTCATGGCCAACCATGTACCTTGTATGGAATTAAATTTGGATGGTCAAACAAGCATCTCAACCCATTCTGATCACTCATCAGTACAAACGTCCTTCCTGGAAGATACTTCCTTCACATCTTCAATGAATTTATGATCACTGCTAGCTCAAGGTTAGATAGTTCTACTCATGTTCATTTAGTTTATGCTACTTGTAGCATGCCACTTATCCATCAAGCATAAGGAATCCACCAAGTCCTCTCTTGCAAGCATTTGTACATGCTACAAATTCTTTGTCTGGATCTGCGATCTTTAACACTCGTGCATGCGCCAAGAATTGATTAAGTTGCTCAAAACTGGCCTCACACTCCTCTATGCATTCAAACCTCCTACCTTTCCTCTGCAGCAATGTAATAGGATAAGAAATACGTGAGATGTTCCTAATGAGCCTCCTATAATAACTTGTCAATCCCATAAAGGATCTCACCTCGACTAAAATTACAGGATCTTCCCACTCCATGATAGCTCTTACCTTTTCTAGATCTACTACTATGCCCTCCTTGGAGACAACATGCCTTAAGTAGTGTACCTCAATCTAAAATAAACTGCACTTGCTAATCTTAGCATACAATTGATTCTCTCTAAACAACCTCAACACTGTTTCCAAATGCTTCGCATGCTCTTCTACATTTTTAGAATATACAAATATGACATCAATGAGCACAATAAAAAACTTGTCCAAATAGTGATAAAACACTCTATTTATCAAGCACATAAATATAGTTGGAGAATCATTCAAACTGAATGGAACTACAACAAACTCATAACTCCCATACCTGGTCAAGAAAGTTGTCCTGTAAATTTCCTCTTCTTTAATGCATACCTGATGATATCCACCTCTCAAATCAATATTCAAGAACATTGTTTCTCCCTTCAATTGATCGAATAAGTCATCAATCCTTAGGAATCGGTACCTTTTCTTGATGGTCACTTTGTTCAACTACTTGTAGTCAATGCACAATCTAAGAGTAGCATAGTTTCTTCTTTACAAATAATATTAGTCCGCCCCAAGGTGATACACGGCCTAATGTATCCATTGTCAAAAATTTCCTTCAACTACAACTTTAACTCTACCATCTCAAGCATGCTTATCTTGTAAGATGCTTCTGATGCTAAAGCTTCCCCTAGTACCAAATCAATAGAAAAGTATACTCCCTTGTGAGGTGGAAACTCTGAAATATATGTAGTAAACACATCCTGAAACTGTTGTAGAACTCGGTACTTGATCAAAACATATACATCCTTAACTTCCTTACCTTTGTCGCTAGATATATGTACTACAAATAACACACATCCCTTTTTGTAACTGTGCTTGGCATACATAGTTTCCACCATCCTAACTGATTTGGATTTCTTCTTCCCCTATAAAACTCTTTGTTCACCATCATCATCCACACACTCAATTACTTTTTAATAATAATCCACCTTGGTTCTATGAAGATAAAACCAATCCATTCTCAACAAAATATTGTATGATCCCAATAGTAATATATTCAAATGTTTTGTGGTAGGCATACCATTAAAATCAAATCTACAAGCTATTACGCAATGATGAACTTGCTTCTTTGTACCTGTAGCCAACTGCACTAACCAAGATCTTGCATGCACTTCTTTATTCAAACCACATTTTCCACTAAGTCAAGATTAACATAAATATAATTAGATCACAAATATCATAAATCAAAATAGAAAAAACTTGATCACAAATCTTACCATCCATTTCAATGATAGATGTCTGATGGTCTGCCTGTTTGATATCCATTGTTGCAGAGATACAAAGAATGCTCTAAAAAACATCGCCAAAAGTCTGTGCCTCTTGTGCACTATATATTTGAGGCATTCTACCCTGATTCTATGGAAAATCCCTCTTAAGGTGTTCATTACTACATGTCCAATAGTCCAGCCATCCAATACCATCACCTCTATGCTGCTACTATGACCCATGTCCTTGTGTAGCTACATTGGGCCTCTTTTGTGGTGCTAGAATTTCTTTCTCTTCTGCATTGTGAGGTATTTCTCTTTTCGTCTTCCATTTACCCCTAACTTTATACTTAACCTTCCATTTCCATCCTTGCTAAGATTCATTCTTCCGCTTTCACTATTTATAGAAATGCTTAAATTTCCCAATAACTTCGTCAGGTGACTGTCGCTCACCATACTCAATTTGATCTCTAAATACTAATTGGAAACCACTGACAAATAATTGAAATTTAGCATTCTCGTATGTAAGATACATTACATACCTCAATAGCTCTAGGAACTTAGTCATGAACTCTTCATCTTTCATTCATCCCATTTTTAGCTCATAGAATTCTTTGGCCTTACTATTGTAGTACCTTTCTGACAAGTACCTCTCCCTGAAAATCCTCTTGAACTCATGCCAAATCAATTCCTTCATCCAGATGTCTCTGACCTACTTCACATCTTCCCACTAGATATATTCTTTACCTTTAATCCAAAGTATCCAAACCTCTGCATCTTATGGTTTCTTCAAATCTCCATCAAAATTAGGTGGTTATGCTTTCTTAAACTTGTCTGGCGAGTATCCCCTCTCACTCCTCCTATAAGGATGATAATGATGACGATCATGATTCCTATTAGAAATAGAACTAGAATAATACATGTATCCATCACCTCTCCTATCCAATGTATCCAAAAATCTACCATCTTTCACCGTGTCATCTCTATCTGACATGTGAAAACCATGAGACCTACTTCCATATGCCCCATTATTGTTTTCCTCCTTTCCATGGTTGATCTGAAGTGGCCCTTTTTCTACAAGTCTGATAAACTTTGAAGGAGTATTGCATTAACCTGTGATTGTTTCTCTTGTGCTTGCATGATTTTTTCATTGCCCTCCTTACAACTCCTTATTTATTCCTTCAAGCTTCCCAATCTGTCTGCTAAGTCAGAAGAGTTCCCAACACCACGCTGCTGATCTGATTCATAGGGATACTTTTTTCAGTCTACCACCTTGCTAGTCATCTTGATCTATTTCCTGCAAGGAATACTATGTTAGATAAATCAAATCACAATAAACCAATATACCTTACTGAAATTTGGGGATGATATCTCATCTACAAGATCATCTAAATCAGTGTAATACATGTACGAACATAATCATGAAAACATATATATATGATATATATATAACATAAGAACATAACCATGTAACCATAATTCTAGCTAGGGTCCAGTCATCAATCCTTGACCATATCAACTACACATACCATGGCTCATGCATGACAACAACAACCATACCAATGTACAATGACAATATGCAAGAACAAAAAACATGTAACCAATCATACACTCATGACGACACACTTCACAACAACAACATCCTCTTTCACGTGACGACATCACTACAACCATGATAGACACCATGCATATGCAACAAGAATATAAACCACAAGGATGATTACCACATGTGAAATCGACATGAATGCATGACCAAGGCACACTGCCCATCCAATCCAAGGGGTGAACCATGCACTGTTACCACTCTATAACACTTTCCTCCCACATCTACCCAAGTAGTCGGCCAATCAGGGTAAACATGTGATGATAGGCTATTATGATGGGATTCAACCCCCTAGGTGACCTTAAGGAAGTGGAATCAAGGAAAACACACCATATAGACCTTCCACATCATCAACATAACTCGCAGGAGCCAACCCAACCACTCAGGTAACTAGGCCTTCACACCAACTCATGTTTTAGACCATTTAACTCTCGAACACTCCCATGATATGGGTATGCATGCATCTAGAAGGCGTTGGAATCTACCACAACATGGTATGCTAGCGTCTAGGGACTTTTCTACCCAGTGTTATTCCTTTGTCCCCAAGATTTCAACAACTTTTTTGGGCTCAGTTCACTAGCTAGAACTAAATGACACCTTCAAAATATAAAAATAACTATGGAATAATGATGCAAATGTAATTAGTTGAAAAAGAGCTTGATTGGACCCCTACTAGCCATGAAAAGAATTTCATTGAACATGTCACAAATATGTAATCTAAAAGTGTAAACAACATATCTGATCATAGAGGTCTCATACTTATTAGATAATCACTAAGAATCATTGTTCCTTTATTCCATTAGCTACACTATCATATATTTGGTCATAGATAAACTGTTCATTCATTTACAAATCAAAACATGAGGAGATCCATACATGATCACCATCATAATACATGCTTATAACCAACATAATAACAACAAAAAAATTAAGGATACATCAGCCATAGAATCCGCATATAAACTAGTATATTTGTACATAAGATACCAAGAAAAGAACCTCTTACTAATGAATACAAAATCCAACCTAGGATTGGACTACCATGTTCCACCTAATGATAGAATGGTTGAGTCAATTATCTCTTCATCCATTAACCCCTGTGCCATATTCCAAGCATGAATGTGGGAATCAAACCAAAATAACTAACCAGGGAATCTCAAGGCTAAACCACTTCACCCTAATGTTGGCATTATGATACATATGTTGTACTTGATGGCAACCGACTCATCTCAGATGATAAATTATAATGTAGAAAAAAGTTCACGCACTTATATGAAGAGAAAAAGTTCACGCACTTTCATGCAAGGAAAAGCACGTATATGTTGGAGAAATTACCTTTGGTCCATGGTAGTTAGTCCTTGGTATTTGAACCTATGGTTTTGGACCATGGTACCTCGTCAGAAGTGTTGATCCCAAGTTTATTTCATGTAGAGAAAAAGTTCACGCACTTTCATGCAAGGAAAAGCGCGTATATGTTGGAAAACTTACCTTTGGTCCATGGTAGTTAGTCCTTGGTATTTGAACCTATGGTTTTGGACCATGGTACCTCGTCAGAAGTGTTGATCCTAAGTATTGGATTCGTGGTATTGGTTTATTATGGTTTTTGTTCGTGGTATTACATCCAAAAGTGTTGATCTCACGCACTTTCATGGTTGGTTCATGGTTTTAGTCCAATAGTTTTTTGATCCTATGGTTTTGGACCGTGGTATTGAGAAAGGCCTAAGGCTATAAAAGAGGAAGGAGATCATTTGGCAAGGCATCATCTGAATTATTGAATATCTGATAAAGTGCTAGATCTGGAATACTGTGATTGGGTTATGGTGCAGATCTGGATCTGAATGAAGAAGGAACCTGAGTGCAAGGAGAAGGATAAGTTCTATTGATGGGTCAAAATCTTAAGACTGGAATAGTGGTATCTCTATATGATTTTGATCTGTGGCACATGCTTGATCTATAAATCTGATAATCTGGGTTAACTAATATCTGAATGTTTGAAAGAATGAATTTATAGATCTGTACGCAGGTTTCTGAATAGTGAAGTAGCGTACATCTCTTGATTGATGTTCTAGCTGCTTTTGTTTATTGCTTCAGTGTTTTGGGTTCAGAAGTCGGGTGTGATTACTATTATTATGTTCTGGGTACAGCTGTCAGAGAAGTATTTACTTGATTCAGTGCTAATTGGGAAAAGGAGATCGTTTGATGCAGATATACTTGATGATTGATTGATGTTCATGGATCCAGCTTGAAAATTTATGAAAAGTGGTCCTTGAAAGAAAAGAAGTAGGGGGTTGTAACTCCCTTCCAGGAGAGAGAGTTGTAGCTCTCTGCAGGTTGCAGCCTGCGTACCGGTAAAGGACTGCACCAGTACAAAATCATTGTAAAATAAGTTTCTAATTGAAAGAAGATAGAGACATATTGCAGCAGGTGGTTTTCACCCACATTGGGTTTCCACCTTATATCTGGTGTTCTTTGGTGTGACTATCTGTTTTTCTTGTTCATGCTCATTATTTTATGGTACTAACATACAATAATTCAAAGTATAAATATATTGAAAAAGAATTAGATAATACTGATTCACCCCCCCTCTCAGTATTATTTCCAACAATTGGTATCAGAGCAGGTCCTTCTGAGGAAGCTTGATCGCTTGAAGGAAGATCTAACATCATGAGAAACTACGAGACGGAAGCATCAATCAGGCCACTGATTTTTGATGGAACAAACTTCATATATTGGAAGGTAAGAGTTACTGCCTATCTTCAATCTTTGGGTACAGAAGTATGGGACATTATAGAAACAGGGTATACTTTTCCATCAGCTACTCCTACAGATTCAGCTGAGAAGAAGAAATATGAAACAAATGAAAAGGTGGTTAATACTCTTCTAAGATGTCTATCTCAATCTAAATTCGTGAAGGTTATGCAATATAAATCCGCAAAATAAATATGGGACAAGATTGTTTTGAGCTACGAAGGAGATGAACAGGTAAAACGTGCAAAACTTCAAACCCTCATGATTCAGTATGAGAATCTCAGAATGTATAATGATGAAAGTGTGGCTAACTATTTCCTTCGGGTAGATGAGATTGTTAATTGTATGAAAAACTTGGGTGAAGAAATAAAAGAGGCTGTTGTGGTTGAAAAAGTCCTAAGATCATTGTCCCCCAAGTTTGAATCTAAAGTGTCTGCAATAGAAGAAAAGGAAAATCTACGAAATTGTACTATGTCTCAGCTACACGGAATTCTAACTGCTTATGAAATGAGAAAAGGAGGTCCATCAGACAGGAGAGAAGCTGCTTTTAAGGCTTCAGGCAAAGGAGACTACTATGAATCAAGTCACGTGCCAGAAGAAGAAGAAGAATCAAATTTTGTCAGAAATCTTCAACGGGGTACTGGAAGGTTCAGAGGTAAGCTACCTTTTAAATGTTTTTCTTGTGGAAGAGTAGGTCATTATGATTCCAAATGTCCTCATAAGGATAATATTGACAAAGGAAAGGAACCTGCCAGATGGAACAAGAAACATAATGCAAATAAGAAAAGGTACTACACTCATGAAGACAGTGATGGTCTATCAAATAGTGATGAAGATGAACGAGGTAATCACTATAAACTTTTAATGGCATTTGAAGATGATGATTACATGGATGATATATATGTGGATAGTTTTTATGAAGATATTTCTAGGCTTAAGACATGTATAAAAGAAAAGAATATGATCATTGATACTCTACAATTTCAAATTGATGAAAAAGAAAAATATCTTGAAAATTTAGAAGGTGAAATTGTTGGCCTTAGAAAAGAAATTGAGAAAAAAAGGCTATTAATCTTAAGTTTGTCAAAGGATCTGAAACTCTGGATGAGATCATCAATGTACAACATTCTCCGCTAAACAAGACAGGTCTGGGGTATAATGGAGAAACATCTCAAGCATCCACCTCAAAGAGTTATCTTGATGCAGCAAGAAGGAATGAGCAAAAGCACAATGGAGATCACCAGGTAAAGGAGGGATGAATTACATCAAGAACTGACAAAGACTACCAGGTAAACCAGGGGTCTTAAGGGTGAACAAAAGCTACAACCAACCACAGGTAAAATATTCTCAATTTGCTTCAAGTATGGATGACAATAAGAATTACAATCATTTGGGTGGTAGATTTGATAACCGCAGAAGTTTCTTCAATGGCCAATGTTTCTCTTGCCATAACTTTGGTCACAAAGCAGTTCAATGTGTTGCATATAAAACAATCATGACTAGAGAAGCTCAAAAACAAAGAAGTATGACTGGGATTACAAAAAGGACCTATAACAACTTTTCGGCTCTTGAAAATGAAATTGAATGTTCTATTTGTAATAACTTTGGTCATGAAGATTCTGAATGCAGGAGCAGATTCCAGCAGACAAAGGAACAAGCCTCAAGCACCAGAACATGGAGAATAAAGGAACCACAATCAGAAAGATGTGGGATAGCCTTTTATGCAGAGGGACAGGAAAATCTATGGTACATCGACAGTGGATGTTCGAAGCATATGACATGTGATAAAGAAAAACTTGAATCATATTCTGCTTTAGAAAAGGGAAATAAAGTTTCTTTTGGAAATGATACTCCAGCAGCTATAAAAGGAAAAGGCACAGCTCAGTTAAAAGAAAAGGTCAAAGCTGGAAATGTTTTGTATGTTGATGGCTTGAAGCATAACCTTCTGAGTGTCAGTTAGATGTGCTATCAAGGAACCGAGGTAATATTTCGATCAAATGTATGTAGCATTCGTGATCTTGATACAGGGAAAACAGTGATCAAAGGTAGAAGAACTCCAAATAATCTATACATATTTGAAGAAGGACAACAACAATGCTATTTGAGCAAGGATGATTAACATTGGTTATGGCACCGGAGGTTGGGGCATCTAAGCTTTTCACAAATAAGGAAGGCATGCAAATATCAGGCAGTTCGTGGTCTTCCAGATATCAAAATTCTAGACAACACTATATGCAAATCATGTCAGTTTGGTAAGAAAACCAGAACCAACTTCCCAGAGAAGGAAGGATCAGCTAGTAGGCCTCTTGAACTAGTCCATACAGATGCATGTGGTCCTTTCAGGACGAGATCAACTTGAGGAGAAGAATACTTGATATTATTCATTGACAATTTCTCCAGGTTTGTTTGGTTAGGACTTTTGAAGCACAAAGATGAATCATTCGAAAAATTCAAATCCTTCAAAGCCTTGGTTGAAAATGAATCAGCTTACAAAATTAAGTGCCTCAGGTCTGACAGAGGTGGGGAGTTTACCTAAAATGAATTTTCGATTTCTGTGAAGAACATGGGATAAGAAGGGAATTCTCTACAGCTAGAACTCCTTAGCAAAATGGAGTGGTGGAAAGGATGAACAGAATAATCCAACAAATGGCCCGTGCTATGCTTGATGAGTCCAGAACTCCCGCAACTTTCTAGGGTGAAGCTGCATATGCTGCGGTTGTTATTCTCAATAAAACAAATGTCCGAGTGAACAGCACTCAAACTCCTCATGAACTCTGGTATGGTGAGACTCCTTCGGTAAAACACTTCAAAATCTTTGGGAGCAAATGCTATATTAAGAATACTGATGAGCAACTTGGAAAACTTGAACCTAGAGCAGATGAAGGCATTCTTCTTGGTTATTCTCCACACAGCAAAGCATATAAGCGCTACAATAAAAGACTTGGAAGAATTGTTGACAGCATTGATGTAGTGGTTGATGAAAAAGGACACATTCCTAGGCAAGTAAATCATGAAAATATCGAAGAAGATGAAGACTACCCTCAAAGACAGAATGATGAAGAAGAAGAACCTCAAGAAGCACTAGAGGAACAGATAAGGGTAGAAGAGAAGACTCCATCCAGGTACGTTCAGAAGAATCATCCAGAATCTCAGATTTTGGGGCAAAAAGAAGCAGGTGTACAAACAAGAAGAACAATTGCAGAAGCTTCAAGCTATTTGGCATTACTCTCATCCACTGAACCACAAAATGTAAAAGAGGCATGCAAAGATGAATGTTGGGTCAAAGAAATGGATGAAGAACTTGAGCAGATCAAAAAGAACAACACTTGGGAGTTGGTTCCTAGACCAAAGGATAAGAATGTTATAGGGACAAAATGGGTCTTCAAAAATAAGTTGAATGAAAATGGGGAAGTAATTAGAAACAAGGCCAAACTTGTTTGTAAAGGGTATGCGCAGCAAGAAGGAATAGATTTTGAAGAAACTTTTGCTCTTGTTGCAAGACTTGAGGCCATCTGAATGTTCCTTGCTCTCTCAAGCTTTCAAAAGTTCAAAGTATTTCAAATGGACGTGAAATCAGCCTTTCTGAATGGAGACTTAGAAGAAGAAGTATACATTGAGCAGCCAGATGGTTTCATTCTTGGAAATAATCCAAATCTTGTATGCAGATTGAAAAAGGCTCTCTATGGTCTTAAACAAGCTCCAAGGGCTTGGTACTATCGTTTGGATAAATATCTTCATCAACAAGGTTTTTCAAAAGGATCAGCTGATAGCAATCTTTATATAAAAATTGAAAATGAAAAATTGCTAATACTTGTTGTGTATGTAGATGACATTATCTTTGGCAACAATGAAGAATCTATGAGTCAAAGATTTTCCTTGGTGATGCAGAAAGAATTCGAAATGTCCTTGCTTGGAGAATTGACATATTTTCTTGGGTTGCAAATCCAACAAAATGAAGGAGGGATCTTCTTGTCTCAAACCAAGTATCTCAAGCAGATTTTGAAGAAATATGGTATGGAAGAATCAAAACCAGTATGTACACCCATGGTCATAGGATGTAACCTCAGTGCAAATGATGAATCAGCAGCAGTGCATCAACCAACTTACAGATCTATGATTGGAAGTCTACTTTATTTGACAGGTACCTGACCAGACATCATGCATGCAGTGGGAATAGTTGGAAGATTTCAAGCAAATCCAAAAGAAACTCATCTTCAGGCAGTGAAGAGAATCTTCAAATATCTTCAAGGGACTCAAAACTATGGCTTATGGTATCCTAGAGGTACAGATCTCACACTTCATGCTTATACAGATGCAGATTGGGCCGGAAGCATGGATGATAGGAAGAGCACAAGTGGTGGTGCATTCTTTATGGGTTCCAAATTAGTATCTTGGTTCAGCAAGAAACAAAGTTCGATTGCCTTGTCTACAGCTGAAGCAGAATATGTTGTTGCTGCATCTTGCTGCACTCAACTCCTTTCGATGATGCAGACCTTGCAGGATTTTCAAATCACTTGTACACCACCCATCTCCATCTTATGTGATAATACAAGTGCAATAAACATTTTAAAGAACCCAATCATGCATTCAAAAACCAAGCACATACCAATCAAGTATCACTTTCTCCGGGAACAAGTGCTTGAACAAAAGGTCAAGTTGGAGTATGTTCCTTCTAAGGAACAGGTTGCTGATATGCTCACCAAACCATTGCCTAGGGAGACATTTGAATACCTCAGTCAAAAGTTGGGGGTTGTTGATGCATCATCTTGTTGTTGAATCTCTTCTGATTGCTAGTTGTACGCAAGGTTCATATGAATTATATGCGTACATGTGCTAGGTTTCGGATTGGTCAAAGATAGAATGGCGCAAGTTCAGGGGGAGCATATCATGCATTGTTGGCATTATGGAGGAAGTACAAAAGGAGATCATGGATGCTGGTCTGAATATTGCTGCAATACGTCTCTATCTCTTTCATGGTCATGGATTATGGTTCTTCTTTGCAGATCTGGTTTATAGTCAAGGGGAGCATGTTCTTAGGGGGAGCATAACCCTTTGCCCTTGATGTCAAAGGGGGAGAGTGATTGGTTGTTGTTGCCATCATGTCCAAAGGGGGAGATTGTTGGAATTATGATACATATGTTGTACTTGATGGCAACCCACTCATCTCAGATGATAAATTATAATGTAGAAAAAAGTTCACACACTTATATGCAGAGAAAAGTTTATTTCATGTAGAGAAAAAGTTCACACACTTTCATGCAAGGAAAAGCGCATATATGTTGGAGAACTTACCTTTGGTCCATGGTTGTTAGTCCTTGGTATTTGAACCTATGGTTTTGGACCATGGTACCTCGTCAGAAGTGTTGATCCCAAGTTTATTTCACGTAGAGAAAAAGTTCACGCACTTTCATGCAAGGAAAAGCACGTATATGTTGGAGAATTTACCTTTAGTCCACGGTAGTTAGTCCTTGGTATTTGAACCTATGGTTTTGGACCATGGTACCTCGTCAGAAGTGTTGATCCCAAGTATTGGGTTCATGGTATTGGTTTATTATGGTTTTGGTCGATGGTATTATATCCAAAAGTGTTGATCTCACACACTTTCATGGTTGGTTCATGGTTTTAGTCCAACAGTTTTTTGATCCTATGGTTTTGGACCGTGGTATTGAGAAAGGCCTAAGGCTATAAAAGAGGAAGAATATCATTTGGCAAGGTATCATCTGAATTATTGAATATCTGATAAAGTGCTAGATCTAGAATACTGTGATTGGGTTATGGTGCAGATCTGGATCTGAATGGAGAAGGAACCTGAGTTCAAGGAGAAGGATAAGTTCTATTGATGGGTCAAAATCTTAAGACTGGAATAGTGGTATCTTTGTATGATTTTGATCTGTGGCACATGCTTGATCTACAAATCTGATAATCTGGGTTAACTAATATTTGAATGTTTGGAAGAATGAATTTATAGATCTGTACGCATGTTTCTGAATAGTGAAGTAGCGTACATCTCTTGATTGATGTTCTAGCTGCTTTTGTTTATTGCTTCAGTGTTCTGGGTTCAGAAGTCGGGTGTGATTACTATTATTATGTTCTAGGTACAGCTGTCAGAGAAGTGTTTACTTGATTCAGTGCTAATTGGGAAAAGGAGATTGTTTGATGCAGATATACTTGATGATTGATTGACGTTCATGGATCCAGTTTGAAAATTTATGAAAAGTGGTCCTTGAAAGAAAGGAAGTAGGGGGTTGTAAATCCCTTCCAGGAGAGAGAGTTGTAGCTCTCTGCAAGTTGCAGCCTGTGTACCGGTAAAGGACCGCCCCAGTACAAAATCATTGTAAAAGAAGTTTCTAATTGAAAGAAGATAGAGACATATTGCAGTAGGTGGTTTTCACCCACATTGGGTTTCCACCTTATATCTGGTGTTCTTTGGTGTGACTATCTATTTTTCTTGTTCATGCTCATTATTTTATGGTACTTGTTAGTGTCAGTCTTTCCAGCCTTCCTCCAGTGATCAAATGTGCTCTTACAAAGTGATTTTGAAGTGTCAAGGTTAAATTTTGTCATTTCAGTGAGTCTTCAAGCCAAAATTTGGTCACTAGGCATTAGGTCTAGGGTTTGCCCAAATGGCAGTCCATGTCATCATTCAGCTTAGTCTATCATAATTCATATGGTTTTCATTATCATATCAGTGTCTAAGGAGTCTTTTTACACCTGGTCCATGCTTCAGTTGCCACCCAGGCAAGGTCATTTCCCTCTCCTAGGGTTTTGAAGACAATTTCTCTTGGACGGTCAAATCATCGGAAAAACTTGTTTCCAGATGTTCATACACCTTTCCCTATCTCTAAAGTACCTTAAAAAACACTTCCCATCCCTTAGATCTGCCAAATTCCTCATTTTTGCACAAACCCTAGTTTCTAGCTACAATCTGGCAATTTTCTAGGTTTGGCCTGTGTTTTGTCCTTTTCGACCCCTTCCCCTCACTCAATCTCTGAGATACCACTTTTCACTGCTTCCTAACATCCCTCCCCACTCCCAAAAATTTCCCCAAGAATTTAGAAGCCCCCTATCCCCTTCATTTCGCTCCATTTCGACAAAATCCCTTGTTTCACACATCGGGACAAGTTTCACTCAAAAGCTGTTTCTGAGCAATCAAAGATGAATTTTTCAAAACTGAGAGAGGTTTTTGTCCATAACATGCCAAATAAGAAAAACCTCCTTCAATTTTTACACAGGTGTCATGGTTTGAGAGAAATGTCAAAAATACCGGCGAAAACGAAGGTGCTCCAAGGACGGTTGGCCAAAGCACAAAAACGAAGGAAAACGCCCGATCCACTCCAAACTTTGGCCAAAGCCTCTTTGACTGAGCATGGTACTTGATTGGGGACTCCCAGCCCAAATTTCAAGAAATTTGGAGAAAATTTTGTCATTTGTGAATTTTTTGTGCAATTTACAGGTTTTGGCCATTGGAATGGTCGCGCCCCGCGCGCGACCATTTTGGAGGACTGCTCGGAATTTTGAAAACTTGGCATTTTTGGAAATGGAATACAAAGAGAAAAATTAAAAATACTTGGGAGATGCCTGATTTTGAGATTTGAGCCTCCAAAAGCTCAAAATACATCAAAAAAATGACTTTCTGCCCACTTTTTGAGTTGCAGAAAGTGACCTTGGGAGAAATGGTTTTTGAGGGGTCAAATCAACACTAAATTCAGAAATTCCACTTGGGATGGAAAGTAGACAGCCCAAGCTTTCCAATGAACCATCGTGCACCTGATTCGGACCAGTGTAACCCACTCAAAAACAGCTGTGAAGGGGCGCGACCAGAACTTCCAGGGGCGCGACCAGAACTTCCAGATTTGCCAGAATTCACATTTTCGGTCAAAAAACACTATTTTGACTATGGTTGACTATTATTACTTGTAGATGATGGATAAATGTAATATTTTCATTGCACTTTGGTAGATTTTATCTTTCTTTACCTTTCTAGAAGCTTCCATGATGTAAAAAGTGAAAAATTAATGCATGAATGAGTTAGCTAAGAAATAGAGGCAAGTTGTTTGGCTGCCTATTTTCTAGTTCTTAGTTTAGAATTAGTTAAAACTGCTCCTAGGAAGCTGAGCTCGACCCCTAGAGGTGGGGAAAGGAGTTAGATGGTCTAGATGGTCTATATTATGCTCTCTCCTTCTCATTTTCATGGTTGGACTCTTGTGTAAGGAAGCTTTATTGTATATTGTGCATCTATTTCTGCAATTGAAGGCAAGGAAAGCCAGGGTTTTACATACATCTTTGAGGATTCTTGTGGATCTGATTGTTGATGGTGTGTTCTCTACATATTCTTGTAAGTTTGTTTATGTGTTTCACATCTCTCTTATGCTTCTAAATTGGACAGATGAAGTGGTAAAGTTTGAACTCATGTTTTGACATGCTCAGCTTTTTAGTTTGTTCAATTTTAATGTTTTCTACTGTCTAGAGAGGATTCGAATTGTGTATTTTCCCTCTTTAGCTTCTCTTCTATCATCTCTGATCATCCATCTCAAATTAAGGCATCAGCACTCATTCCTACCTTGCCCCTTAGATCCCCCCTGTGAAAACTGTGCTCAATCCCCGCACCTTGAATTGCACTTCCACCAATTGCCACCAAAAACCCCAAAAAATCATTAAATCAACCCCCTTATCAATTTACTAGCCTAAAATCTTTATTATTAATTGGTCAGCCTAATCATATTGAAAGATCTATCGAATCTGACCCGAGAGAGCCTTCTCATACCTCGTAGGGCTAGCTACGAGGTGAAATGGTTTGATGTAGCCATGAGAGTTTGTCTATCTCAGCCTAGGTGAATTCCAAGCGCTAACATATTGGCGACCATACTGGGGAGAACAAACTTGTTTGTGTGTTGATGTGTTTGTTTCATAAGTCTTAGACGGAGCCTGAAGTTACGCTAGAAGCCTTCGAAAACACTCTTGTTTTACATCAGCGTTAGTGGATAAACGCTGCTTCAGGCAATCTCCGTGAGCTTGTGAATACAACACTTCATTTGCATTCACCCCAGTACATGTATCAAGTTCAGATCTGATTGTTGATGGTGAACAACGATCAGACACTTGAAAGGCTGAATCATTCACTTGGCGACTCCTTTCACTGAAGAAACTAGCAACCTTTGCTTCATGGTGACTTCACTGCAGGAAGATCAGTAGCTGTGAGATTTTCATGATGGACCTAATTGCAAGAAGATATGCTCCCTTGAGCCGAGATCACATCCCAGGTTTTCCAAATAAGATTCCAAAGGTAGATTGGTCAAAGAATTTGCCTATATTTAATGATGATGGTAAGAAGGATGCTGCTCTACATCTGGTTAGATTTCACATGCATATCCGCAAGTTGAAGGTTGATTTTCCTGAAGATTGCTTGATGAAGATATTCTTGGCCACTCTAGAAGGTAAAGCTCAATCATGGTATGAAGGTTTGCCGCCTGCTTGTATTTATTGTTTAAAGGATTTTCATTCCTTGTTCATTGAAAGATATAAGGACTCTTATCCATCATTGAATTTAGTTCAATACTGTTGCAAGCATGCCTATAGTTTTATTGAAAGTCTTGAGAAGTTTTATGAAGATGATAATTTCATGGATGAAGAGATCATGGAAGCCCTATATGAAAATCCGTTTCAGCAGCACATAGAAATCTTAGAGGATACTTGTCAAGATCAGCAGGTTGAAGATGTCCATATGGCTGTAATTGATGAAAGAGAAGAGCTTGTTTCAGATCTGCCTACAGAAGAAGACAGCGTGCAAGATAACCAAGATTCAAGTTTAGAATGTAATGCAGTCAATTCAGCTATTTCAGATCAAAATTCAGACTGTGATGACCTTGAATATCTTGTGCTGAATCCTGAAAAGGAAAGCTTTGCTGTTGAGATCATAGACAAAGTTGTGGATTCATATGTTCATGAACAGCAAGGTGACATCTTTGTGCAAGTAAGTGATGAATCTCCTTTCAATAGCTCAGTACTAAATGATAGTTTGAGTGCCTTGTCATATGAAGATAATCATTGTTTAAGCAGAAGAAAACAAAAGGCATTGTCTCCTTTGTCTGAAGAGGAGATAGATCAGCTTTTGAAAGGTCTTGTTACAGCCCAAGCTACAGCAGATTTGCAATGCTCACAGAGTCAGGAAAGTGTTGGGGAAACTTCTTCCTTTGTTGAAAAAGATGACTGTCTTGTAGATCAGCAAATAGATAATGTTTTCCTTCACAAAGATGATAATCCGGCTGTCATATCATATGAAGATCACCCACCATATTTTCTGACCACCGAAGAACATAGCATACAGGATTACCTTTCAGATTCTTCATATGTTTCATGTGCTGAAATGTTTTTCCAAGAAGAGATCTGCTCATCCATTTGTTCAGAATTTTTTGAAGCCCATGAGCATTTTACTGAAACACATGATGAAGGCAGATCAACATTTGAAGCAAAAGACACCTTGTTCTTTCAGCAGGAGGTGGCAATGGCAAATCCTCATGTTTTCCACGATCCTCTAGTAAGTTTGTTGCAGCCAGCAGTGATAGTGTTTATTGCAGTATTCAGTGATGAAGGAGAATATGGTCAACTATGTTTTTGGATGCCCAGTGATAGGTTTGTATTGTTGACCAGAAGATCTAATCAGGAGAATCAATCAAGAAGGCATCTGCTTGATTGGTTGCATTGGCATTTTGATATAGTTTGATGTATATAGTCTTGTAACAAACACAGGTGGTTGTCATCATGATTTCACATCTTGATGGACTGCTGCCCTTCTCTTGTTTTAGTTAAGTCAGTCATGAGTCATTTGTGTTTGGTCTATTGAGTGAGTTTTTTCAAGTTATTTCAGTTTGCCATCGAGTCGGTTTGAGTCAAGCTTCAGTTAAGTTTCAGTCAAGTTTTCATTCAATAAATGTGTCAAAGTTTTGTGTCAAAGGTGTAAATAGTGACTCCATCGCCCAATGGTTGCAAGCACTGGTCTGCTCTCCCAGATGTCTAAGGTTCTTGGCACCTCCAAGGAGCTACCATCCCCATTGGACCAATGTTAGTGTCAGTCTTTCCAGCCTTCCTCCAGTGATCAAATGTGCTCTTACAAAGTGATTTTGAAGTGTCAAGGTTAAATTTTGTCATTTCAGTGAGTCTTCAAGCCAAAATTTGGTCACTAGGCATTAGGTCTAGGGTTTGCCCAAATGGCGGTCCATGTCATCATTCAGCTTAGTCTATCATCATTCATATGGTTTTCATTATCATCTCAGTGTCTAAGGAGTCTTTTTACACCTGGTCCATGCTTCAGTTGCCACCCAGGCAAGGTCATTTCCCTCTCCTAGGGTTTTGAAGGCAATTTCTCTTGGACGGTCAAATCATAGGCAAAACTTGTTTCCAGATGTTCATACACCTTTCCCTATCCCTAAAGTACCTTAACAAACACTTCCCATCCCTTAGATCCGCCAAATTCCTCATTTTTGCACAAACCCTAGTTTCTAGCTACAATCTGGCAATTTTCTAGGTTTGGCTTGTGTTTTGTCCTTTTCGACCCCTTCCCCTCACTCAATCTCTGAGATTCCACTTTCCCCTGCTTCCTAACATCCCTCCCCACTCCCAAAAATTTCCCCAAGAATTTAGAAGCCCCCTATCCCCTTCATTTCGCTCCATTTCGACAAAATCCCTTGTTTCACACATCGGGACAAGTTTCACTCAAAAGCTGTTTCTGAGCAATCAAAGATGAATTTTTCAAAACTCAGAGAGGTTTTTGTCCATAACATGCCAAATAAGAAAAACATCCTTCAATTTTTACACAGGTGTCATGGTTTGAGAGAAATGTCAAAAATACCGGCGAAAACGAAGGTGCTCCAAGGACGGTTGGCCAAAGCACAAAAACGAAGGAAAACGCCCGATCCACTCCAAACTTTGGCCAAAGCCTCTTTGAATGAGCATGGTACTTGATTGGGGACTCCCAGCCCAAATTTCAAGAAATTTGGAGAAAATTTTGTCATTTGTGAATTTTTTGTGCAATTTACAGGTTTTGGCCATTGGAATGGTCGCGCCCCGCGCGTGACCATTTTGGAGGACTGCTCGGAATTTTGAAAACTTGGCATTTTTGGAAAGGGCATGCAAAGAGAAAAATTACCAATACTTGGGAGAAGCCTGATTTTGAGATTTGAGCCTCCAAAAGCTCAAAATACATCAAAAAAATGACTTTCTGCCCACTTTTTGAGTTGCAGAAAGTGACATTGGGAGAAATGGTTTTTGAGGGGTCAAATCAACACTCAATTCAGAAATTCTACTTGGGATGGAAAGTAGACAGGCCAAGCTTTCCAATGAGCCATCTGGCACCTGATTTGGACCAGTGGAACCCACTCAAAAACAGCTGTGAAGGGGCGCAACCAGAACTTCCAGGGGCGCGACCAGAACTTCCAGATTTGCCAGAATTCACATTTTCAGTCAAAAAACACTGTTTTGACTATGGTTGACTATTATTACTTGTAGATGATGGATAAATGTAATATTTTCATGGCACTTTGGTAGATTTTATCTTTCTTTACCTTTCTAGAAGCTTCCATGATGTAAAAAGTGAAAAATTAATGCATGAATGAGTTAGCTAAGTAATAGAGGCAAGTTGTTTGGGTGCCTATTTTCTAGTTCTTAGTTTAGAATTAGTTCAAACTGCTCCTAGGAAGCTGAGATCGACCCCTAGAGGTGGGGAAAGGAGTTAGATGGTCTAGATGGTCTATATTATGCTCTCTCCTTCTCATTCTCATGGTTGCACTCTTGTGTAAGGAAGCTTTATTGTATATTGTGCATCTATTTCTGCAATTGAAGGCAAGGAAAGCCAGGGTTTTACAGACATCTTTGAGGATTCTTGTGGATCTGATTGTTGATGGTGTGTTCTCTACATGTTCTTGTAAGTTTGTTTATGTGTTTCACATCTCCCTTATGCTTCTAAATTGGACAGATGAAGT
The DNA here is from genome assembly GCA_031772625.1 of Pinus tabuliformis. Taxonomy (NCBI): domain Eukaryota; kingdom Viridiplantae; phylum Streptophyta; class Pinopsida; order Pinales; family Pinaceae; genus Pinus; species Pinus tabuliformis. Next base: position 582,306,436 of record CM062814.1, on the reverse strand, counting down.
GGTAAAGTTTGAACTCATGTTTTGACATGCTCAGCTTTTTAGTTTGTTCAATTTTAATGTTTTCTACTGTCTAGAGAGGATTCGAATTGTGTGTTTGCCCTCTTTAGCTTCTCCTCTATCATCTCTGATCATCCATCTCAAATTAAGGCATCAGCACTCATTCCTACCTTGCCCCTTAGATCCCCCTGTGAAAACTGTGCTCAATCCCCGCACCTTGAATTGCACTTCCACCAATTGCCACCAAAAACCCCAAAAAATCATTAAATCAACCCCCTTATCAATTTACTAGCCTAAAATCTTTATTATTAATTGGTCAGCCTAATCATATTGAAAGATCTATCGAATCTGACCCGAGAGAGCCTTCTCATACCTCGTAGGGCTAGCTACGAGGTGAAATGGTTTGATGTAGCCTTGAGAGTTTGTCTATCTCAGCCTAGGTGAATTCCAAGCACTAACAATACTGACATACAGTAATTCAAAGTATAAATATATTGAAAAAGAATTAGATAATACTGATTCACCCCCCCCCCCCTCTCAGTATTATTTCCAACACCTAATCAATAACAACCAGTCCTTACCGTACTTGGATCACTAGGCCAACACAATCATGGATGCCACCAGATTTATCCTTCTACACCACGAAGAATTTCCCTGTCTCTTAGTCTCTCATGGTTTACCATAATCTGCAATCTGATTTAGAGATCACTAGGCCCTAAATGAAGACACCACTCTCTAGGATTTACCATATATCCTACCATTCACCAACAAGGATTCCTAGGCTTAATAAAGGGCAACCACCTCTAGGCTTTACCATATATCTCGCCACTAACTATTCGAGTATTCCTAGGCCCACTGAAGCAACACAAAATTTGGCTTTACTATAACCCACAATTTGATTCATGGGTTACTAGGCCATGTGTTCTATCATTCAAATATCCACCTCATTTAGCTTCAAATCTATCTAACAATCCAACTGAAACAAAATATGAGAACCCCATCACACCACGGCTATCCAAAATTGGAAAGGCTAGGCTAATAACACTGTCACACATGGAAAAACCCATGCCATAACAATAAAGAACTACATGCAATACCATGCATGTTAAATCTAGCAAGGATATCACACATGCAAATCAATACATGCAAATAATATTGTTGTAGCTACTTGATCCTGCCCTTCCTTGCTTGCTTCTTCCTTGATCTTGCCTTCTTTTCCTTTCTTGATCCAATTCCAAAATGCTCTAAGAAAACTCTAAGTATCTCGAGAGAGAGAGAGAGAGAGAGAGAGAGAGAGAATAATGAGAGATCTCCAAAACTGAACTAACAAAAGGTACCAACTTATCCTCAGAAACATTTTTTATCAATTAGGCCTCTATTTATTAATTTTCCATTATTTTCCTTCATTTTCCTCCTCACATGCAACTATTGACCTTTCACCTTCCTTTTCTCCTAATTTCCATTATTTTCATAATTAAATGTGCTAAAAATGCCATTTTTCCATTCCAAAGCCTTTACCAAATTCCTTAGCCATAATAAACCAATGAACACCCTCAGTCAAATGTTTTTCCCAAGATTCATCTTGGAACAAGGGTCCCATCAGCCGTAGTTATTATTCTTACTTTATTAACTTTTATTACGTGGAATCTTCACCAGGGTTGCTACACTATGCTCATTGTTGGCTACCAAGATCACTAAGTTCACGACCTTCGACAACAAAACTGATGGAAAAACATAGGTCGTCAACAAGATGATCATGAAGATCTTGCACATGTACAACTCGAAGCATCCATGCAGATGGGATGAAATCATCCCCTATGTCCAACATAGCTACAATAGAGCTCTCCACATCTCAACTAGCCACAACTCCTTTCATGTGGGTTGGGATTGTAGCCATTAGGTCCCATTAATGTTGCCATAAGCTTGTAGCTACTCAAACAGATTCAGCTCATGTCTAGTTCGAAGTTGATAGAGCTAACAAATTCATTAAGCATGTTAAGCACATCCACCATCATGTCCATGACATATTAGATAGATAAAATGATAAGTTTAGACAAGTTCATGATCAACATTGGTTGCCACACAAGTTCCAGGTGTGCGACAAAGTTTGTTTACAATCACAGAAGGAGCACCACAATAGGGCCCACCGAAAGATTTTCCTACTCTAGTATGGGACTTACACCATCACTAAGGTTGTATGTGACAATTATTTCCACTGTTCCTTGGCCTGCACCCAATATTCAATGTGGATCACCTTCGACCATACTTTCCACCATTATTGGACACATGAGACTTTGCAGAACAACTCACACCAATAAAGCTAAACCCAGACTACATGGAACATACCACAATTGATTGGATCTTGGACACACAGATAAAGAAAACATGTTGGTAGAATATCCAAACGTATCAGGTTGTTAAAGCTGCCCAACTCTTGCACCAAGGCAAGTCGCTCACCAAGGACCAATTTTAGAAGAAGTTTCCCCATCTCATGGAGGAAATCAACACAATGGGAACCATTTCTTCCTAAGGGGGGAGGACTCATCCAGGTGGATATTTGTGGCCACATGGCTATTCCACTTGGACCCCCACCATTATTTCTTTCAGTTTCCTTAATTGTAGCAAAAATTGATATTTTTGGTTGTTTTTTGGGTCTTGAAGTTCTTGAATTGTTTTGAGGCCCTAAATAACTTTTTTTTGGAAAATGGGCAATTGAATCATGCACATTTGAACTAAAAAGTTATAGTCCATGGATATATCTTTCTACCAAGCTATCATGTGTGTCAAATGTAGGCCATATGCCAAAATTACGACCCTCAAAAATTGATGTACCAGTTTACCCCAATGAGGCCCATAGTTTTGGCGCTTCATTGCCTAAGGTAAGGTTTTTGGATATTTACAGTTTTCCATTGTTTCTTAATAATAAATAGGCCTTTGAGCCTCATTGTAACACATTTCAGAGACATATACTTGCCACATCTATTATCACAGATAAGCTACCATCACCCAAGCTAGTTTATTTCCATTCTGTATGTAAGCATATTTAATTTCTTTGATATTAATGAAATGAATATTTATTTATGTTTCATATCAGTGTTTATGTTTATATCTATATTCTGTTTCGTTCTTTCATAAGTTCGAATCAGGTTGGAAGGTGAGTGACTCCATGGAAGGGTTTGATAGAATTTCCCGAGGAATTATGTAGCTTAGAAGGGAAGGTCAGGTATACATTTTTTTTGGTCATTAGGATTGCTACATGGAATCATAAACACATTGGGAGTGTTCCCTGGGACAATGAGTCGGTAATTGTTCACTAAGAGAACAAGTAACACAAGGATCAAAGTGCTAGACATTAGATGCAGGTTTGACTTTGGTAGTGGATTGTGAACTTCCTGGAAAGTATGTGAATCCTAGTATTATCTTGAGGGTGGAGGTGTGAACCTCTAGATTCCCTTGTTGCTAATGCAGAAATCGTATCCTTTTATTTTTTGATTAGAGAAAATGTGCATATGTATATTTGTATATCATTGTAAATATTGTGTTGAGATGTCCTTATAAATATCCATAGACAATATGGTTATTTTCTACTTAAATAAAATGAGTATAAGTATATGTTGTTGTGATTGTAAATACCATAATCAACTATGTTATAAATCTCCAGTAAATAGTATGATTGTCAAGTTTTCAGCAATGGTCATTGTAAATACTGCAACAAGATTTGTTATAAAGCTCCATAGGGAGTATGTTTTATTTTGAGTAGTTGTTGGTTATAGGTTTCATAGAACACTGATGATAGTGTTCCTGCAAGGGGAGGGGTTTATAACAACCCTTGGTTGATTTTCCATGTATATAAAATATAAGACCAAGGTCATGGGACAGGTATTCCAAGTTGAACGACGGGAAATACATCCTAACAGGTGTCACTTTCAATTTATTAATGGCTAAGGAAATTAGAAAAGGCATTGGAAAATGCAAAGAGGCATAAATGGCATTTATTTATGAAATAAAGGAAAATAGGAGAAAGGAAGGTGAAGAGACACAAATTTTCATGAGAGGGAAAGTGGAGGAACAATGTAATAAAATGAAGAAAATAGAGGCATCAATGATAAAAAGGCTTTTGAGGATTATTTCATAGCCTTTTAATAGTTTTGGGTGGAGATATCCTCTATTGTCTCATTCTATAATACTCTTGAACACTTAGAGCATTCTTGGAACATGCTTGGATCCTTCGAACTTCACTTGGATTGGAGAAAGAAGGAAAGTGCAAAGGAATAGGTGGAACAACAACTACAACTGGATTGCTTTGTAGGTAACAGGTTGCATGTATGATTTCCTTGTTGGTTTATGGATGCCTGGTATATGCATGTGATTTCTTAGTTATATGTTTTCATTGACATGGATATTTTCTTGGATTGAGAGTGGATTTAGGCTTTCCTTGTCATTTCCTAGATAGAATTGGTGCTTTGGTTTTTTCCACTTGATTATTTTCTCATTGGTGTTGATAATTCCTTATGGATGTGGGTTGGAACGAACGCTATGGAAGCCCAGGAATAGCTTGGGTTTAGTTACTAGTCATGAAACCTAGGTTGGGCCAAACACTCTAGAGCCCTTGATGGGTTGAGTTATTGGTCCCTAGAGTCAGGTTAGACAAATGCTCTAGAACCATGGAAATTTGTAGGTTGAGTTACTGGTTCCTAGAGCCCTAGAAATATTGGGTAAAGACTGATCTAGTTGGTGTTAGTGATGTCCAACCGTAGAGGTTGAATCACTATGGTTGAGGGTTGAGGTGGTTTGGCCTCTGTAATCCCTGGTTTGGTTTTTTTTGGTTTATTCCATGAAATCCCGCATTCATGCTTGGAATATGGCATGATAATGATTGGTTGAAAAAGATATTTGGTTCAGCCCAAATCATGGTTGAGTGGTACATGGAAGTCCCTTACTTGGTTAGAATTTTGATATGTTAATATGAGACATTTCCTTATGTGATCAGTGAGCATATGCATTGATTATGATGGTGATGTTATGGCTATGTTGCCATTGTTTCTATATTGGTTATTTGTTGGTTATATGATGTCTATTATCTATGGTTCTTATCATGTTTTGATGAATATATGAATGGTTGATGAATGCATGGAATAATATCATCTATGTGGAGAGGCAATAGGGCCTTCTTGGTGATTCTTAGGTTAATCTCAGATTATTATGACTAGATATACATTCATGAGTTGTAGCTGACATGTTTGTTATGTGTTTAATGAAATGTCTAGTGAGTTATAGGTAATATAGGTCAAGCTTTTGATTTGAGTATGAACGTTTAACTTTATTGTCATGTTAATCATGGTTCTGGAAAGTCTTAGGAAATTTTGTGCAGTGGCCTAGAAGTTGTCCTAGAATTGTGGCTCATATCATGGGACCATAAACTTTTGAACTGGATATTTTGGGCTGCAACTGCATTGAGGCGGTGTTGTGCATGTGGTTGGAGGTTCATAATGTCACCCATGTAAGATTTTGCATTGGATTGGAGGTTAGGCAAGAGAAAAATAACTTCAACTCAGGGTTTGTTTACTTTGGGTGGTTCTTTGGCCCCTGATTTTCATATAAGCCTTTAGAGTTGTCTGTGAGTTATCATTTGTCGGCCCCACTTTCTTAACTAGAGTTGGGAGGTCATCTCATGTCATAGTAACTCTTCGTCTCATGTTTACCGTAATAGGTCGTTGAAATTGACTAAATGTGGGAGGGGGTGGTTATATATTTATCTAAGTTTTCCACTTTAAAATAATCAGTATAAACAAAAATAAGGTAATGATTCAATCTAGATCATACCTCCCCATGTTTTGAGGCTTTTGGTCCCTAAATTTTTCTTTTGAATGAGGTGAATAAATTTTTCCTCCACCTTCTCTCTAGTGTATCATTTAAATTTTCTTATAAGATAATTTTTAAACCCAATAAATGGAAGGTCATGCAGCCTCTGTGTTGTAGTCTTTTGCAAAAATGTATTTTCTATCAACCTTGGCTAAGCATCTAGTTCCAAGTTGAGGAAATGGGGCACTAAAGGCTTCTTGTCATTGTTTCAAGAACCTCTCACACTCCAAAGCTTATATATTCCCAAGATCTATGCTTATGATTGACAATTGTAGAATTAAAGGTATTTGAAAGAGGTGTATGTTTGTATTTGTTTTTAAACTGTTCAAGTGCTTATGTATATTTTCTTATGCCGATATTTAAATACACATAAAAGTAAATAAAGTAGTGAATCAGCAAACGCATAAGACAATAATATAATTAGGAGTTCACCCAAACCTCTTGGGCTACATCTCCATGAGCTCTAGTCAACTCGACTAGGCTCTCTGGGATTATGGTAATCTTTCTTTACAAGTTCCACTCAACTCTGTTGGTTTACAACTGAACCTATGGGCTTAGAATACCATCTTATCCCCAGCTTTCCATACTCTACAGACAGATCTAGGTTTCTCTGGACTAGACTCCTTCAATCAACGTTCTAAGTTATCTTGAGCTCTAACTTGCACTCCCTCGAAGCTATTTTAACTATCTCTCGAACTCCTTCTTATGTCTCCAACACAGTTTGGACATTATCAATAGCATTATCATTTGATCTCTTTGTTGTTCTCAACATCATTACAACTTCATGGCTCTTAGAAGTTTGCTTTGAGCTCTCTGGCTCTGCGGCTCTAGCTTTGCAGCTAACTAGCTCTGTCCGTCTGAATCTGCCTCCAACCTCTGGTGGCTCTGCCTCCACTCGGCTCTCTAGCTCTAAAACTCTCAGGCTTTCTGGCTCTAGGTGCCTAGTTCTTTGGCTCTCAGTCCCTTCCTCATCTTGAGGAATCATCCATTTGCCATCAGCCCCAGCCTCTGGTGGCTTCCCTAGCTTTCTCTAGAACTGGTGCTCTGGCTCTTGGATCTAGCTTTTGGATTTGGCTCTCAGCGTTGGCTCTCATGAGCTTCTGGGTTTGCTCGACCTTCAAGCGACTCTATGTCAATTGATTTCTTTGGTTTCACTCGACCTCCAAGCGAATTCGAAAGAAAAACTCCCTCTTTCAATTTTTCTCTCTGACTTTTGTGAGGCATCCTTCCGATTCTGTGACTTCCTGTCCATTTCTCTGTGTGTAATCATTCCTTTGTTCTCTTCGGCTGGCCCACTTGGTCTCTGGCTCTTTGTCTCTGTGACTGGCCATCTGGCTCTGTGGCTCTCTACGTATAACAAATTTTTGTTACAATGGCCACTTACAGTGTGTCACAAGTGAATTGGAGCTGTTACAAAGAAAATACATAGACGGTCTTTCTTTCGGAAAATTCCTGAAAATAGCAACATAACGAAATACATGGGAAACTCACGAAAACACATCATGAGTCTTTAAGCCCGAACTTCAAATAATATGTAATTGTGCTTGAAATCCCATTGGGTCCACCTTTGGCTGAAATATCACAATCGCATAGGTAGGAGGTAAAAACCTCAATACATGGGAAATACATAGAAAATCCACAAATCTCAATTTCAAATATTATGAAATCACGCTTATAAGCCTGTTGGGCCCAGCCTTTATCGCATGTCGCAAGTCACAATGACCTTTGTATTGGGGATTCGCCAATCTCCAATCCCCAATACTAGCGCTATCGCTATCGGTCCATCGCATCGAGGTATCACATCGGCATGGGTCTATGTCTCTGCTCCTCTGATCACCCGATCGCCCGATTGTCGATCTGTCAATCGCAATCATAAATCACTTGCCCTGGTTTCCGATATCGCATGAAGGGCTTCTTCCGATGTGATATATCAGATATCGCTATCGGGGAGTCCTTCCATCTCCGCTTAGCTCCTCCCTTTAACCTCTTCCGATACAATTTCCTTCAATGAGCCTTTAAGTCCATTTTTATAAAGATTTGTCTCCTTTTCTAAGGATAATGGGCAAACTTCTTTTTGTCATAACTCTTTCATCTAGAGTCCATTTTTACCTATTCAAATTGGAGTAGATTCAGATTGAAAAGATCTATGCAATGGGACTATTCCCAAAAGCATCCTGTGACATTCATTTTTCCACTGTGAGGAAAATTCTTAGACTTAAAAGTCTATGTTAGATCCATTTTGGATCATGTTTCTAATCCTCTATATAAGGCAGTACTTGTTACCCTTTCTAATCCAACATAGAAGGATCATAGTGCTCTGATGCTCTACATTTTCCACTAAGTCAATGTGCATATATGGGTGTAAACAAAGTCTATAGGTGTTAGCTCCCACCTTTTCCAATATCTCAAAGGGACCCATATCATAGTGCCTTGATCTTCTTACTAGGACACTATAACTTCTTCTTTTTCAATTATAATTGTAATTTTTCAAGGTGGAATAAACATCTATTCGAATTGATAAAATAAAAAAAAATTATAACAATTGTCTAACTATAGCTTTATTTAAAATTATAATTGTTATTAATGATAAAAATAATTAATATATAAGTTAAATATATATACATTAAAAAAACACATAAATCGATTTTTAACGATAGTCTCACTTTAGTACGAAGATTCCTCATTGCAATACTATGGCTTACTAATATAGCGGGTGCTCCAAAAATAGTAAATCCCTCTATATGATTTTTTTTCAAACTAATAAATTAGAAGGTAGTAAATCCAATTATGCATTCAAAAATATATTTTAACCAGCAGTTTTTTTGAAATTATATTATCAAATTTTAGTAAATTCTAATAAAAGAAACCCATTTCATTTAAAAATTAAACTACCTATTAAAATATTCTATAAAAAATAAACAACCCTAAAAATTCAAAACTAAAAATAAACATAGTACCGGTCGATTTCCAAATTCCTTACAACTCAATGCAATCCAAAAACTCATCTAAAACCACACCACACTGCATTTCCCGTGCCCTTTCATTATTAACGGCACTATCGAAATCTTCCAATACTTCGCGAAAAACAAACGTTTTCCGGACATCAAGGCTAGCAGAGGGATTAACATCAAGGCTAGCAGAGGGATTAATGTTCTGTTATTATAATTAATATTAATATTTTGGAATATTGTAAATTATTTTTTAAGATTGTAGACGAATTAAACATATGTAAGTATAATTAATATTAATATTTCGGACTATATCGTAAAATTATTTGTTCATGCTTAATTTCATTACGTTGAGAGTAACCGGATTCAGTGCGAAGGGAATATTATTATATAAGATTATATTAAAAAATTAACAAATAAATTATTACCAATACACCAATTAATTTAAATTTATTGTAAAATTGAATTTATTAATTTGGCAACTTATTAATATGTGATATAGAAATTAAAGTTTAAAAATTTAAAATTAGATTTATTTTAAGAGTTAATAAATTTAAATTTAAAATAAATATAAATTAGAGATAAAGATTTAATATTACTTATAATTTTATATTTTAAGATACTTTTGTAAAAAATATTTTATATATTTAGTTTTTAATTATTAAATCAAAAATCTAAATGAAATGAGAAATATAATATGTAAAGATAAGTATTGAATTTAACATTATTAATTAATTTATTCAAATACAAAATTTTATTATTATTATTTAAAAGATAAATATTTTTTTAAAAAAATATATGGGGGTTTTCAAAAGAAAATTAAATAATAAATAAGATTTTTCAAAAATTAATATACATTTCTAATATTAATAGATATATTTTAGAGTGGAAGTAGATTAGTGCAATTATGTGACAAACATCATGGTATGTAAGCCTAAATGACTTATTTTTTAAGACTATTATCATTATTAAACCAATTAAACGAGCTTGCATAGTTGAAGCACAATATCACTTTGACCATTAATGATTATTACAACATGTTTTTGATATACAACCTTTTAAGTTGTGACATCAAGGCATTTGTGAGATGTCTCTTAAACACTAAACATTACTTAGACAAGACATGTTTATAATCTTTGTTACATATCTAGATGAACCAAGCATGCTTATTAGGACAGCCATAATAGAATCACCAAACATGCATATGCTAACATCCTCACCAGAATCACACTATAATTTAGAATTGTTTGTCTTACCTCATTTTTTCCTGAATCTACTAAAAACTATAAATTTTGTAGTGCAACAGATTTGAACACATCAGAAAATAAAGTTCCTTCCATTTAATCCAAGATACTTACATGTTCTCATTGTCTTCAGTTTTTTATTAAACCTGCTAAGAATTAATAATTCTAAGCTCATTTTGTAATTGAATTTACTAAGAATTGAGAACTCTAAACTCAAAGCAAACTCCCTTATTTTCTTTTGGTATTACAAAATAGATATGTACACAAAATCTACATTTCAAAAACCAATCTTTATGTGTTATCAAGTGTTCTATAAATCCTATGATTTGTTGCATGGTATATTTGGAAACATTGTATGCCCTTATGGATTTATATGTATCCAAAAGCTAGATTATCAAGTTATAAATGTTTCCAATGCCCAACTCCCTTGACATATTGTGCACATTAGGCACGTCTCATTAGCTCTTGGAAGGTATGTAGGAAACTTAACATATAGGAGCAGAAAAGTTCACATACAAATTTTGTGAAATTAAGGTTCAAATGCAAACTCTTTTCACTCTTTCACAGAGTTGGTCCACTCCACAATGGTAGTAATGATATTGAACTAATGCGTATATGGCTTGCCATTTAAACTCGTATGACCCTTTATATCATAAAACTCTTCAAAACTCTTGAAAATATAGTAATACATCATAAAAACTGATATATATAAACCGTTATGAATATAACGTTATCTTTTAAAATAATACTAATGCATGAATGAAAACAAATAGAAGTTACTTCAATTACATATACAAAAGATAAATAAATTCAATGTTTTGTACCTATCCGAGAATAAACCTGGGAAACATGGAATTCAAATTAAGAAAACACACCATCTTAGCCTCTAACTGGATACCAACATACCAAAACTTAATGGATTTTAAAGAGGAAATGGATAAAAAAACCATATACCATATATTTCCTTTATAGCATATATATTTGTCATTTAGGCCTTTCACTCCTTAGCAATATGGCCACTAGCTATGCCTCTAGACATTTGTGTTGAGTGTTTGCGGGCTGTGAAGGCCTCTGTAATGACAATTACTCTAGCTAATTTGCCCTCCAGCAAACCCTTAATCCCGAGTATTTTCATCTTTCCAACATAGAATTTGCTGCAACCCCGACAAACAAATAAGAGGTGATTGTAATCAAATAGGGTGCAGAGGTAAAAGGACATTTTATCAAGCATGCAATGCAGAAGTTCCTGCAACGAACAAGAGCACTAAAATCAAATTTGTTTAGAAGGACAGGTGGATAAATATTGAACACTTACCCAATTCTGTAAGACACGTGTAACCATGGAAAGGTACCCTACTGATAGAAAGCTAAAGGCTAATCACAGAAAAAATCTACTTATGAACTACTTCTATCTGAGGTGTTGTGATTGTTGCTCAGTTACACTCAACAATCACCTAATTATGCATTTAGAGGTCTTTATTGATAAAACATTTCTAAAAGAATTGAGGGATATTTAAAGTTGCTCGATAATCATGGAGAGAGGAGCATAGAGGTTCATTGCTGCACTACCAAGGAAAGGGAAAAAGACAGGGGAATGATGGTTACAGAGAATGGAAAAATTTACTACAACTAGTGGACCCTATACATTGTATGATGATCTAAAAATTCCTAGGTTGGTCGGACCTATGGTGACAACGCAGATGCCTACTAAGCAGAGTGAAGCCTGAGCCCCAAGTTTTGGCATCTAAAAATCAAAATCAAATTTCTATAAACTGAGATAGACTGAGACGCAATGCTGATTTAGCATCAGGAAATTTAGGATTAGCAAAGAAAAATTTTGTAATATTTTACATGTTTGCTAATAGGGTGATCATTGCATCACAAGAAAAGAAAAAAGAGAATAATCAACTCCTTGAGATTGATTTCTTGGTTTTTAGCAGGCAAATAAGGAACCTCATATGTACGAGGCACTCACGCTGTAACTGTCAGTACTATTGAGGCTAATGACGATCCAACTGTAGCTAATGCTGACGGTAATAGCAAACAAATAAGGGAACTCATATGCAACCCTGTTTACTCACAACCCAAGTTCTAATGGTTGATGTTGTCGAGCCAAACACCAATGCCACTGCCCAACAAAACACGCATCAGATGCTGCGACCAAGAACCTACAACAGGCCACTTGAATTCCTCCAATATAGGAAATAGCTGGTGAAAAGCCCAAATCCTAGACTCCGACGAGCCAAAAAATTTCCCTATTCTGAATTCTCATTCGGCTATATAACCTGTAGCTGCCATTTCTTTTTCTTTTGGCAATTTTTAATGACCATGTACTAAGTCAATCATTAATTTAATGCATTAGTTTAATAAAAAATAAAACATATCACATTTGGCCCTAAGCATCGTTATGACAGATGTAATTGAAATGCTGGGATCTGAGAGACATGTATGAGAAGTTGAACCCATCTCACTTGACATGGACTCTTATTTAAGTTATGTTCGAGAAAGTCACATATAAATGGCCCATTCAAACCCTTATAACTCTTGCACCAACGATAAAAATCAATTGATTCCGAGATTTGAGCCATTTTTTATGGGCTAGGATCCATACCTTTACCTAAAAATTGATGAAACACTTAAAAATGATAAATGACATGCAGAAAAATCTTTTAATTCAAAACTTGATCAAGGACTTAACCTGACCCCACTAACCACGAAAGACATTTCGTCAAACACATCATGACCATGTAATTTACAGGTCATAATTACGTATCTGAAAATAGAGGTCTCATACTAATCTAAGAATAAAAAATAAGGTCTAATTCCCTCTTATAATAGCTACAAAAACATCTATTAAGTCATGCATTCAATAACCATTAATTTACTAATCAAAATATGTTAAGAGCCATACCTAAAATATGTCATCAAACCATATTTATAACCAACATAATAAAAATGATAGAACAACCATGAAAGCCACATAGTAACAAATCTAAATACTCATGAAATACAAGATGAAAAGAGATTTTATTAGCATATGAAAAATCCAACCAAGTCATGAACTTCCACATACCACCTCACCATAGATTGGGCTTAATCAAATATCTCTTTCATCGAATCACCCCCATGCCATATTCCAAGCATAAATGTTGGATCTCATGGAAATAACCAACAAAAATCAAACCAGGGTTTCCAAAGGCCAAAGCACCTCAACCCTCAACTATTGATTCCACCTCACAGTCAGACATCACTAACCATCACAAGATCAGTCTCTACACAAGTTATCTAGGGATCGAGAGCATTTGTTCCAGCTCGGCTCTATGACTAGTAACTCAACCCACAAATGTCACAGGGATCCAAATAATTTTTCAAACCAAGGCTCCAGGACTAATAAGTCAACCCATCAAAGGGCTCTAGAGCATTTGTCCAACCAAGGCTTCTAGGACTAGTAACTCAACCCAAGTTATTCCACATATTCCATAGTGTTTGTCCAACCAAGGCTCTGGTTACTAATAACTCAACCCACAACCATAAGGAACATAAGCACCAACCAGAAACTAAATGGGAAAACCCACAAAACCATGGCTATCCAGGAAATTGAAACGCTAAGAAAAATAATGTCAATCGAGACAATCCTCCATGTAAATGACACATCATAACCAAAAAACCATATGTATATGTCATGCATACAAAAACTAGCAAGGAAATGTACATATAGAGAAAAATCATTGTAGTTGTTAATACCGTTGTCCTCTTGTGATTTCCTACCTTTCTTTTTCCTTCTTTCTCCAAATCCAAAGTATGCCACAATCCTCCAAAAATACTCCAAGAAAACTCAAAGTGTGAAAGTGTATGAGAGAAAGAAAATAGAATGACAGTGCTAAAGATTGAACTGAAAAAAGATGTGAACTAATCCTTAGAAGCCCTTTTATCATTGTGGCCCTTATTTTCTTATTTTACTCTATTTTTCTTTCAATTTTTATCACATGCAATTTTTTGACCTTTCACCTTTATTTTCTCCTATTTTCTATTATTTCATAAATAATATGTCAATTAATGCCTCTTTTCATTTGCCATTACCTTTGTCAATTTCCATAGCCATTTATTAATAAAAAACGATCCCCATTAGTATGTGTTTTCCAACATTAAGTTTGGAATACATGTCCCATGACTTTGTTCTTATCTTTCCTTTATTAACATTATTACATGGATTTTTAACTAAAATTATTACAATTTTATGATAGATTCATACTAATATATAATTAATGGATTAAAAAATATAATTTATAAGAAGAAAACATTTTAATATATATGTCTATATAAACTTTAGAATTTAAATTTTTACCCTTCAAACCTTATCCAACACATATAAGGTCTCAACACAATTTGGTTTCTACATTACCCTAAACTTATATATATATATATATATATATATATATATATATATATATATATATATATATATACTGTTTTGGAAATTAACATAACTTTATTTATATTTAAAAGTTGTAATATTTATTAATTAATTTTACTTTTAATGTAAAGTATTTTTATCTGTTTCGCTTATATAATTAGTATAAATTCATATAAATAAAATGGAAAAAGTGAAAACCTTTTCTATATAAAAATAGGTTGTAATTTCATAGATTTTATCCGTGTAAAAGCATGATAATTAAAAAATCGGAGGGATGATCTGAATATATATACAGGAATTATGTATCTCTCCTAGATCTTATCTCTCCTATATCTAATAATATAAAATCAAAATGTTCTAGCTTTGAAAACCTTTTACTTTTAATGGGAGCACATTATCAAAATGTTTTAACTTTAAGAAACATTTTACTTTCAATTGACTTTTATATATATAGTGTGGATATTCAAATATTTTACACTTGAATTTTGAAAACATTATTTTTTTAATAATATTATTTTATATGTTATATTTGATGTTTGAAAAAATTATTTTTTATTTTAATATTATTTTAGATGTTACAGGTTGAATTTATATTTAATATTAATGGAATTACATATTTTTTTATTGTAATTTGGAAAGCATTTTAAGTAAGATTTTTTTTTTACTTTTAATTCTTTTATTACCATTTACAAAATATATTTAAGATGGAAATAAAAGATATATTTGATATATTTTACCTTAAATTTATATAAATTTATTTTATTTACCATTAAAATTTAATATGTTTTGGTTATTAATATTTCATTGTATTTGAGATTTAATGGTCAAAATTTTGTTGTTTTGGTTACAAGGTTGGTGTCTTGGATAACTCCTTTAGACTTTTATGTGATTCAGTGATATAGATAATCTGGTCTCCACTTTGTCAACGCCCCGATTACTTTACAACTAAATATGTATCCTTAATTTGGATGTGTCTTGTAATCGAAATGTCTTCCTAGTATAAAAATTGCTTGATACATTCTTCTTAAATAAGAGATTTTAATATGACTCATAGATTTGAAAATCCCATAATATGACACAGATTAATTCCAATATCCCTTCCTATCTTATAAAAATGACAATGAAGAGGGAATATGGATCTTTCCAGACCCTTTTAAAGAATCTCAAGGGGGAAACTATCAGTCTCTAGTCTAGAGGTGTATATCTCATTGGAGATCTTAAACAAAGATTTCATAAAAACCTTAGAATAGTATCTCCTTCTCAAAATGTGTTATATGAAGGAAAATTTTACAAGACTCTATGAGACTGAAGGAATATGGCATTGTACAAGATTCTACCATTATCTTAAACATGAGGTTACAAGGTGGACAACAAAGTTTTGAGATTCTTCCATATATGGAAGGTGCACATATGTGAAATATGTGTACCTTTTGTATGTGTACAATAGATGCACATACATGGAAGATGCACATACACAGAATATGTGCATATACATAATTCTCACATATGTGCAACTTTCGTATGTGTACGATAGATGCGCATACATAGAAGATGCACAGATATGGAAGATGTGCATATACATAATTCACATATCTTCTATATATCCACATATTTTCTATCACATATCCTCCATATATGTGCAACTTTTATATATGCACAACTTAACTTTCGTATATGCACATATGAAGAAGTTATGCATATAAAAGATATATTCGTAAATATGGACGTTTCACAGATAAAGAGGTTTTGTATATATGGAGGTTAAAGTTGTTCACAACTTCTATATATGCGCATTTATGAAAGTTGCACATATACGGAAGTTGCGCATGTACAAAAGGTGCACATATTTTTCATATATGCACAACTTACGTATGTGTGCATATATTCCACATATGTGAAACTTCCATATATGCACATATCTTTGGTATATGTGAAACTTCCTCATATGTGAATATCTTTCGTATATATCTAGAAGTTGTGTTCAACTTTCATAATATGCATATATGACAGTCTCTAGATATGGCTACTTTCTGTATATGTGAGACTTTCGTATACATGCAAATTTCGTATATACAAAAATTTCATATATGCACATATCTTTTGTATGTACGCATATACTATATATGCGAAACCTCAAGATATGTGCATATACGAAGGATAAGAACACATAGAGAAGAATCACATATATGGAAGATATGTGCATATACATATGTTGTGCATCTATGGAAGACATATACATATATGAAAGATGTGCATATATGAAATTCGCAGAACTTTTATATATTCACATATTTTGTATCATATTTCTTTGATATATGCACAAATTTCATATATGCACATATATTTCATATAAACAAAACTTTCATATATGTGCATGTCTTTTGTATGTGCATATATCTTTTCTCCATGTGCAACTTCTGTATATGTGTATATTTCTTGTATATGCACATGTCTTCCATATATTCACTTATATAGAAATTGTGCATATACATAAGTAGTGCATAACTTTCTTAATATGCATATATGAAAACCTCAATATATGCATAACTTTTGTATATGCACACATCTACTATATATGTACAACATCTGTATATGTGCATATATTCCATATATGCGTAACTACCATATATGTACATCTTTTGTATATGCACATCTACTCTATTTGTGCAACCAAATGACCTAAATGGCCGCATTGAGTACTCCTCTATACTTAGCCTATATTGATGATAAATTAATAACAACCTACTTCTTGCTAACCATCAAATATAATCAGATCTCAAAATAAGAACATTTATAGAGGTGGAATCCTTCTCTACAAATGGACATGGAGGAATAAGATTCCCTTTCAGAAGTAGAGGTATCAACTACCATGTTTGGATCAAGGAACAAAACCAATATGGATTCCCTAAAACTTCAACATGTGTTTGACGATTAGATGCATCTCACATATATGCATGCATGGTGTTCTATATGCTTCCTTGGATGGATGCATGCATGGGAATGCATGGTGTTATAAATGCTTCTTTAGATGAGTGCATGGGAATGCATAGCTTTACAACTAAAAGTTCATGTGTGGCATCATCAAATTAAGACCTTGTCAAATTTGCACCATCAACATTATTAATAATCAATAGTAGAGGAATCAAAGTCTTCTTCTATTATTTTGATAGTGAAGGAATCAAATTCATCTTCTATACTTTCAAAAGTAGAGGAATTAAATTAAAAGTAAAAAAATAAATATTAAGTCATTAATATTTATAATTATTAATAAATTACTTTGACTCATTCAAATTACACACACACACACACACACACACACATATATATATATATAATATAATATAAAAATTATTTATTATAATTATAAATATAGTTTATTTTTCTAAGTAATGCTATTCTATAAATGGAAAAGGTAAAATTATAGCGAGGCTCCAGCCTCTGCAGTGCTGAACATAGTTATATCAGTATGGAACGAAAATCCAAAAAACATGACTACCCACTGAGGGGAAACCAGTCTGAATGTATCCATAATCAAAGCCCACACAGGGGTCCCAGATCATAAACAAAAAACAAGTAAAGCCCACATAGGGGTCCTGAGTAACATCCAGCCAAAATGAAACATGTGGCTTGAAAAACATTAGGAAAAGAAAGAGTTGGAATTTGGCTTGCACATCTGTCAAGCGGAGCCCAGTAGGAATCTTGTGGATGCTCCTCCACAATTCGACAGCCATAGTCAACCCAATCCACTCGCTCTTCCTCAATGTGATATTCGTAGTCATCCCCCTCCATCACCACTGTAGACCTGCCACCGTGGTTGCCACCGACCTCTTGCATGCCGCCCGAGCAGCCAACAACTGCATGTTGGCCGCCATCCATTTCCACACCATGCAGGGTGTTGCCATGTCCATCTTTGTGCCTGAGCGAGGATGTCTTTCTATCCATGTTTTATCCAACTCCTTTGTCTCACGTCTCGTCAGCCTTCTCCTGCTTACTGGTCTTCCCTTCCTTTGGTTTAGGTCCTTGAGCTCATGTAGCTTGCTCCTCCTGCTGACTCAATTCTTCGCTAAATGCCACTGTGATTGTGGCAATAATGGTAGGTCAATGTAGCGTGCTTTGAAAACGAAACTTGCAGTGTGGTAAGATGGGTGAGCAGGGTTAGGAGGGCTAGTCATTTGGATGGTAGCATGCACTCTTCAGGACCCATAATCCTATGCCCGGTCTCTGCCACTATGGGTATTCGGGTAATGGCCAGTGTGATGACCATTAGACTGATCAGAAGAAGGGGTGGAGGAAGGGGTCTTTGGTTCAGGGATGGACGGTGAGGCTAGGTGAGTACTACGGCCACGACTAAACCATGTTTTCTACGCATCCTATGGTGAGTCCGTGTCATGGCAGGTTCAGTAGGTTGGTGATTAATGTTTTGGGCTGGGATGACAAAGGTATAATCAGAATGAGTAGTTGGTGAGGTATAGTTCACTTTGGGATTACCGATGTTGTTGAGTCTGGATGCAAGGGATTTTTGGGTATAATTCAGAATACATTGAGTGGTTTGGGTGAAATGGAAGCCATTTCCCAAATCCATGCAGCTGAGTAGCCAATAGCGTCACCCTATGACTATGCAGAAGATCGGGTCCTCAACTTGAGGGGGGTAAGAGCATCTAAGCAGGGAGGAGGAGAAAGAATTATGGCTAGCATTTGCCATGACCTTAAGCCTATTGCAACCATCTCAAATTGACCACCAGATTGATGGTGCATGCATGTTGACAGTGTTGTGCCATAAATTGGCATGGAGGGGGCTGCAGGTGGGCATGTGGCTCAATCGCCTACCGTTCTCCTATCATATCTTCATTAATTTCCATTTAATCACCCGCATTCGGGTGTGCCCCATCACTTTGTACCAGATCCTTGTATTCTTGTAAATGGGAAACATTGGTAATAATATTGCATGAACCTATGTGTAGAGTTCGATCACTATCCACCCCCAAATTTCCCAGGAGATCTGCTGCTTTATTGCCATCTCTTCTTATGTGTTTGAAAGTCATTTCTCTATTATTGGTGCTAATGTTCTATGATCTCTAGCCTTTTTTCCAGTCACCAGCTATTGACCACTTTGTATGCAGGTGTCCCCTAAAAAATCTATTTGGCCATATTGATTAGAATCTGAGAGTCGCCTTCAATAACTAAGGGAAAGAATCTTTATTGTTGGGCTAAAAGAAGTCCTTACCACAACCCTTCTACCTCTGTTGAATTGTTCATATCCCATCCAATTGAGCCCAGAAAGATTAAAAGTGGTTTGCCCCTGTGATCCCAAAATATTCCTGCCTATCCTACCCTGCCTGGGTTGCCTTTGGATGCTCCATCAAAGTTTAATTATATCATATTATGTGGCAGAGTCCATTTGCTTGGGAAATGTGATGAGAAGAGGATCTAGTATGTTTTGCCTTTACCAGATTCATCCGTAGGTTCCAATTCATCCATATGTTCGGTTCTTGTGGGAGGGATGGAAAGTCCTCTTCATTCCAAGTTTGGAGTGTTAAGATTTCCTAAATATTATTGCAAAAGTTGCTCCATAGAACTTCTAAAGATGTACATTGATCTTTGAAGATGTGGTGGTTACTTTCTTTCCATATAGACCACATGAGAAGGCCTGGAATGATTTTCCACAGAGAGTTGAGCAATTTTCTTTTATATGGATTGGTTTCCCATCTACGTATGGTGTTGGTAATATCTTCTTTATCTCTTCCTTCTTTTTGGAATTTGAAAATTACTTTTTCCTAGAGTTTTTTTGCCAATTCACAAGTGTACATGAGGTGCTAAATGGTTTCTTCCTATTGTTTACAGTTGGGACATATGGAGGGTCCATGGAAACTCTTTTTCCTTAAATTACCCTATTTGAGTATTTTTTTTTGGCATATCAGCCATAGAAAAGTGGATACCTTGGGCCAAATATTGGGTGACCAGAATTTATCCCATAGAGGATCCTTGACTGTTTGGTTTCCAATTATGAGTTTGTATGCCTTCTGAGTGGTGAAGGTACCTCTGGCATTATAGACCCATTGTATTTTATCGTTTTTATCAGAGAAATAGATTTTCTTATTATTCAACTTTGTATCCAAATCCTTATGTGAAGATTTAGTTTCTTGCCTTATAATATGTGCCGAGCTTATCGATTGTCTATAGTGCTGAATGAGGGTGGGCTTCCAATGTTGGCTAACTATATCCATTTGATGCGCTTCTCAATCTAGTGCTTCATAAGGTCTGATTAGGTCACTTAAATTTGGTCTTTGCTACCAAGAATCACCATAGAAGCATGCATTATTGCAATCCCTTATTTCCTAGAAGCTGTGTTTTTGGATTATAGCTTTGTGCTAACTGGATGCATTACAAATTAAAGATCCTTTTCCCACTTCTGTGAGTCTAATTAACTCATCTATCGGGTGGTTGTTTGCATATTTGGCAGTCTAGAGGATTTCCCAAGGTGTGTGCGGTGCATAAATCTATTTCCACCATAATTATACGCCCATGACTACATTTCTATGTTGAGGGTCTCTGAGGCTAGTGCCCCCTAATAATTTTGGAAGGCATACATTTGACCATTTGGCCAGTGCCGAATTTCTATTCTATCTTGAGGAACCCCATAAAAAATTTCGTTGCAAATTTTTTCTTTTCATAAGCACCCTTTTTGGTGCTGCCAAAATAGAGAAAAGATAAAGAGGCATAGATTGCAGAACAACTTTGATTAAAACTATGTGACTAGCCATGTTGAGTGCTTTGAAGGTCCAGGAGGAAAGTCGAGTTTCAAATTTTTCTAGGAGCAGTTGCCATGAGGAATGCTTTAAGGCAGAGTCAGTCATGGGGGCACCCAGATATTTGGAAGGGAGAGAGGCGACTGTGAATCCAAAAATATGGGCCATAGAAGATTGAGTGATGGGGGGTATGAAAGAAAAATATTTGGGATTTGACATCATTAATGTTGGCTCCAGAAGCTTCAGAGAACTCATTCAGAAGGCATTTGAATCTAAGGGCTTCTTGAACCGAGGGATGTCCAAATAGCATATTATCATCCACAAATTGTTGATAGGTAAAAGCAGGGGTATTGGGGAATGAAATTCCTCTGAGTTGCTGTAAATGCAGTGCATTTTTTATACTTCTACCTAGCCTTTCTACCATGAAGACAAAAATAAAGGGAGAAAGAGGATCCCCTTGACTTATGCCTCTGGAGGGATGAAAGGGTTTGGTAGGTATGCCATGGACAAGAATGGAGAACATAGTAGAGGTTATCAGACTCATGAACCATCTAATCCAAGGAGGAGAAAAGCCAAAAGCTATTAGCATCTTTTGGATGAAAGGCCAACTTAACTTATCAAAAGCTTTTGAAGGTCAATTTTTAAGAGCATACCTACTTTTTTGAGATGTTTCAGGGAGTGTATGATATCATGGGTGAGAATGATTAAATTTTTTATTTTCCTTCCTTCCACATATCCCAATTGATCTAGCGAGATTAGCATAGGTAACAATGGCTTCAAGCGAGAATCTATGACTTTAGATATGATTTTGTAAATTATATTACAGAGAGCAATAGGACTGAATTTTTCTAGTGTGAGAGATTGCTCTTCCTTAGGTATAAGAGCAATGAAGGTTGCATTCAGAGTGAGAAGCATCCAGTGAAGAGTGTGAGACTCTTCAACTACCTGCCATACCTCCTTTTTAATGAGATCCCAAAAGT
Source organism: Pinus tabuliformis (assembly GCA_031772625.1). NCBI lineage: Eukaryota > Viridiplantae > Streptophyta > Pinopsida > Pinales > Pinaceae > Pinus > Pinus tabuliformis. Next base: position 582,284,245 of record CM062814.1, on the reverse strand, counting down.
AATGGAAGAAGTTGGTGGTGAAACCATTTGGACCAGGTGCTTTTCCTTCCTTGAGCTATCGCATTGTCGATTCCACTTCTTGTATGGAAATCAGACTAAGGAGTAGCTGATTCTGTTCTTCTATTATAATTCTTGGGGTGTTTTGAATAATCTTCTCTATAGATAGTTGTCGGTCGATTTGTTGTTCTTGATGCACTTTTTTGAAATGAGTAAGAAAATCTTGTTCAATATCCTCATGGGTTTCCAATCAGTCTTCTCGTTGATTCTAAATGTGAGCAATATTGTTTTGCATCCTTCTTTGTATGGTGGTGCAGTGAAAAAAATTTGTATTCCTCTTGCCCTCCCTGAGCCATCTGACTCTAGATTTTTGTCTCCAAAGTATCTCCTCCTGCTTTTCTCTTTCTACTATTTGATTCTAAAGTTGTTTTTCCTACACTAAGAGGGCTTCCATTCTTCCTTATGTAATGATTGTCTGCTGGATGCTACGCATTTCTTGATCTAAAGCATTATGAGCCTAAAAGATATTTCCAAAGGTTAGTTGATTCCATTGATTGATGTTCTTTTTGAGATATTTGAGTTTTTGTTGGAATTGAAACATTTTTTATCCTTCTGGAGGACTGAAGCTTTTCCATGCTTATTGGACCAGATTGTTGAAGTCAGGATGGGTCAGCCAAAAGGCTTCAAAATGGAAGGGTCTTTGAGTGATGTTCCCAGGTCTTTTCCATTGAATCAAAATGGGCCAGTGATCTGACCCATCAAGAGGTAAGATCGAGGTTGATAAATCTCCTCCAAGATGTATGGCATTGTTTGAAAGCAGAAATTTGTCAAGTCAGGAGGTAATTTTTTGGGTTCAAGTACTTATATTGTTCCAAGTGTGAATGCCATTGTTGAATGGCATGTCAATAAGCTAGTTGTTTTGTAAGAAATTCTTTAGATGGGTACTATCACTATCCAATTTCTTTCTGCCTCCTCTTTTTTCTTCCATTTTGGTAATCATATTGAAGTCACCTCCTAATATCCACAACGGATGTGTTCTGGTGGATTTGAGGAATGTTAGTGTATTCAGTATTTCTAACTTATTTTCTACGTCCCGGGGGAAGTATACATTGGTGAGGTGACCAAGTAGATTTTTCCCTGGTATATGGAAAGTGGCTTGAATGAAATGATGACTTCCGTGGATGTTTGTGAGTGTGATGGCGCGTTCATCCCATGCTATTTCTAATCCTCCTGAGGCTCCTAGAGCATTCACTATTATTGTTTGACTACCTCGCCATGCTTTAGAAATAGTTTGGCCCAGTGTGATAGTATTGCATTTTGTTTCTTGCATGAATAAAATTTAAGGTTTCCCCTGTTGTATCAAATTTTAGAGAATTTTGTATTTCCAAGGGCTATTTAGCGCTCTTATATTCCAAGATATGAGCTTCATAGTTCATTATTTGGGAGGGGACTATAATACTTTGTAGGCTTTGAATATCTTCCTGGTTCCACCAGCATTTCCCCAATGTGGATGGTTCTTTGTAGGTTTGTCATTCTCCCTCTTTTTTTAGTGTCTTCGGGAATACTTTTCCCATCGAATGACTTCCTGGTTGAATTCTTATAGATCTTTGCTAATGTGCTCTAGAAATAATGAATTCCAAGCTTTCCAACTATCTTTCTGGGATTTTGTCAAATTCCCTTTTCAGTAAAGCTTCCTCTAGGCCAAAAATGCCTAGATCTCCTAGGTCTATAGTTTTAGGTTCTTCCACCATATGATTGGTTCCATCATTTTTTGTTAATAAGTCTATTGAAGCGGTGGGTATTTGATGAAGGATGTCAGTATCCATGCCATGAGGTTTCCATATTGGTGTCTTGCTGAGAGGGGAAGTGTTGGACTCTTTGGTTTCCAAGGGCTTTTTAGTATAGCCTGAGCTTGTGGGAATGACCTTAGAGGTTAACTTGAGAGTTTCACTGGAGGGAAAGGGGGATTCATTATCTATTGATGCATGATGGGCTAGAATGTCAAAGCTATTACTAGTGGAGGGCATTGATGTATTGATAGGAGGAGTTTTGGCTTGAGATGCAGGTGAAACCTTCAAAACCAGGTTTCTCTAAGGAGGTAGAGGTTGTGGGCTTCACATTTAGCGGGCAGTAGTGAAAACGATGGCCATGAGCATGACATTTTCTACATCTTAATGGAACATGTTCATAATCTATTGTTTTTACCCACTCAAAATCATCATGATATAGACTTTCCGTATTCAAAAGAGCGTTGCTTAGATGCATGTAGACACAAATGCGGGCATAGGATGTGTATCATTTGAGTTTTGTCTCTTCTGCAAGTTTTATGAACTCCCCCAAACCATTTCCGATGTCTTTAAGTGAGTCTTCATCCCAATATTCCAGCGAGAGGGAGTAGAGGTGAATCCAAACCCAGCTTAGATCCTCTTTGTTTGGGTTGAATCTCTCGATCCATTCTCTCAAGTAAAGACCAAAAACATTCAAGAAATAGGGTCCCCCATCTATTACCATATTCCTATATTTGATGCAGTTAAGAACCGTCGTGAAGAAACCTTTTGGTCCCAACTGCACGGAGATATGCCCTTTGGGTTTCCATTTAGCTGCAATTTGTTTGGTCAATTTAGTGTTGTCTAAATTGCTATCATAAATTGTCAACCCAGGGCTCGTAAGCTGATGAAGTGAAGTGTACAATATATACTTAAGCAACCTTTCCTAGTTCTTTTTGTCGTTTTTAGTTCATGTTTGACTTATCTTCCTAATGTGATGTGATGAAGTTATAAACAAGTGAGTGAATGTGTGTGTATGTGGCGATTTCTAAATGCTTCTTGAAATTTAAAGAGAAAACTTGAACAATAACTTGGAATGAAATTAAAGCTTCAAATGAAAGTAAAGCATCAAACAAAAAGACCAATGGCACTAGTCCAATACCTTTACTGTTGATAAGAATAAAAATGACATCTACATTAACTCAATTGAAAACAAGAACACTACTCTAACTCCTCTATTGAATCTAAAGCAATGCAAAAATTAAGTGACAAATCACACTACTTAATTCTTCCTTAACATTCTGCCTTTAGCTAAATTGATCATGTGAAAAAGAGTTAGGAGTGAATTAGCAATATGAGTCTAAAACTAAATAAACCAAGCTGCAATTAAATGATGTTTTGGTGCCATAAAAGTTAGTGAATTATGATAAAAAGAACCATAAAGAGATTAGCAACTTGACAAAAATTGATAAAGTAAACTAAGCAAGGAAACTAAATAAGCGAGGAAACTAATGAAAATCAAAGCAACAGTCAGCAGTTTAGATAAGACAACTTCAAATGCCACTAGTGATAAAAAGAAGGAAAAGCACACTGTCCCGGGCTCCTAATAAAGCTGCAAAAACACACACTGATCAATCATGAAAAGTACGGAAATGTAAAACAGCATAATTCAAACTGTACAATAATATACATGTCAAAAGAAATCAAAATTGCAGAAATCAAACTGTACATTAATATACATGGAAAATTAGAAAAAAGAAATGCAGGACAATAAATTTAAAAGCTACTGTACGATGGTTGTAGCAGACAGGGGCCCTCCATCGACTTCAACCAATTAAAAATATCAGCTACGCAGGTAAGAACATAACTGTCTTCTTGGTATTAAATCAGCACATAATAAAATACAGTGGGGAGTGTGAATGTTGTGTAAAATAGTCTTGAAACAGAGTTTTACAAACTAAATAACAACAGCAAAAGACTAACTTAAAGGCTAACTAATCAGCGTGTGGAAACGCTTTATTTATAGCAGAAACACAAACTGTTCTATGCGTAAACTAAGCTAACTAACAGCTGTGCAAAAGACACGTTCAGCAGCACCGTGCACGGATTTAGGAAACGGTCATCATGGTTGATAAATCCGTTGTTGGATTCTTGTCCCCTGCAGTCTTCATGGCTAAAGAAGAGGCCAGCTGTGCGTTCCGTGCTCCACCTGAACACGCAGAGCCGTCCCACCGTTTGCAACCTTGCCGTTTGACCAGAGTTACCTCTGCGTTGACCAGGGGTGTAGATGACCAGTTTGGCTGAGCTGACAGCACACGCACCATGTACACAGTCATACAAACTTGCCCATGTGGCTCTTTCCACTGGAGGACACCTGGAGCATAGAAAATAAGAAAATGGCTCCGGAATCTGGGATCGGCTACGGAATCAGAGATCGGCTGCGGAAACCCTGTATAAGCTGCGAAATTACAGCATTTGAACCAAAAATCTAAGCCAACAGTCAATCATTAGCACAATTAGCAAATCATGTTAAAAAGTCCTATAATGCAATGAATTGAACAAGTTGATGAAGGAAATGATGACAAAAGAAGGAAATGAGTAGGAAAAGGCTACTGGGAGGATGGGTAAATGGGTGCAGGTTTGAGGCTCAACATACCCCCACTGTGAAGGTGTTGCATTTCCTCATGCAACCAAAACTTTCTCATGATTTTTCAGTCCATATGCTCAGATGCCTCTGCCAAGGCATCCAACCTTCTCCTTTTTCTTCTTGCTGCCAAATTTGTTCTTGGTTTTCTAACCAAACACCTAAATTTCAAGTTAATCAAGGTCCTGCTCAATTTCTTGCATTTCCTCTTCAATTTCCTATTCTTTTTCTGCCAAAGACCCAAGTGAAGCATTGTGTTGTCATGGAAAATTTTGTCCACCTTGATCTATTCTCTCAATGCTTCATTTTCCTGTTTAATATGGCGATTCAGGACTTCTAGCTCGAACACTTCTTGTTTTAGAGATTGAACCTGTTCATCAAGAGGCAAGATAGTGCTAGGACCGGTAGCTGATTGCTCTAATGTTTCCAAGTAATTATACACCTCCTGCTGGTCAGGGTCAATGTCAGGTGATCTTCTTGGACTTGGTTCATATTCAAACTCTGTTTGAGGGTCTTGCTGAAATGGGCTTTCTTCACGTGGAGGTGTGACCTCAACACGTGGGGAACTTGATTCAAAATCAAGTTGGGTAGCAACCGTTTCAGGTGTATTTTCTCCCAAGTCAATAAAATGTGGCTGTTTGTCTTTATTGACCCTCATTTTCCCTTTTAGTCTGTTGCTCCTTCTCACGGCACTAGTGCTCTTTTGCTTTTGCAAGGTACTTTTTTTTTGCTTTTGTTTCTTCTTTGAGAGGGCAGTAGCATGGAGTTGAGCAAGTCTATCAGCTAGTGTTTGGGAGTCTTCTTCAATTGAGGGCTCAGGTGAAGGGTATGACTCTTGCACAATGGCTTTCCCTTTATCCCTCTTTTGTCTTTTAGTTCTGCCTCCCTTTTTCCTTTCTTCTTGAGCAATTTCTTGGGCAGTTTCTTGAACAGTTTCTTCAGCAGTCTCTTGGGCAGTTTCTTCAATTTCTACAGCAGTTTCTTGGGCAGTTTCTACAACAGTCTCTTGGGTAGTAACTTCTTTCCCTCTTCTCCTACTTCTCTTTGGTATCCTAGGAGAGCTGCTAGAGGCTTCAGCTACCTCTTGAAAATGGTTTCTAACTAGAAACTTCTCCCACGTATCCTTTTTAATTTTCAACTGCTCCTCAATTAAAATTCTAATGAGTCCATGATGATACAAGTGGGGTTCAATGTTTCCCACGTGTTTCTGAATAGTGGTACTCATCTTCCTTAGACTAGCTAACAAGAAATAAGGTAGGTTGATAGCATGGTCATCCATAAAGTGCATCATGATTCTTGCATGGTATACATACATGGTATCGAAGCGGCCTTCACATGTTAAAATTTTTTGAACAAGCAACAGTAATGAAGTTCACTCTTCCTTAATGACATGTACAGGGATTCCCTTAGTGAAAATGGAGGTATCCATACCTGGATTCTTGAGCATATTTTTCCACTCTTGATCTTCAACTGTTCTGTTTTTGAACTAGCGTTCCCCTGTTTGAGGCAAACCGGTTGCTGTGGCCAAGGTGCTCTCTGTTATGGTGAACTACAGGTCTCCTACCTCCACGGTATTTCCATTAAATGACCGGGAAAATGCCTTTGTCACCTCTTTATTGTACCCTTTAAATTTCTGGATGAACTTCAACCATTTGGGTTTCTGCAGTGCTTCCTTTGTCTGTGGGTAACCCTCTAAAAATTTCGAACCCTCCGGTTCTGCTCTTAACAATTTCCCCATTTTCGGCTCTCAGTTTTACTTGAGGGTCTGACAGTGGTATATGGACGCTTGAGGAGAATGCTCACGGGAAAAACAGGGGAATTACGGTTGTAACAGAGTAGCCGTAATGTAATAAACAGTATGGTGCAGAACTTGTGATCGGGGTTTTGAAGAGAGAGGTGAGGAAAAAGAAAACAGATAGGTTTACAGTAAAAATGAGAGTGGTGTATGAAAATGAGAATGGAAACGGTGGTATGAGAGAGTAGAGAACAACACGGCAATGATTTTATGCATGCGGGAAATGGAGATATGAGTAGATGAAGCAACGGCCAATTAAGCGTCGGGTGGTTACGTACACTTGGCTGCGGAAATGATCATATGTAGAGCCGTAGTACACTGGTATACGTCACTGAGGTACGAGTAGTTAATGGAAGAGCAGCCCATATTAAGTTTGAATCAATAGTAATTAGGGGACCGTTAGGAGGGTGATGAGGTGGATTAGGCGTGATCGTGGACGAGGAGTGGACGAGGAGTGGGATAATCTTGTCAATCATTGCATTAAGTGACTCCTACCACGATTTGAAAACCATGCATAAATGACATTAAACTGTTGGTTAAAAATTTGGAACATACCTTCATACATTTGCATTTGATCCCTTTGTTGATTATGGTGGCTAACTTTTGATTGCTTTCTGACCTTGTAGGTGCTATGTATCCTTGCTTCCCTTTGATGATGATGATACCTCTGACTGTAAATTTTTCTTTTTGAAAACAGAGTTACTTTGATTGCAGAGACAGAGTGTGCTGGCTGCGGAAACTTGGTATGAGCTGCGGAAACAGTTTCCTAGCTGCAGAAACTGTAACAACACTTTTCTGCCTGCACAAAGATGATTAGAACAAACTTAACTGAATGGAATAGTCCTAACAGGGACTTTATTGGTGGAAATGAGATGGAATGAATGAACTGGAAGAAAAAATGAAGTGGAATGGAGATGATGAGATGGATGAAATGGCGGATAAGATGGACAAAATGGCGGATGAGATGGAAAGAGAAAGAGAGATTTTTTTTTTTATTTGGAAAATATAAAGTGTCGGGTGACCCTGATTTTCACTTTATATTTTCTGCATAAGACCGCCAATCCAAGATTGGTTTTCAGGCTTATACCAGAGATTTTTTTTTTCTTTCTTTTTTTTTTCTCTTTTTTTTTTATCAACTGAAAGAAATAAAGACTAGGCTGATGGAGGAGAATAATTCTTCTCGACCAGCCTCATTGCAGAATCTTCTTGGAATATTTTAACAAATTCCTCCTTTGAGAGTGGCTTGTGGTAAACTTTCAATCGGTGGTCATTCACAATGAGAGGAGTCTGAAGCTCATCAATGGTCTTCACTCGAACTGCTCAATTGTTAAAGAATTCATCAATCTCATATGGTCCAAGCCAATGAGTTTGAAATTTTCCTTTGAAGTCCTTAAACTTGGAATCAAACAATAGTGCCCAATCTCCCTTTTGAAACTGTTTCTCTTTGATGTGTCGATCATGCCACTTAGTTCTTTGGTGCTGAACTAGATCAGTCCTTAAAATTGCATCTTGTCTTATCTCATCTAGCTCATTCAGCTACTCCATTCTGTGCTTTTGGGCTTCTGATAGGCTCATCCCCAATTGAACTGCCATCTTGAAGGTCTAGACTTGGAACTCAATGGGGAGCAGGACTTCTTTCCCATAAACAAGTTCATAGGGAGAATGTCCTGTTGTGTTCCTCCATGTAGTTCTATAGGCCCATAAGGCTTCAAGAAGCCTTTCTGCCCAATCTCTTTTGTGGAGATGAACAGTTTTGGTGATGATGCTTTCAAGAACTTTGTTTGTAGATTCCACTTGACCATTTTCTTGCGGATGGTATGGAGTAGATGTTCTGTGCTTGATTTTGTATTCTTCCATTAGCTTCTCCATCAAGTTAGATGTAAATTGACTTCCCTGATCTGTCACAATTTCTCTTGGGACACCAAAACGAGTAAAAATATCCTCAAAAAGAAATTGAACAACTGAATTTTCAGTGGCAGAAGGCAATGCCTTTGCTTCTACCCATTTAGTAACATAATCAGTACAAACCAATATATACTTCTTTTGCTTAGATGGTGGGTTAATAGGTCCAATGAAATCTAAAGCCCATTTTTCAAAGGGTTCGATGCATACCTATGGCTGTAATCGCATTTCATTTGAAAGAGTTGGTCTCCCAACTCTTTGGCAGCTGTCACACCTTTTGACATATTGTTTTGCATCTTTGAAGAGAGAAGGCCAATAATATCCTAAAGAAAGGATTTTATAGGCCGTCCTCTTGTCAGCAAAGTGTCCGCCGCATGGTTCATCATGACATGCTTTAAGGATGTCAGGTATTTCATCTTCCCGAACACATCTTCTGATCACACAATCTGGCCCTGTTTTGAACAATTCATTAGAAATCCAGGAATAATGTGAACTCTCCTGAATGATTTTCCTTTTCTCATTAGGAAATAAGTGTGGAGGTAGCTTCCCTGTAACTAAATAGTTAGTAATATCTGCATACCAAGGAGTTTTAGTAGTTACTACAAACAAGTATTCATCTGGAAACTTATCCTCTACAGGAGAATCTTCGTTAATGTTTTGGATTCTAGACAAGAAATCAGCTACTGTGTTTTGTTTCCCTGGTCTATCTAACATAGTAATATTGAATTCTTGTAAAAGTAAAAGCCATGTTGTAACTCTGCCATTAGTAACAGGTTTGTTCATAAGATATCTAATTGCAGAATGATCAGTATGGACAAAAGTTTCATAGCCGGTTATATAATGTCTAAACTTGTTGATTGCATGAACAACAGCTAAGAACTCTTTTTCAGTCACAGTATAATTTAACTCAGTGGGAGTCAAATTTTTACTGGTGTAGTAAATGGCATAAGGGACCATATCCTTTTGTCCCAAGACAGCTCCTAGAGCTGTATCTGAAGCATCGGTAGAAATGTGGAAAGGGAGTTTCCAATTTGGCCCTCTCAAAATGGGTGCTTCAGATATTCTAGTCTTTAAAGTTTCAAATGTAGATTGACACTCAGGATCCCATTTGAATTCATAGTATTTTGTAAGTAATTTGAAGAGCGGAGATGCTATCTTGGTGAAGTTTTCAATAAATCTTCTATAATATCCAGTAAACCCAAGAAAACTTCTAACATCTTTCTGACAATTTGGAATAGGTAACTTGGAGATGACTTCAACTTTTGATCTATCAACTTTAATTCCATCTCCTGAAATATGATGTCCTAAAACAATCCCTTCAGTAAACATCATAAAACATTTTCCATGACTTAATGAAAGATTTGTTTCTTTACATCTAATAAGGACTTTTTCCAAATTTTCTAACGCTTCTTCAAATGAGTTACCATAAACTGTAAAATCATCCATGTAGACCTCTACACAATCATGAATTAGATCGGAAAAGATTCCTAATACTGCCCTTTGAAATGTTGCGGGTGCATTACATAATCCAAAAGGAAGTACTCAGTAAGCAAAAGTTCCCCATGGACAGGTAAATGTGGTCTTGTCTTGATCTTCAGGTGCTACATGAATTTGATTGTAACCACTAAAACCATCCAAAAATGAGAAATACTTTTTCCCTGCTAAAGTATCTAATACTTGATCAATAAAGGGCAAAGGAAAGTGATCCTTCAAGGTTGCTTTGTTCAATTCCCTGTAATCAATGCAAACCCTCCATTTACCATTCTTTTTAGGTACTATAACCAAAGGAGAAAGCCACCGGCTATCTGAAATGGGGTAAATGAAGTTTACATTGAGTAACTTTTGGAGCTCTTCTTTCACTATCTCCCTAAGATTTGGATTCATCCTTCTTTGAGGTTGTCTGATTGGTCTGCTATTTTCCTCGATATAGATGTGATGAATGCAAGTCTTAGGATCAATACCTTTCATATCGGTATACTCCCATGCAAATGCAGTAGAATGCTTTTGCAAGACTTTGGTTAGCTCTTCCTGTTGTGATTTTTCCATGTTTTTGTTGATATTCAGTGTCTTTCCTGGAAAAATTTCAATGGCAGAACTACCAAACTCTTCCATAGAGAAAAGAGACATTTGTATAGATGATAGACACTCAATGTCAGAATCCAACTGAAATTGTGTGGAATCATATTCTGAAGATGGTTCAAAGTTTTCTAATGTGTTCAGAATTTGACTATCTTCACTAATCTCAGAAATGGTAAAGACAGGTTGTATAGTATCTTCATCATCAACCCACTCATTATCTCCTATTTCTGTAATTTCTTTCACTGGAGGATACAGATTGAACTTCTTTGTTGAATTACCATCAGAAATATACATATCCCTAGACCTAAAACTTATGAAAGCATCATTTTTGGCTAGCCAAGGTCTTCCCAAAATAAGAGGATGTCCTCCTAGATTATTCTTGGGAGTTAAAATCATAAAATCAACTGGATATTCCCAAGAGTCTAGGGAGACTGGAATGTCTTCCAATACACCATCAAGTTTAATGATTGATCGATTTGCAAGTTGCAGTAAAGTAGGTGTAAAGAGAAGATTAGGAAGTTTTAACTCGTCCATGGTCTGTCTACTCATAATGTTGATAGCGGCTCCTAAGTCAATCAAAGTATTTAGGATTTCTACCCCATTGATATGTGTTTTGACAATTGGACTACCGGGGTCTACATATTTCTGCATAGTAATCTTTCCCATCATGATGTCTGCAATTTTCCCTACCAGGTGGATCCTTCTGGTATCTCTTGGTTTCCTTCCTGGTCTTTTAAGGCTCAACTCCTTTATTGTTTTTGCTAGAATAGGAATTTCCTTAATGGCTTGTAACAAGGGAATCTTGATACAGACATTTTTCAATTCATCTAGAAAATTATAGTCAGGCAACCAAATTTGTTTTTCCACTCCTCTATCTATTTGTAATCTTTCAGGAAAAGGAGGTGTGGATAGAGATGTAGGTTGCTCAACTATGGGAGTTGTGGGGGTTGATTCTTTTTCTTTTACTTTTTGAGTGTTTAGGTTTTGAAGAGCAACTTCAGAACCCTTATTGGCTTCAAGAGATTCTTCCTCAGAAATGCTTGGCTGTTGAGTATTTATAGAAGGTTTATCTAGAACTCTACCTGATCTGAGTTGTACTTCATTAAGAGGAACAATCATATAGGTAGGGAATGGTTGACCTTCCATCATGTAAGCATTTTGAGGGTTTTTATTATTGGGGTTTGGCAATGGCTGAGAAGGAAGTTGATTTGACTTCTGTTGGGATGGAAGCAAGAGTTGAGAATTTTGATTTTGTGGAGAAGGTTGTTGTTGTTGAGGGAATGGCAATGATAGTTGTGGACTTTTATTTGGAAGTTGCGGAGCTTGTTGATTTTGAAAAGATGGAGGATATTGGTAGAACTGAGCAAATCTCCCATAAGGATTTTGGATACCTTGTACCCATGATTGAAAGGAATTTTGAGGTTGGGGCCAAGGTTGTTGCCAAGGATTCCAATTTGGTGGGGGTTGAAAATTCATAGAGTTTTTAAACCCTTGATTTTGTTTCCCTTGCCAAGGTCTCCTTGCAACAAAACAGAGAGATTCAAGTGTACTTGGATCTTCTTGAAGCTTTGAGCCCAAGGATTGAAGGACAATCCTTGGTCTCATGGTTCTCTGAACAGATTACACATGTTTCTACAACTTTTGCATCCAAGGGGCATTCCCTTAGAGCATGTTTCTTTCTACACTTTGGGCAAAAGATGGCCAAGGCCTCAACTTCTACTTTCTGTTTATTGTGGATCTTAAGGGTGTCTAATTGTTCGCTAAGACTCCCTAAGATGTCAGTTTTGAATTCATCAAGCATATTACCGATCTCAGCCCTACTTACTGATCCAGTTGGAGATTTGTTTGCTCTGAGGAGAGAAGGATCTCTAGGCCCTTTTTGAGTTTTGGATTTCCCCCTTGAGAGATGGACACATAATTCTGCTATATCAGAAAGTGGAAGCTGAGATATATCTCCCTTCCCCATCATATTCAAAAGATCTATCCATTCATCTCTAATGGCTTTTAGTAATAGGGCTTTCAAGGTCTCTTCATCTAAGTTACTCATTTTTGCTCTTTTCAGATTATATTGAAATCTTTCAATCAATTCCTCCAAGTTTTCATCTTCCTTTTGTACCATTTTGAATACCTCATCCTTATGATTGGTGGGCATACAATAGTCCAGGTACCTATCCAAAAATGTTTGTTTCATATCATTCTAGGACCTAATGGATTGAGTGAGTAATCCCATGAACCATTTCAAAGCTTGTCCTTTCAATGTTGAAGGAAAAAATTTGAGTTTTTGAGAGTCATCCAGATAATCATAAGTTCGACATACGACTTCAAACTCAAATAGAAATGTTTCAGGGTCCTCATTCCTTGATCCATGAAAGTTCGAGAGGACAGATGGTGAGATGTTCTTCATGGTGGCTCAGGAATCCTCATCGACTATAGGGAACCGGAATGAGTTATCCCCATCCCTATTTCCTCCAATATTACCTCTACCTCCTCCATTGTTTCCTCCTCCTCCTCTACCTCTACCTCTACCAAATCCAGGTGCTCCTTCCACTGCCATGGTAGTTTCCCCAGAGACTTTAGAGTCTTCTGGTTCTTCTACTAAGGGTGTATGAGAAGGATTCCCTCCTTCTTCTTCAGGTGATTCTACTTCTTCAATTATAATTTGTCTCTCTGGAGAAAGAAGGAAAGGATCTCTCTCTAATTCAGACTCGATGGAAGGTATGGGAGAGTCGACTCCTGCTTCTTGAATTCCGGGAACCCTAGGGCTAGGAGTGTTAGTTGGAGATGAGGGAGGTGTCTCTTGTCTATCCCTTGAAGTAGATGGACTTGTAAAAATCGAACTCTTGGCTCTAGCTAAAAACCTTCCCCTAGAATCTCTAGCTCTATGCATGTCATTTTTATTTTTCTTCAAGTCCGGATACTAATTCTCTTTCTGATCTTCCAGGTCACTCTAGGTGCAAGAAGAGAGCATACTTAAGAAACTATTAAACCAATAACTTTCTCTTTTCTGATCCTCCAGGTCACTCTAGGTGCAAGAGGAGAGCATACTTTGAGAGGTTATCAATTTCCTTCCTTGAAATTTTCTTGTTTTTTTTTTCTTTTTAAGAATTGGCTACCTAATTTCACTTCCCCGACAATGGCGCCAAAAAGTTTGGTCAATTTAGTGTTGTCTAAATTGCTATCATAAATTGTCAACCCGGGGCTCGTAAGCTGATGAAGTGAAGTGTACAATATATACTTAAGCAACCTTTCCTAGTTCTTTTTGTCGTTTTTAGTTCATGTTTGACTTATCTTCCTAATGTGATGTGATGAATTTATAAAAAAGTGAGTGAATGTGTGTGTATGTGGCGATTTCTAAATGCTTCTTGAAATTTAAAGAGAAAACTTGAACAATAACTTGGAATGAAATTAAAGCTTCAAATGAAAGTAAAGCATCAAACAAAAAGACCAATGGCACTAGTCCAATACCTTTACTGCTGATAAGAATAAAAATGACATCTACATTAACTCAATTGAAAGCAAGAACACTACTCTAACTCCTCTATTGAATCTAGAGCAATGCAAAAATTAAGTGACAAATCACACTACTTAATTCTTCCTTAACATTCTGCCTTTAGCTAAATTGATCATGTGAAAAAGAGTTAGGAGTGAATTAGCAATATGAGTCTAAAACTAAATAAACCAAGCTAAAATTAAATGATGTTTTGGTCCCATAAAAGTTATTGAATTATGATAAAAAGAACCATCAAGAGATTAGCAACGTGACAAAACTTGATAAAGTAGACTAAGGAAGGAAACTAACTAAGAAAGGAAACTAATGAAAATCAAAGCAAAAGTCAGCAGTTTAGATAAGACAACTTCAAATGCCACTAGTGATAAAAAGAAGGAAAACCACACTATCTCGGGCTCCTAATAAAGCTGCAAAAACACACATTGATCAGTCATGAAAAGTACGGAAATGTAAAGCAGCATAATTCAAACTGTACAATAATATACATGTCAAAAGAAATCAAAATTGCAGAAATCAAACTGTACATTAATATACATGGAAAATTAGAAAAAAGAAATGCAGGAAAATAAATTTAAAAGCTATTGTACAATGGTTGTAGTAGACAGGGGCCCTCCATCCACTTCAACCAATTAAAAAGATAAGCTACGCAGGTAAGAACATAACTGTCTTCTTGGTATTAAATCAGCACATAATAAAATACAGTGGGGAGCATAAACGCTGTGTAAAATAGTTTTGAAACAGAGTTTTCCATACTGAATAACAACAGCAAAAGACTAACTTAAAGGCTAACTAATCAGCGTGTGGAAACACTTTATTTATAGCAGAAACACAAACTGTTCTGTGCGTAAACTAAGCTAACTAACAGTTGTGCAAAAGACACGTTCAGCAGCACCGTGCATGGATTTAGGAAACGGTCATCATGGTTGATAAATCCGCTGTTGGATTCTTGTCCCCTGCAGTCTTCGTGGCTAAAGAAGAGGCCAGCTGTGCGTTCCGTGCTCCACCTGAACACGCAAAGCCGTGCCACCGTTTGCAACCTTGCCGTTTGACCAGAGTTACCTCCGCGTTGACCAGGGGTGTAGACGACCAGTTTGGATGAGCTGACAGCACACGCACCATGTACACAGTCATACAAACTTGTCCATGTGGCTCTTTCCCCTGGACGAAACCTGGAGCATAGCAAATAAGAAAATGGATGCAGAATCTGGGATCGGCTGCGGAATCAGAGATCGGCTGCGGAAACCCTGTATAAGCTGCGAAATTGCAGCATTTGAACCAAAAATCTAAACCAACAGTCAATCATTAGCACAATTAGCAAATCATGTTAAAAAGTCCTATAATGAAATGAATTGAACAAGTTGATGAAGGAAATGATGACAAAAGAAGGAAATGAGTAGGAAAAGGCTACTGGGAGGATGGGTAAATGAGTGCAGGTTTGAGGCTCAACACAATCCATCCCTGCAAGGCTTTCTCTATGGGCCAAAAGCTAATAAATTTCCCTATTAATGCATGATCATTCATGTATAGGATTTGAGTGTTGATTCTTTGACTGAGTAGCTCAATCTTTGGTCTTATTGCTGCAACAGGTTTGCATGTTGTCAAGGCTACTTTAGGAACCTCATTAGTTCCTGTGTTAGCTGCTTGTGTGTGATGTTTCATTTTCCCTTCTTCCTGTGTCTATTTTTTGATTGCTTTGATTTTTTTTATTTTCCTACTCTGTCTGGATGTTCGTCTGTCCCAAAACTATTGTTGCATCATTTACCTATTGATTCGGAGGTTCTCTTCGATCATTGGGGGGAGGCTCGGATTCCACTCCCACCCCCTGGTAGGTAATCCATTACAAGTACTCTATTCGGTGCTTTATGTTGGTGCCAGTGCTTGCAGTTGAGCTGTAGCAGGGGTGCAGTGGTCAGAGCAGGTCTGCCATTGCAGAGTTTAACAAAACCCTAAGTCTCTATTACCCCCAAAAACCTCCACACCATTCCTTATACGAAGGATGATTGGTTCTAACAATTAATTAATCATAATTATAAATATAGTTACAATTAGTTATACTTAATAATTAAATCATCTTAGATCGATCTTAACTTTGGATCTACCAAGTGTAGAGAGGGATAAAATCTCTTGAGGTGGAAAAATCTTTTCAATTGAAAAGAGATTTGATGCATGTCAACACTTAGTACATCCAAAGTCAAGATGGATCTAGGCTACTTTATTTTATAGATAGTTAATTTTTAATATTATAAACAATTAAAAATGCAATACTTTATTGAGGATTTTGTTAAATTACATATATAGTTTACTTTTATTATTTTAAATATAATTACTTTTACAATTTTTTATCATTAATAAATAAAATAAATATAGACTTTTAAAATTTAATTTAAAAAACCTTGATGGGGGTGTCATGTGGTGATTTCAACATCGATGAAACTTGACACACCCTCTTGTCACCATCCCTTGTCCATGTCATATATTCGAGGAACATTTATGTGACCTCACATTCCAAGGAGAGAGGTGGAGGCCCCTTTAAAACATTTTTATATATGCATCTATGCAATTAGTCGATGCTCTAGTGTGTCCTTCATCCCTTATTGGTGGCTTGAGATTATATTCCTCTATTATCTCTTTCTACTCTTGTCTTTACTAACCATCGACTTGAAATAACCTAGTTTCGTGGGTGGGTTTCTTCCCATCCTTATCATTGAGTTTCCCCCTTCAATTGTTTCATTTTTTCAATCAAGAGAGTCTAAAATCAAGGACAATGATAATGTTGCCTGATCGGAAAACTCTTATGGAAACACTCTTTCACGAGCACCTAATGTTGCTCCTCTCTCATCTTCGTTTTGGTCCATGTGAAATATTTCTTCCTTAAACATCCATGCCACATCAAAGAGAGTATTTTTAGTGTGGTACTACTGGCCGTGATGCTTCAAGAGGAACCTACATATTCTTATGAGAAAAAATTCGTCCTGGAGCTTTCATTCTAGCACACCACCATATATTAAGGAGAAAATTGATCTCGTGGAGGGAAAATTCGTCATGAAAGACATGTCATGGCTTCCATTGCATCTTGATTTCTCAATACAAGTAATTCATGAGGCCTCCAAAATCATTATCTACATAATATTGATTTCTAGTGGCATGTTAATCTACAACTAGAAAATGTTCTAGTTGATAAGAGATAGTCGCCAGTCATTCTCTTACGTAGGCTAGATAAGCTCGGATACTTTATGCTTGACATGGTAGGTTGACTATGTAGGCTTGAGACAGACTCTCTGCCTAGCTCTCCAAATCCTCTGCCATGTAATGTTGAGGACTATCCTATCAGAGATACTTTATTGTCATCCTAATGCTCTTGAAGGCTTGTAGTTTCATTTTGAATTCTTGGTATTCCAACCGGCCCTCTGGGTTATAGTCATGTTTCTCTTTGACTCTATGTTAAGTTTATTTTTCTTGTTTTCTCCAAATTTTAATTTAAATAAGGCTTCTAAATTTTTTCTCTTATTGCTAGTTTCAACCCTTGTGGGGTAGAAATTATTTTAAGCATTTTTTAGTCTTGGACACTTTGTTAATTTTGTTATTTTTTTACTCCTTTGTTTAGTGCCTTTGGTTTGGTTTCCAAGGTGGCAAGCCAAAGACACTAATATTGCCATATTTGATGTAAATATTTGTTATTACAATGCAAAAACAACTTTATAATAATAATAATAATAATAATAATAATAATAATAATAATAATAGATAATAAATATTTTCAGTTATTTTATTACTAAAAATACAAATTATAAATATTATTAAACCTATAAATTTTAGTTATTGAGATAGACATGTCTATTTTGGAATTAGATATCCATAGTGTTAATTTAATTAATTGTAATTAATGGCTGGATAGTTATGATTGAAACACCAGTAATTTTTTTTTTATAGTATTTAGGATAGAGGGTTTAGATTTATCTCAAAAATAGTTATGTTCCTTTTACATTTTAATTTAATTTAAAAAGTTATAAATTTAAAAATATATATATATATATATATATATATATATATATATATGAGTTATGATTTTCTGGCATATGATATTGATAAAGCATGATATTGGCTCATGGTAATGTAGCAATTCCTATGTATAGGTTAAGAATCTATATTAAAGAAAGGTGCATTTCCATGGTTAACAATTTTGTTACATTACTCTTTTCGTGTATGTTGATGACATCATTATTCTAGCCAGGAGCCATTACAACCTCATCAAGAAGCTTAAAAGCCTCCAAGATTACTACTTAACGATGTTTATCACTATTAATGCTATCAAGACTAACATATTGATAATTAAATCCAAAAAGATAAATTACAATAATATCATTTACGATAATAACCACTTAGAGAAATTTTCTTCATACAAGCATCTACAAATCAACATTCATCATCAACATAAACGAAATTATAACATTGAGGAAATAATAATTAGGGGCTGAAAATATTATTCTACGCTTTAAAAAAATTGTAAGTCAACAAATGTTATGGTATGGATTAAAAAAAAAATCTATTTGAGAAACAAATGTGGTAGGATTCCAAACTTCACTTAGATGCTAATATGATGCAAGATGAAAAATGTGTTGTTGATTGGTGTACTCAAAATTTTTGTCATGGATGTGATAATAGAAGTGATAAGTCTATCTATAAGTTTTTTTGGCATATAGTTGATGTTGATGATGAACATACTTATACATGTAAAATTATACTAGGTATAAGGTCTTTTCATTTTGTTAGAAGCATAGATCAGAATAATTGGGTTTTACATGTCAAGTAGTGTGCTTGCTATTGTGGATGTTGTTCAATGAATGAATTACAAGATATGTGCATAAATGTACAACATGGATGTGTTGAAGAATGTTGAAAAACTATATTGGAGCCTTTAGATCATGTTGGTCCTATTTAGATGCACATTCTAAAGGAGGAAAGAGATGAGGGCTCCCATTTCTCTTCAAGCTATAATATTATTTTTGTATTAGTAAAAGAAGGTATGCATTCATATATATCTATAATTTTAAATATTGAATTATAAAATTCATTATATTTAAATTTTGTATTCTAATTAGATAGTAATTAAACTCGACATGTCTTTTTATGTTTCAAATATGTATAAAATTCCATACAAGTGATGTATTTGTTGTTATAACACCTAATAATGTGGAAGGGTTGACTACCATATGTTGTGATGTACTATAATAAAAAAAAAATTGTTGGACATCCAAATTAGGATCTGTTATCCTTAAGGTAAAAGTACTTTGAAAAAGTTGAAAGGAAGAGTGGATATATATAATTAAGAGTATGAGCCACATAATGTAATTATGCAATATAGTCATCATGTTATTTTTACTCATTAATAGGATTTCATGGGTAACTCGTGTTATGTTATTTATAGAATCTTTATTAGGGTTTATATACCACGGGTTTATAATATTAATCCCTTGGGTTTATTATTATCCCCTTTGTTTTACAATCCCTTTGTTTTTAGTATTAATCCCTTAGGCTTATTATTCCCTTCGATTTATAATATCAATTGGTGAGCCCTTGTATTACACCAAGAGTGTTCTAACTCCGAAGGGTTCCTCAAATCTATTTATCAACTTGGGGTTCCTACAGACTTTGAGGTGACAGGGTTATATACACAGTAAATGGGATTCTACTCATTCCTCCCTCAACTAGGACATTTGATCAATAATGCTCCAAGGCCATTCTTTCTACTATATTAGAAAGAAACTAACTAATGAAGTTGTAATTCAAAATAACTCTAATGATAAAAATGAAAATAATCTTTAAACCTAAAATTTTAAATCCTATTGAATCAATCCATGAAAAGACAATAGCTACACTACTTGGACAAAGGGAACTACATTATATTACAATCAAACATCTAGCTAACAAATCCACTTGCAGACAATAAAACCAACCTATCAAATCATAACTCAAGATTTCATGCACCATCTATGTAGTGTACACTTACATATAAATCAATGTTCTATTTGTGCTAAATCTATGATAAAGAGACTAATGTTGTTCTATTTTGTAGTGAAGGAAGAGGATGGATGGAATGGCCTAGGTGTTTCCCTTGATCATGGATTTATAGATGGTTGTAAACCTACTTCTAAAATAAGTAAAAATTGCATCACAGGTCAAAACAGATGGTGAAACAGGCTACAATAGGTATGATATAGGAGGCTGCTATAGGTGCCACATATTGTTATATGAAGGCTCGTAATGTTACCTGAAGGGTTCCGAGAATTTTTAGGACGTAGGAATTGTGACTTCAAGGGATAGTAAGCTAGATGGAGGTTGGGGTAGATGGATGAATGGAAAAAAACAGACCTAGGCAATCTCATCACCTTACGAAGGCCTATTTTGAACTAGGAGTGCTCATAGTGGCCTAAGGGAATGAGATCAAGAACATAAAATGGAATTCCTCAAAGAGGGTGAAGAATTCTAGGATGGAGATGGTGGAAGGCCCCTTGCCTATCGATCCAAACATCCCTACAACATCACATGCACATATTCTTTTATCATTGACAAAATGAAACAACTAATAGTGGAAAAGATGAGTTGAATTTAAGTGCCATCTAATCTATGTCGAAACATCTGATATAGTCAATAAATTAAATCCCAATCTATAGTAAGAAAATGAAAAGAAATATGACTGAAAAAAAACCTTCTTCCAAGAAATCATAAGCATATTATTTTTTAACTGTTCTTGTAGATCCTTCCATTCATGTTCTCATGGGAGAGATGGCATAGAGGTTGCAATTACAAGATTTTGAGGGGTAATTTTCTAATGAAATGCAGAATCATTAAGGAGCACTCTAATGTAAGAAAAAACATATCAATACATAAGAGTGACCTAAGCCATTGGGGTTCTTCCTAAGCCGAAGAGACTCAACCCTTTTGAACTAACTCAGTGATTAACCAATAAGAAAATCCTTATTATCTTTGCATCAATGTCAAATGCATAACATAAAGAGTCAAAAATAAAACTATCAATTTCTTAATCTCGATAGCTTTCTAGCTAGAAATAAAGTTTGTATCCTAATGAGCTATTTTTCATGTTTATTTATACAAGACGGTAGCTACTAAAAACTCCCTAGAAAATATGAATGTTTGTCTCCAAAACTCGAGAAGGGTGGATCTTGATCTTCTTTAATTGCACTTGCTTGACTACCACTGACCTCAAGGTAATGAGAGAAAGTTCGCGACTTTGGTTGATTGAGGGTTAAGGAGGTGGAAAGCCTCCTAGAATTTCTCCTAGTTGTCGACTCTGAGATCCTTCATTGAAATCATCTCAAAACCTCTCCATTTCCTACATTTAAACCATATTAGGCCCAACGATATATAAAAACATATTTTATCCCTTTCACTAAGCATAATATAACAAGAAATGTAAATAAATATGAGAAAGAGATAGTTCTAAATATGTACAATTAAATTATGACCCTTGTGATGTACCTATTGATGAGTCTCATCATCACCCCCTATTGAATTTGTTTATAATCCTCTAAGAAGATTAGTCATATATGTCCATGTATTTCATGGCCCTGGTTGCCTCTGTGACATCCCATGATTTCTTAGATGGTGTGCCTTATTGTGGATACAATCCTACATTTTTTTCTATATTTGTCCACTCCTTCTTCTCCTCGACTTCATTTCTTCCTTCCTATAGGCCTAGCAAGACGGGTGGACTGACCTTGTGTCCAATCCAATTGACTTTTAATATTTGAATGATTATTTTGTACAAGAGTGTCCTCTCTAATGCATTCCTCAGCCTTTCAGGAGAGTGATATTCTCTTATTTGGAGACGGTGGGTTAAGGCATTCCATCTCCTATGGCATACTTGGTGACTTTCTTTTTCCAACAACCTAAGTGTGTCTTCAAAATGTGAGATGACGTGTTCCTGGGTGACAAGGTGTTTGGGTGCAAGAACAACATCATTGGAGATGATTCTATGATTGCTAATGACAATCATTAGTCTCATTAGCTCTACCTTGATATATAATGGTTCCTTTTCTTCATTTTCCATGACTCTTTCTACTTCCTCAACTCTTCCCTCCTCATGAGTCAGTTAGGATGTTAGGGAAAGCAACTGTGTATCTCCCAATTTGGCATTGGGATCATAAATATTCATATCAGACAAGGTGAGTTTATGAAGGTAGAACTCACCCAATTTCCTTTAATCTTTTATGATAACCTAGTTGCAAAATTAAATGAACTATTTGTAATCTTTAAATGGCATTGAACCATGTTGTGCTAAGGTTTTGAGTTGGAATTGCATCCACTGCTCTTTAAGAAGGAGTGCATAAGACTTGGATGGATGTCTACACTAAAATGCCTCCATGGAGAGGCTTTCCATGGTGTCCAACTGATTTTCCTTCTCCTGTAACTTCTCCCTCAACAACCTATTTTCTACCTATAGTTGCTCCTTCATTGTGGACTTCCTCTCTCTTAGATCACTTAATTTCTTTTCAATTTCAAGGACCTTTTATTCCATGAGGTGCATATCTTCCACCTTCTTAGACTTAGAAATTTTCATCCATGTACGGGTTCTTCTTCTTTCTGTTTCTAGCTCAAAGAAAAGTGGGACTACAAATTTTTGGGGAATAATTCACCCTCCTTCAATGAATTTATAATAGGAGCTTAGGAAAGGTTGTGGACTAGGCTCCTTCAGCTCTGGGAAGTCCCTCTCAATTTTTTCTGGGGAAGCCATTACCTTTTGTAGTTGTTGTGTCACATTCTTCCCTTGCTATTGCTCATTTTGCACCTCATGTAGCATCCTCTGCTGCTCCTGTAACATAGTTTTCCCCTCCTATAGCTTCCCCTTTTCTTCTTGTTGGAGGGTGGTAGGTGTCTTGGGTTTCCTGAAGGAGTTTGATATGTTGGTGTTCCTCCTTACATATGCAATAGGAGTGTTTCTGTAGAGATGACCTCTTTAATTTTTATTTCATTGGGCCCCACCTCCTCTTTCTTTCTTGGGGACTCTTCAATTGTAATAGGGGCCTTTGTATGAGTTTTTGGCCTCCCTTTCTTGATCTTGGTGCTTTTCCTAGCCTTAAAGTATAGGGGGGATTTCATTTATATCTTCCTTTTAGGCTTTACTAGGGTTCTCAAGGGAGCTAAAGTTGCATTTACCTCTTTTTCAGTGGCTCCTATAGACACACTTTCTTACTTTCAGGATATCGTTTTTTCCATAGGCTTAGTAGTCTTCTCAAGACATGATTTTTATTGTTTCTCCCCCTCTTCCTCTTCATCTTTCTCTTTTCCTACCTCTACCTCTAGTTATACCCCTATTCTTTCTACATCTACTCCTCTTTCCTCTTATTCTAACCCTACTACTTCTTCCTCTCTTGTCCTTTCCCCTTCTTATTCTTCCTCTATTTCTCCCTCTATTCCTCGTTGGGGTCTCACCTAGTGTGAGGGTTTATGTGTCAATGAAGGCCTCTCTATCCATGTCTATGAATTTGGACCAAATGATAAGGATTTTCATTTTTTTTCAAGGCATCCACCACTATTATTTTAATGAGGGCATGGTGGCCTAGGTCTTGGTGTTTTCCCTCTCTCTCTTTTGACTCATGTCCTAATGGATGATCGGAGTAAGTATGGCACACTACGTCATTGAGCCAGAGGAAATTATTCTTGAAATCTGAGCTCGTGAAGTAATATAGAATAGTATGCCTAGAACACACTCAACCTTACCTCACAAGAGATGTATTTCAAGATATTATAGGCCACAACATCCCAAGGATAAGGTAAGAGTTCCTTCCTAACTCCATTCTTGTCTTGTATAGGCCTTTCATTGGCAATGAATGTTTCATTTTTAGGAGTGGGACTAGTGGTTTTTTATTCTCTACCCCATTTCATAACTAGAGGTATGGTTCTCACTATGCTAATTAGTTCAAGCCTGAGTGAGATAGATAACCCCCTCACCATAGTGGTGGAACTGTCTTCCTTTTGTGAGTTCAGGGCCATGGAAAATTCAAACGCAATGTTGTCATCATACCCTTTCTGAAACTCGAAGAATCCTAGCCATTGGTGTCTCCTAAAAATCTTTATCATAGGAGGGTGTAGATTGATTCTTTTAGTATCTAAGGGATCTCTTCTGTTAAATCCTCCACCATATCTTCTCTATGATTTTAGCTAAGTGAAGGAGAGAATTATTTTAATAGATTTAGTGTATAATTTAGTGGTAGAGATGAATTAAAATTCCTTGTTGATTATAATTTCCTACGTTCCCTTTACTGTACAGTGCAAAAAGGTCTTTCAATCTCATAGTTAGATTCCTACTCCCTGCAAACTTTGAAGGGCACCTTACATAAAAAATTATGGATGGATAAAGGAGATGATGGAAATTACCTTTTATCCAGTGGTATAGGATGAAGGTAATAATTTGGAGATCAATTTGACCCGTTGTAGCATTCCTTCACCCTTTTAGTCTTCCTGTAGCAGTCTTTTGACCCTCTTGTAGTAGTTGCAAGCTTTCCTGTAGCTTCCTCCTGTAGTAATGGAAGAACAAGGTTCAAGATTACTTGGTGGAACCCCGATCTCATCCTCTCCCTAACTATTTTTGAAATGAGTGATTGTACAAAATAATTCGAGTCTGTGTACATAATATGCCATTTCTTTCTTAGGCTTGGAGCATTGTGGTGACTTGGTAGTCACATGAGGTTTCCTCTCTTGGACTGTTGTCCCCACTCAGAGTAATTTTTCCATCTTTCCTCATAATAATCACCCACTATTTGTGATCCCAACTCGAGTGATGTGACACCTCCACATTACATGAGTGCTTACTATCAATTTTAGTTTACTAGTTGATGGCATCCAAGTTAACTAGCCACCTCCAGCTTATTAAAACTTCTCCTCTCAAAATTTACACATTTTCGTTATTTACACATAGGGATGAGGTGAGAATTTTCCATAACTGTGCCTACCTCATGATTGAACTGATGCAAATATTTTCATGCTGGAGTTGGACCACATTATTGGCATCAAGGGATTTGACTTGTTTTGTTTCTTTCTTTTGTATTTGTTGATTGCTCCTCATGATATTTGATTGTTGTGTTTGTTGTGTGTGCAAGTATCTTGTTGATGTCCAATATTCTATTGCTGGTGGAGAGTCTTGCTGGGAGTGATATGACTATTTTAGAGTGCCCTCATAATTTTTCATCACCCACTACTGATGAGAAAAGAAAATATTATTTCCTTCTGTGATGTGTGCACAAGCTACTATAGGAGGACGTTTTCTTCCTGGAGAAATCCACTCCTTTTCATTTGGGGTCTTCAAGATGCATGTGGGTGATGAGAGAGGATGTCAAAGATATTGACGAAAATGCTAGCAATTTGAGGGAGTGGTGTATTTTTGTAGAAATGAAGAGGATTTCCTCTGTGTGTTTCTCCAAAAAAATTTAATAGGGGTAAGACAAGGTGGGGGAATATTAGTGGATTTTTTCCTTTTTTTATGAAATGGGATGGATGAGTGATGGATGGATGGTGGACCATGATGGGGGAATCTTATTCATCCTTTTTAAGGTCATGGTGGGTTTTCCATTTCTTCGTACCTCCCTCTTGTAGCTTTTCAAAACCCTCTTGTAGCACTACAAGACCTTCCTCTAGCATTTGTAGGTCCTTCTTG
Source organism: Pinus tabuliformis (assembly GCA_031772625.1). Lineage (NCBI taxonomy): Eukaryota > Viridiplantae > Streptophyta > Pinopsida > Pinales > Pinaceae > Pinus > Pinus tabuliformis. The sequence continues at coordinate 582,258,883 of CM062814.1, read as the reverse complement.
TAGTAGTCCAGAGAGGGGGTGAAACTTGAATTTTGGGATAATTGGATGGTGGAGAGGGGTGACCACATGAATCCAGATGATGGATATGAAGTTTATGGATGGAGGAGTTAAGAGAATCTTGAGAATTTTTTCCCTATAGCTATGGAATCTGCCACTGTCTTTAATCCTATAAAATGACAGAAAAAATTAGCAAACATGGTGTAGATCCATTTCTTGTGTATTTCTATTTTGTTTTCTTGTTTGTTTGGTTTTTTCTCCTTTTTTCGATAGACAATCTTAATCAAAGGAGATTTTCAACCTATATGCCTATCGTAGGTTCCTCAAGAGATTTTTTCACCTACTGATCTTTATTATTTTTCTTCTCTTTTTGTTTTTTTCTCCTCTGCTGCCTCAAAGAGGTTTCCAACCCAAGATTTGGCATCAGATGTCTCATAAAGGTTTTCATCCAAGCCTTTTATTTATTTTTTTCCTTTAAAAAAAAATGCATCTACAAATGTTGTGGATTAGAAGCTATGACGCTACTAATCACATTTACTTCTCTGCTAATTGTATTGATGAGTTCTTCCTTAGACATAGGTTTTATGCATACCTTCAACCTGTAGCCATTGACAAGAAATGGAATCCCGTCCTCATCAATGGTCCCGATTTGAAACAACTCCATTTTCATGACATTTCTATATCTGATATGGGCCTAACCATCTTGTCATTAGTTTTCCTTTGAAATCCTTGAACCTAGAATCATATAATAGTGCCCAATCCCCTTCTTGAAAAACCTTGTCCTTGATATGCCTATCATGCTAGACCTTCCTTTGCAATTATATAACTTTAGTGTGTAGGAGGGCCTATATTCTAAACCCTTCTAAACCATTCAATTGGAGCAACCTCTTTTGTTGTGATTTGGTGACATCTAAGTCCAATTGAGATGAAATTCTTAAAGTATTACTCAAACTCAATAGAAACCAGATCATATGGAGTGAACTTAGTAGTTGTATTCCAAGTGGTGTTATAGGTCCAAGTGGCCTCCACTAATTTGTCTTCCCATTCTCTCCTATTGTTTCTGACAACCTTTGTGAGGATTCTCTCCAATTCCCTATTTGTAACCTCTACCTTCCCATTTTTCTGAGGGTGATAAGCAGTAGATGTTTTGTGTTTGATATGATAATTCCCTCTAAGATTGTTGATTAGATTTGATGTGAATTGATCTCCCTAATCAACGACTATCTCCCTGGGGTAGCCACATTTGTAGAAAATATTTTCCCTTAAGAACTCAAACACTTTCTCCTCTATTCTTTCCTTGACAACCTTTGTCTCAGCCAACTTTGTAAAGTAATCAATTCGCAGAATGATGTACTTTTTCTACTGTGATGGTGGATCAATTGTCCCAATGAAATCCATGCCCCACTTGTCAAATGGACCCAAGTCTACCTGGGGTTGTAGGGGCATTTCATCCTTGGGTATGGATTCTCCCATCCTCTAGCACTGATCACATGTGTTGGTATACCTTCTTGCATATTGGTGGAGAGTGGGACAATAATAGCCAGCTTGTAGAGCTTTGAAAGTTGTTCTCTTGGTAGAGAAATGACCTGCAGAGGGCCCATCATGGAAGACCAAGAAAATATCAAAGAATTCATATTCCTTGAAACATATCCTTAAGATTTGTTCTGGTCCTAGCTTAAAGAGATTTTCCCCAATCCTAGTGAAAGGGGTGTTTTTCCTTACCATTATGCTCTTCTCCCTAGATGACGGATTTGGGGGAAATTTTGCAGCAACTAGGTAATTGGATATGTTAGAAAACCATAGAGAGAGAGATCAGATATAAAATGGGTGCTCATTTGGAAGTTGATCATCAATCATCCCTTCATCACTTATAGCCAAAGCAAGTCTAGACAAAAAATATGCAACTACATTTTCTTTTCTTGGCTTGTCAATCATAGTTAAATCAAATTGCTTTAACAATAGAAACCATCTAATGATTATAGCATTCAAATCAGGCTTATTAATCAAGTATTCAATAGATGCATGGTCAGTATGCAAAAAAATTTGGTATCCAGTGATGTAGTGTCTAATTTTGTTTACGGAGTGTACAACAACTAATAGTTCTTTCTCAGTTCTAGTGTAGTTCAATTCAACCTTAGACAGATTTTTCCTAATGAGATAATTGACATAGGGTAGCTTACCATCTATTTTTCTGAAGGATACCCCCACAAATTTTTTGGATGCATCAGCATGGATATTGAAAGGCTGAGCTGAATTTGGGACCTTAAGTATGGGTGCAATGGTTAATTTCTCTTTCAAAAACTTAAGGTATGCTTCACAACTATTTTTCCAATAGAATTCTGAATCCCTAGCCAACAATCCAAAAAATGGTGAAGCCAATTTACTAAATTCCTTGAAAAACCTCCTATAATATCTAGGTAAGCCCAATAACATTTAACATCCCTCTAATTTTGAGGAGTAGGGACTCTTTTGATGATGACAATATTTTCTCGATCCACCTATATTCCCTCCTAAGACATTTAATGGCCAAGGAAAATCCATGCATTCATTAAGAATTCACATTTCACAGGACTAAGTGATAGCTCCGTTTCAATGCATTTCCTCAGAAATTTTCCCATGTTAGAGAGAGCCTCCAGGAAGTCACACCCATGGTCAGTGAAATCATCCATGTGGATCACCACAAATTCATTGAAAAACTTAGCAAAGATGCTCAAAACCTCCCTTTGAAAAGTTGTGGGGGAATTTCATAAACTAAAATGCAATACCCTATAAGCAAAGGTACCCCAAGGGAATGTGAACGTAGTTTTGTCTTGATCCTTAGGTTTGATCTAGATCTGATTGTAACCACTCAATCCTTCTAGGAAAGAGAATAACTTCTTCCCTGCAAGGTCATCTAAAACTTAATCAATGAAAGACAAATGGAAATGGTGTTTCTTGGTGGATTTGTTCAGTTCTCTATATTTAGCAACTTTTACAATTCATCCCTTACTATGTCGTTGAGGACTCCGTTGATTCTCCTCTAATGTTGGTGCATAGGTTTCCATCCCTCTTTGATGTAGATGTGATGAGTAAAAATTGAGGGATGCACCCCCTTCATTTCCTTATAGTTCTAAGAAAATGTATCTAAGTGTTCTCATCTTGGACAGCTTCTCTTCTTATTTGGCTGAGAAATAGGGGTTGATATCCAAGGTTATAGATGAACCAAATTCTACAAATTTGACATTGGTAGGACTTGGGTCAACGAGGCATAAATCATTCCAAGGAATACTATGAGAATCTTTCAAAAACTCATAAAGAGGCATGGTATTGGGGGGTTGGTTCTGCAGGATATGGTCAATGATTTCATCTTCATCAGGTTTCCCCCCTCTTATAACATCATCTAGGGTAGATATTGGATGGTATGTTCTATGATACAATTTATCTTCCTCCTCCTCTTATAGACACAAGGGTAAGTCATGCTCAATGGATAGCTTATCAGGAGGGTACAATACCAATTATTTTGACAAATTCACATTCTTAGTGGTCATGTTCCCAACCCTGAAACTAATGTAAGAATCAACAGTGTCTAATCATGACCTTCCTAAGATTAGAGGATAAAAATTGAATTTGGTTTTTTGGCTGGAGAACTAAGAAGTCAGTAGGATACTCCAAAGAGTCAATGGATACTATTACATCCTCAACAACTCCCTCAGGTGCCATTGTGGATCTATCTACAAGTTGCAGTACTTTAGTGGTCTTTCTTAAGGCTCCTTGGAGGTTTAGTTTTAGCATGGTTTCTTTAGTCATGACATTGATGGGAGCCCCAATATCAATTAGGGTATGAGGTACAATGATCCCATTAATGTGCACATATATTACTGGACTTCTAGGGTCTAAATATTTGGACAAATCACTGTCCCTAACATCAAATTAGATAATTGACAAATAAAATTGACGGTGGGGGTGTCTCTTTTTCTCCTCCCAAGTTGTTTGAAATATTTATCCTTGATAAGATTATTATATATAGGAACACTCTCAATATCCTAGAGGAGGGATATTTTAACAAATAATTTTCAATTCTCCAAAAGGTTTAGTCTCATATCGGGTGAGTTAGTTAGGATGGATCAATCTCTCAAAAAAACGAGGTGAATTTACTTGAGGGGTATTCTCTTACTTTTCTTCTTTAAGTTCTTCAGGTGAATATGGAGGTTGGTTATTTGGAATCACTCTTCTAGACCTAAGGTTGATTTCTTGAATCTCCACAGCATAGGCAGGGTAAGATGTCTCTCCATTATAGACATGTTGTGCTTGCATGTTATTCTAGTTCGTATTGGGTTGAGAAGGCGTATAAGATTGCTTTGGTGTATCATGATGAGTGAGTTGTGGTTGAGGTAGAGGTGGAGGAATAAAGTAGGATGTTGTTTGAGTTGAGGATTCACCCTTGTGATAGTTTATTCCATTGAGGAGGTTGAGAAGCATATGGTTGAAATGGTTGATTGACAGGTTGGGGAGGATATTGAGGAGAATAAGCCAAAGAAGGAGGTGTGGACGATGATGAATGAGTGGAAGAGTACCGAGGTGGCGAGGGTTCATTTTGGTTGGGATAGTAATAAGAGTAAGATGCATCTTGCATGCCCTATTGGTATGGTGGAGGTCCTTGAGGCCTCCTTTGATTTATAAAGGAGAGTTACTCAGTCCCACCTTTTGCCCCTTAGTACACAACTTTTGAACCAAGAAAAGAATGAAATATATCTGTGGAATGGTTTTCCTCACATATTGAGTAGACCTCTATGAAATTTAATGGACATTCATTTCTGGGGTGCTTTCTAGTGCATTTAGGGCAGAAAATAGCTAAGACCCTCTCTTCTTCCTCTTCTCTACTCTTGATCTGCATGGTATTCATTTGGAAAGCAACAATATGCAACATTTCAGGTTTAAAGTCCCCCAACATGTTCCCAATCTCATTCTTGATGGATGTTGTGGAAGGAGAGGAAATGGCCAAGCCTTGACTAGCCCTACCCTTCTTCCTAGCAGCCCTAGAGTAATTTTTGAACATTGCTTTGATGTCATCATAGGATAACTAATATATGTATCCCACGTAAATCATGTTGATGTTTTCAGCATGTCCTCCCTGATCCCTCAGAGAACAACTAGCGTGAGTCATTCAAGATCAATGGTGCATCAGGCCCTCCTATAACTGAATTGAAATCTCTCCTCATATTCCTCTAGGGATTCATTGAGTCCAAGATTCATTCTAAATATTTATTCCTTGGCTTCATTGGACCTAGAAGAGTCCTTGTACTTGTTATTAAAGACTTATTGCATTTTAGCTCAGGTAGTGATGTTATCCCTAGGCACACTCATAAACCAGCACAAGGTTGCATCCTTAAGAGTAAATGGTAATAAATTCAGCTTCTCGTCATTAGAGGCATAGACATAGGTCCTATAGAAAAAGGAAAATTCAAACATAAAAGTATCAAGATTCTCAAAGATTAAGCCATGGAAGTGTGGAAGTGCATTAATGGTTATATTATTCATTCTAGCATCTCCATTAGTCACTTTGATAGGGAAAACCTCATTGTTCCTTTTTTCAGCCATGGTTTGGGTAGGTCAAATGGGTTCTTCTCCTTTCCCAAATGATTCTTGAAATATCTTACATTGCTCACCTAAAGGGTATTTTAACTCCGACGTAGTCATAGGGAAGCTAACAGTGACCAAAGAAGAGTGAAGGTTGATTGTTTGAGGGTGTGGAGGTGTTTGGTAAGAATTTTCCTAGAGTATATCTATTCCTACGAGGCATGAAATAATTTTTTTCTTCTTTTATGTGATTTTAATAAAACTGAATGCAAAAGAGAAATGATGCTTAAGAAGAAAGAACATCTACCTAGAAACCTCCCCGAAAATTATGCCAAAAAGTGATGTGCCTTGGTATTGTACCAAGAGTGTTACAACTTCCAATAGATCCTCAACTTTATCTATCAACCCAGGGTTCATACAAACTTAGAGGTGACACTTCTATATACAAAGTAGATGGGATTCTACTCATGCCACCCTCAACTAGGAAATTTTATCAATAGTGCTCCAAGGCCATTCTTGCTACTAAATTAGAAGGAAACTACCTAATGAAGGCGCAACTCAGAACTATCTCTAATGATAGAAAGAAAAATGATTTTCAAACCTCAAATTGTAAATGTTGTTAACCTGTAAATTTTAGTGAATCAATCCAAAGAAAGGCAAGAGCTACACAAATTCTAGGAAGAGATATAACTTATCTTGCAACCAACCATCTACCTACCAAATCCACTTGTAAATAGGGAAATTGATATGTCAAATGATAACTCAAGAATTCATGCATAATCTATCTATCTTACACTTGCATATAAATCAATGTCCTATTTGTGCTAGATATGTGATAAAGAGACTAATGATACTCTATTTCGTAGTGAAGGAAAAGGATGGTTGGAATGGCCTAGGTGCTTCCCTTGATCATGGAGTCACAGTTCGGGGTCAACATACTTCTAAACTAAGTCAAAATTGCATCATAGGTAAGAAACCATGGTGAAACAGGTTGATATAAATATGGTACAAGAAGCTGCTACAGGTGCCTTGTGTTGCTACAAAAAGGCCTGTAATGCCACATAAATGTTGTCGAGAAGGTTTAGGAGGTAGGAATGGTGACTTCAAGGGATGGTAAGGGGGATGGATGCTGGGGTAGATGGATGAAAGTTGGCCAAAACCCCTAGCTATGCTCAATGCCTTAGGAAGGGTTGTTTTGAACTAGGAGAGTTCCTCACAGTGACTTAAGGGAATGAGCATAAGAACACAGTTTGGGATTCATCAAAGAGGGTGAAGAAGTCCAATATGGAGATGGTGGAAGGCCCCTTGCCTACATATCAAAATAACTCTACAACATCACATGCACATACTATTTTATCACTAACAAAACCAAATAACTAAGAGTGGAAAAGATGAGTTGGTTTCATCTAATCTATGCCAAACACTGTGATCTTGTCAATAAATCAACTCCTAAGCTATAGTAAGCACATGCAAATAAATATGACAAACATAAACCTTTTTCCAATAAATCATAAACATAATATTTTTGGATTGTTTTTATAGCTCCAAACCTCACTTTTGATGTTTGTGATGTTGCACTCATGGCCTAGGGCAACCCCTCCTTCCAGACCTGGTCCAATGATTCAAAAAATTGTGTTTTGCTCCCTATACATGACATTTCCCTGAGCTAAACGCATGTGTATGCGGGTCTGTGTATACCCAACCTGCGTATATGTCTTAAAACACTTAAAAAAATTATAACTCCTTAATTTAAGGTAGAGATCGTGGGTTTCACCTGCTGATTACCTATTAGTGCTCGTGGCCCAACTGCTCCCAACGGATTCCCAAGTAAAAAACTGCTTTGGGAGAAGTATAAAAAGCCTTCAATGGGAAGGCCTAAAGGAGGAGAGAATAGAGAGAAATATCACTCTACTGAGATTTTCCCTGACCAGGTCTAAAGATCCTTGTGCTTCCAACACTTCCCCCATTTTAAGGAAACCCTTTTTTCCTTGTGTGATGATGTCTTTCTACTTGAGAGATCATGAAGTAAGTCATGGAAGGAGTTTGTTGAAGACTTGAGACTGGATGAATCCGGAGGATGGCTCTGCTTGGAGCCCGCGAAAGGACGAATCAAGTGAAATCATTCCTTTTTGTACTTTAGTTATTTATAATAAAAGAAACGCTTGTCTCGTTCCTGATATAAATCTTCTTCATGTTCATGATGTCAATGTTATAATTCATATGTGAATGGTTGTTTCTAATCATATAACTAACTAACTTTTCTTATGTTATGGAGATGATTTCTTTATGATTCTTGGTCAATATACTGTTGTACTTTCTGGAATTGTTTGTTTTGCAGGTTGAAGGACTAAAAGGAACTCAAAGAGGGTTTGGACCCTAACTGGATCTTCTAAAATGAAGGACCCTCAAGTACACCCCTTTTTCATATAGTTTGTTTATATTAGCATCATGGCTGTATGGAATGTGTGTTTCTCTCTGTAAATAACCACTGATCTGATAGGGTATCAACCTAAAGACCCTAGGGGAATTTATCCCTTAACAGAATTGGCGACTCCACTGGGGAAAATAGTATTGATGTTCCTATTTTGGGTTCATTCAAGCAAATCAGGGCTCAACTGTCTGTTTGCTTGTTGTTACTGTGTAGTCTATTCCTGTAGGAACTTGAATTGTATGTTTGATCAGTTTCTTCAGATTGTTTTTTGTTTTCTCTTGAAATCTTTTATATGCACTATTTTTCCAATTTACAGAAGCATATATACGCATGTTTCCTTAAGTAAACCTACGTATATGCATGTTTCCTTAGGCTGAGTCACATATACACGCAGCTGTGAACTAACATAGTCACGTATATCTTGTAATTTTCAATATTTTTCAAATCTTTTTGTTTCTGAAGGTCTATCTGCTGGTTTAATTCAGTCCTTAACAGTTACTTTTCTGTGTCAGTCTTTAGTTTTACATCAAGTATCTAATTTTAAATTCTCTCTGATTGTGGAAAGTTTTGGTCTTATTTGTTTTTGCAAGCATCATAATTTTTGTTTAAGCACGCAAGATTTCTTGCCAGGAATCTTGGTTGCTCTGATCCCTCAGGGCAGGAATATTGATCTCAATCTTTGTGTCAAATCTTGTTTTGGTGACCTTTTTGTTTGCTTGTCGAAACTACATTTTTGAGACCATCTACTTTTCTTGATTTCCGAAAGTTGTTGATTGAAACTTTCTTGGAAATTGTCTTTTTGATCTTTTGGTTTTTGTTGCCAAGCTCTTATTACTGCTTTTGATTGTTAAGAGCATCTTGAAACACATTTTTGTTGAGTTTTCATCCATTTTGTGTTGTCAACTTGTTAATTGTTTTGTTGTCGATTTTTCAATCATAAAATTTCAGTCTTGTTGAGAGCACTTTTAAAAAGATGTTTTTGCTTTTTCTTTTGAAGAAAACTTTTTGAAAAACTTGTTTTTGCTTTCTTGAACTTTGTTTTGATTTAATTTATTTTAGTGAATGAAAGTGCATTTTTGTTTGTCTTGAAACTTGCTTTTAGTGTAGAGACGAAAATGAGCATTAGCAACTCATATTCCATCTAAACATTTTAAGTGGAAAATCATATTGATAAATAAGTTACCTTCGTTTCTTGATTTACAGTAGTCTTAAGTCTCGCATCAGCATGTACTCATTGCATTAGGATAAATTTTCCAATCTTTTTAGGACATCCATAGTTTTGTTAAATTTTGTGAGTGTGAAGCTTGAGTAAAAGAAAAGAAAAGAAAAATTTGTTTCTTTCTTTGAAGTTCCTCTTAACTTAGTAGAAATTTCTTTCATCGAAGAACAAAACGAGTGCATTTGCATATAGTTTGGTTTTTATTAATTTCTTTTTCGTCAAAACACCACAAGTTTCATTTCCACTTATCCCTTGACTTAGGAACGGCCCATTCAAAAACAAGCGCTAATTAAAATATACTAAAACTTTTCATAATTGTCAAGTTAGACACACCAACAAGTTTTAGGATATTTTAGGGCCTTGGATTAGGCGAGTGGAGAGAAAACTCTCCAAGGCCATTTAAAGTGTCAAACATAAGAGTCTAAATAGTGAGTGAAAATTCAATAGCGTTAGGGAGACCGGGAAAGCTCTGGATCTAGGAGTTAAGCACAAGGGTTTTTTAAGATAAGGAAGAGAGATATCCCCTCTCCAACTTGTAAGATCTAACCTCGAGACTATTCCGCCTGGCTTCTGATACGAGTTGATAACCTTAGTTGCTACTCCTATGGATCTACATAGGTGGTCGCGGAGGGGAATCCCGCGGCACTTGAGGTCGATGTTGTATCACTCTCAACGGTACTACTGGAGGGCACCCTTGCGAAGATTGGGGGATTTCACCGGCGTAGGCTATTGTTAGGAGGTCAACATAACTTCCTCTGTTACCTTCGTTGGTAGGAATGGGCCTTCATTATCCCAGACTATCTTCGAAAGGCCCCTTACTTCACTTTCTTGTATTTTGGAGTCTGGTCTTCATCACCCGGAGCAGAAATACTCGCAAGTTGTTTGACTGGCTGATATCTTTTAGGGACTTATAAGTGTGTGCTTTGTGCTCTTAGTTGGCCTAGCTTTCATTTTTTCTTGAGTCTTTATTTAGAACTTAATAAAAAATTCAAAGTGGCTGACCGATCACCTAGATGGTCTCGAACACTTCGTGGTCTTTCACCACTAAGTTTAGAGCCTTCTCAGAAGGCGTAGAGGTAATACTACCAGTGGGTTTCATCCCGTGGCAGCTGACGCATCGGGGATTGATCCTCCTCATAAGGAAATTAGTGTTCAAAACAGACCTAGAACATCCACAGAACAAGAGAGGAACACTCCCGTTCTTTCTCGAGTTCTCTTTCAATCGGAAGATAACATAGGAGTAGAAGAATTTCATGAGTCGTTAGCGGCTCCAAATTCTCCCTTACCTTCTAGCTATCCAAAATTGTTACAATACGTTGGGTCTCTGATGCGTAGACCGTGAAGTCCAAGTCATCTTATGCACTTACCATTGATGGCTACTACTGGAAGCATGGCTTCTACAAAAAGTGCTACAACTATGCAGACTCCAACATTTGTACAAGGGGGAGGAACTATCTCAATCCCCTCTGCATCTTTATTTGGGTCTTTTGCTAGCACATCTTTAGTTGGGTCTACCTCATTCCTTATACGAGTGGAAATTCCCAAGCCAATGCTTTTAGTACTAGATTCTTCCCATTTGGCACTCATTCACAGGGTATTCCGTTAGTTCCATTTAGTGCCTCCACACCCATGGTCGGTGTATCGTCTTCATTTCAGGGTTTTCCTTTTGGAAGTGGTCATATACCACATTCCAACCCGATGATAGGATCTATGCCTTTTTCTACTATAGGACAAAGCAGTAATCCCTTTCACGGTTGGACTAACCCTGTGGTTAGTGGCATGGGAACTAGGAATCCGTTTTTTGGCCAACAAGGGAATAGGCCATACTCCACAGTTATTTCATTTCAAAGTATTCCTCCCTTAGCTTCTGCTCGGAGTCCTTATCAGGGGTTATCGACTCCTTATAATCCTTTAGGAGGGAGCTTCATCGGTTATGGAGGTTTTTCAGCCGGAGTTGGTCAAACTTCAAGTTTTTCTGGATGACAAGGTTTACCTTTTGGTTCAGTTGGCTCTGCAAGTTACTTCGGGTAGCCTGGTGCCTTCCAAAATCTAGGCCAATCTTTTCAGAACTTTGGGAACTTCGCCCAGTTTGGGTGGAATCCCCAAGGTCCTCCTAGGCTTCCTTTTCTAGCAACATTGAAGTTGCTAGATCTCACGAAATTAACAGACAATCCAATGAAATACAATCCGGCCTGGCCTCTGGTCCCAACCAAACTCCCTTCGGACATTCCAAATTTTGAGGGAAAGGGCAGTGAAGACCCGGGCGACCATGTAACCACATTCCATCTGTGGTGTTCATCAAATTCCCTTATTGATGACTCAATTAGGTTGAGACTTTTTCAATGCACCTTGACTGGTAATGTGGCCAAGTGGTATATAGAGTTGCCAAAGGGCAGCTTTAGATCTTTTGCTGACTTAGCTAATATTTTCTTAAATCATTTCTAGTTGCCCGCTCGTTATGATGTAAGAACTGAACTTCTAGCCAATTTCTGTCAGGACAGGGCAACTCACATTTCTAACCACATTCAGGAATGGAGACAAAGAAAGAGGCTTATTAAATCCGAGATTCCCTTAGAATACCATCTCGAATGGTTTATGAAATCTTTACAACCTGAAGTCTCTAAGGATGTCTCCCTATCCGGAGTCTATTATGAGGAGCAAGGTATTTTTAGAGCCTAGCAATTAGAGTTGATTTATTCTCAGTATGGGATTCTACAAAAAATCTTGCCTAATGCTCCCGGGACCAAGGTTGGTATGGCCAAGTCAAAGCCAGGTCCCCACGCAGATGGTATCATTGGATCGATAGACACAAATGTGGTGAACCTGTTGAGTCAACTGCAGTAGTTGTCCTTACAAACTGCTTCTAACAACCAGGTCACATCATCTAACCCTTCATCTTCCCAACCCTCTTCAGTTAATGTCATCCGATCTGCCAACTCCAAAGGAAATCAAAATTCCAATGGGAAGAAGAAAGGACAAGGTAAGAAAAAGAGTCAAGATGAGAAGACTGACATAAATAAATCTGGCAATAATGTTGGTGGTGGTAGAAATGAATCGAAAAAGAAAGTCAAGTTTCCATGCAAGTTATGTAGTGGAGACCATTTAACTCATCTCTGCCCCAAGATTCATGATGCTCAGCACTTGTTAGGGCAGCAAGGTACTTCTAGCTATCAAGCTGTGTTAACCAACCCTTTTCCCCAAGGGTAGCAACTTCTTGCTGGCGCGAGTTCAAACCCTGGTACCTCTGCAGGGGGAAATCGGGAAGGGGAAAAGTCAACAAATGATTTCATGATGGGTTCCAATGTCCATGTGGCCACTCAGTCACGTGATTATGGCGATGTAGAAACTTCCAAGGACAAAAATGCTCTTGGAAATACCGACCTTCATATTGAGCGACCCCCTATCGAGACTATACCATGGATACCGAAAGGTTCCGCTAAATGTGCGACTATTAATCCTAATGCTAGGGCCACCCAAAATTACTCCATTGTTGAGGATTTTTCTTATATTCCATGCGCCATATCCATTTTAGAGGTTATCCAGTCGTGTCCAGCTCAATGAAGTGCTTTACTTTTGGTGATTGGGGAAGTTTATCCAAATAACTCTTTAGTGCTCACTTTCGACATGTTAAATGTCAAAAAGTGACTCCTTGATCATATGGCTTTCCAAATAAAGTCTACATGCCAGAAAATTATCATTTTTTGTACCATTATTGATGAAGGAGCTTCCACGTGCGTCATGTCTATGTCATGTTGGAAGGCTATTTGATCGCCTTCGGTTGTTCCTTCGCCTACCCTCCTGACTGCATTTGATGGACATTCTCATAATCCACATGGGATTATCCTGGCCCTTCCCATATGTGTTAGGGGGAAGGTCATTAATATTGAAGTGGAAGCAATTGATGCTAACCTAGACTACAATATCCTCTTAGGAAGGAACTGGGTATAAGAAATGGACATTGTTGTTTCATGTCATTTTCTTTCGTCATGAAGGGAAAATCGTTAAGGTTGATCAATTGGATTATTGTCCAGTCGATCCTCAAGCAAATTCTGACTCTACTGTTCCTTTAGTGGATAACCCTTTTCTGCCTACTGAGAATCTAGGAGTTGGGATATATTCTTCATTGATGGGTACCTTTGATCTTCCCTCTCTTATCGCTAGAATCAATGTCATTTCATCATCTAAGGAGTCTCCTCGAAAAGAGTTCTTCTAAACTCATTATTTTTCAAGAGCTTGGACCTTGCCTTCACCTACGACCACATTAGCTGAAGGACAAGCTAATGGAATGGCATTCCCTATATCTACAGCTGAGCTTAGATACCAGTCTATGGTTAAGTTTGCACAAAACAACTCTACTCCTTTTTCTGAGGAGGAGCTAGATGGTGATGTGGCCCCGACCTGGACCCTTGATTCTACCTCTGCCTTTGACTACTTAGATATGGTTTTACCTTCTGAAGAAGAAATCCTAGAAGTAATGATGGGTGTAGATCGACCTTGGGAAGACTTACACCATCGCTCATATTTTCTTCCTCCATTGTAGGAAGTAGAATCTAGGTTTTTCGAGCTCTTTACTAGTGATGTTTGTACGGTATCAAATCCTTTGGCTCTAGCACACTTTCGTCCTGAACGTAATGTGTCGGTGATTTCAAAAACAATATCTATAAACATCTGTATGAACCCTAACGTGATTGAGAATCTCTTCATCAGAGTTAAGTGCTCCCCTGAAGAAATTCAAGTTTACATTGACCTTTTCAATGAATTTCGAGATGTATTCGCTTGGTCTTATGAAGAATTCCTCGTATCGATCCATCTATAGTTCAACATGAGATCAAGATGTATGAAAACGCCAAACCAGTTTGTGAAAGGCTTTGGCCGGTTAATCCTAGGATAGCAGCAGCCATTAAAGCTAAGGTAGAGAAGCTACTCAAGGCGGGTTTTATATACCCTATTCCTCTTACCGATTGGGTTTCTAATACAGTCCCTATGGATAAAAAACAAGGAACAATCTGAGTCTGCATTGAATTTAGGGACCTAAATAAAGCTTTTCCCAAAGATAATTACCCCACACCATTTACTGATCAAATTATTAATGAGTGTGCGGGTAATGAGATTGTTTCCTTCATGGACGATTTTTCCGGTTATAATCAAATCTCTATTTGTCCTGAAGATCAACATAACACAACTTTTATATGTCCTTGGGGTAACTTTGCATACAAAAATATTCCTTTTGGTCTTAAAAATGTTGGAGCTACTTTCCAGCGGGCCATGTCATATGCTTTCCACAACATTAAACATATCATTGAAGCATACATGGACGATCTAGCTGCTCATTCTCGAAAGAGAACCGATCATCCTAGTCACCTTTGATTGGCTTTTGAGCGATTTGTTTTTATAAGATCCGGTTGAATCCCAATAAGTGCGTTTTTGTTGTTATGTGCAGTCATTTATTAGGGTTCATCATGTCAAATGAAGGGATTTGAGTTGATCCCTTCAAGGTTGAGGCAATAATTCAATTGTCTCCCTCGTACTCAATTCGACAACTTCAAAGTCTTCAAGGGAAAGCTAATTTCTTAAGAATGTTTATAGCAAACTATGATGAGATCACTAAAGGATTTATGCATTTGCTATGTAAAGGAGTTCCATTTGTATGGGACAAATTTGCACAACGGCCGTTCAATGCTTTGAAAAACGCATTAGTCTCTGCCCCACTTTTGAGTCCACCGGATTATGGTAGGGACTTCCTTTTATATCTCGCTGTAGAAAAATCAACCATTAGTATGGCTCTCGTTCAGGAAGATGATGCTCTCATGGATCATTTGATTTATTATTTGAGCCGAGGCTTAATAGGTCCTGAACTTCGCTATTCTCTGGTTGAGAAGTTGGCTTTGGTAGTTGTCCATGTTGTCCAGTGACTCTATCATTATATCTTGCTGCGCAAAAAATTTTGTCTTAGCAGCGGTCAATCCATTTCAATTTGTCGTCAGTAGGTGAGTGATTGGGGGAAAATATAATCAATTGATAGTCATTTTAAACGAATTGGATCTCGAGTTCTTGTCCACCAAGTCTAAGAAATACATGGTTTTCGCTGAGCTAATTTCCAAGCTACCTTATGGAGAGGATACTATTTATGAGGAAAGTTTTATCGATGAACATTTATTCCTCATCTCTTCACTCGACCCTTGGTATGGAGATATCATTGTCTATCTCTTGACTTTGAAGTTTCCCTCTACTTTCTCTAAGGATGAACGCCGGAAATTACGTCACCTGGCTAAGAACTATGTTATCATAGGTGATACATTATACCGTCGGGGGGTTGATTCAATCCTTCGGTTCTATTTAACCTTAGAGGAAGCAAAGTCAGTGCTTAATGACTACCACAATGGAGGTTTTGGTGGTCATCTATCTAGGCTTGCTATAGCCCAGTGTATCTTATGTGCCGACTATTTTTGGCCTTCGCTCTTCAAAGATTATGTTGAAGCGGTCAAACGCTGTCATCCCTATCAAACCTATACTCGGAAGATGTGCACACATCTAACTCCTCTTTTTCCCATTGTCACTGTTGGTCCTTTTACTAAGTGGGGTATTGATTTTACAACTTGTAATCTGCCTTTAGCAGCGAATCACAAGTACATTATCATGGCTATAGACTACCTTATGAAGTGGGCCGAGGCCATGCCCACTTATAAAAACAATAGTGAAATGGTAACATTTTTCCTTTTTAATCAGATTATCTCAAGATTCGGTATCCCGAGAGAGATTATCACTGACCATGGCAGTCAATTTCCAGAATCAACTAATGTCTGAATTGGCTCTTAAATTGGGTTTCCGCTAGGAACATTCATCTCCTTATTATTATTAGGCCAATGGATAGGTTGAGGCAGTCAAAAAAACTCTCAAGACGATCCTGCAACACACAATCGACAAAAATCGGTCCAATTGACATCTTATGTTGTATCTGGCTCTTTGGGCATACCAAACCTCTGTAAAGACTGCTACTGGTTTTACACCTTTTTAGTTAGTTTACGGGATGGAATCTATCATTCGTATCGAATATGAAATTCCATCTCTTAAGTTAGCTATTGAGCTCCTTCTAGAGACTTCTAGTCTCGGAGAGCGCCTCCTTCATTTGGAACATCTCAATGAGCAGCGTCGAGATGCCGCCAAAATCAATGAGGCTCATAAGAAAAGAGTTAAAATGCAATATGATAAAGCTGTCCATCCTCGAGTCTATTCTACAGGCGACCTCGTCTTGGTCGACGAACAAGATAAGGACACCTTGGGGGCAAGCAAGTTCAAGCCTCTGTGGTACGGTCCCTTCATTATTAAACAAGTTTTGCAAAAAGGGGCGTATGAGTTAATCGATTTTGAAGGAAACAAGTTGGCTGAGCCTCGAAATGGGCTCTACCTCAAGAAGTACTTTGCTTAAATGGTAACTAGGCAATGGATTCTTTGTACATTTTGTATATTTGTACATATCTCATCGAGAGTTTTTGATATCGACACTTTTGTTCTGCTATGGCAGGAGTTGATGGACGACTTGGTCTATTTTGGATTTGCCGATGGTGCTAGTCGGCACACTCGGAACCTCACTTCTGTAGCTTGGGTACTCTACTATCCAAATGGTCAATTGATGGTGTCAAGGGGAGTATGAATTGCTCCTGCTTCAAAGAATATGTCTGAGTATACTACCATCATTAATCTACTATCTGAAGCTATTTCTTATGAAATTGTTTTGTTGGTAGTCTATCTTGATTCACAATTGATAGTGTCACAATTAAATAACATTTATCGGGTAACGGATCCATGTTTATATCTCTAGTATTTAAGGGTGATGTTGTTGCAAAGATCATTTACTTACATTAATTATTTGCACATTCCAAGATCTCATAATTGGTTAGCTGATTCTATCGCTAATCAAGCATTAGACTGGCACATCAATCATTCATCACAATAAAATCAAGCATCAAAATGTCGAACTGTATATATATATATATATATATATATATATATATATATATATATATATATATATATCATAAAACATCTCGAGTGTACATAAGTGTGTCGAAAATAATATACAAAAATTGGGACTCAAAGCCCATAATCATGTCCAACACATCTAATGTCTGGCTCAGGATCAACGGCTAAGTAAGTAACTATCGAATTGGCTACATGCTGAAGAGTGTGAACCCAATCACATGGCATGCCAACCACATGACGCTGCATATCTACAGGAAGATCCTCTACGGCAACCATCGGTACTCCGTGAGTGAGTCTCACCAAGTGTCGCTAAACTGTGTGTAGCAGTTGCTCTGTGTCAGTATCTGCCTCTTCGGCCCCTCGGCCATGACGTCTGTGCTGTGGGAACTCATCTGATCATACCGACCCAATATCTGGAACATGATCATCACATTAATCATTTGAATCCTCTCAAAGATATTTTTCAAAATTCATTAATTTGAAAAAATCACGAAAAGTCATAAAAATAAAAATACTTACCTATGTTGCCCCATGCTACATTCGGTGGTAATACTAGATCGAGATCCCCTCATAAATCCAACCCCGCATAAGGGTAGTCATCTATGGCAATGATTTAATCCTCCCACCAGGAGAAGAAGTCATCATCAAATGCAGTCCGTGGGATGTCCTCACCTCCTAGACATTTCATCAAGTCAGCCCACCTGCCCATTCGTGGATCTTGTGGGGTGATGATTGAAACTGGTACTCTAGGTCGAAGTGTAAGGACCCTCTCAAAAAAAAAAGAACAAAAAATAGTCCCATATCCGAAGTTTTTGGTATACCCTCTCTTGATGGAAGTAAGCTAGTTTTTCAGGCTGGCCAAAAGAGGAGTACACCAGTCAAATACGGTGGTTAGACAATCTACCACCAAGCTCATGGCCAGCCGTGATGCCTAGTGTAGAGAAGCTAATCTGTTCACTCTAGCTATAGTGAACAAGATTATCCTCAGTGATAGACTCTCCACATGTTTGATTTGAATTTGACTTCCAACCTTCTCTGGATGTCTTGGGCAATATATATGTACGTAGTCCTCGATCAAGAGACCGCCTCCTGTCCTGCCCCTCGAATGTACTACCTCTGCCCTTTGGGAAAGGCGTGTGATGAAATAAATGTTGTCCACTTCTATCCTAAGTGGCATCTAGTTAATCATAAATGAATCATCCTCAATGCTCCAGTAATGAATGAGCATCTCAAGCAGGCGTGTGTTTTCTTTCATCTTTGGCATTTTGAAGAATTTTGGCAAACCACATCCCCATAAGGCATCCAAAGCATTGTGATCGTTCATGACCTCATCATCCACTGAGGTACACTCTATTTCTTGCCAGGTGACTGGCATCTTGAAGAAAAAATGATTTTGGACGGTTAGTTTTTTTATTTGAAATATTTACGACATATATACGGGTCCCTTTACACACAGTTGCATGTAGGGCCCACGTGTACGCGGGTTTCATATACCCAACCCACATATATGCCACGGTGAAATTTTTGACGAAAAAATTCAATGACAAAACTTAAATTAAAAATTCTAAAACTAGTCACAATTGAATGCAAGACAAGTATAGAGGTTACCTGCTAATTTTGGAAGGATTTGAATGGTTGAATTTTCCGTATAGAAAAATTTGCTTCTTCTGCTCCTCTCCTCTGATCTCAAACTCAAATGGTGAAAATGGTGAGTCTAAAAACTATTTTATAGGCTTTGAAAATGAAAAAAATATTTCAAAACTTGATTTTGTTTGGTCTCATGTAACTTTTAACTTGTGAGCTTAGAATGTTGAGAATGGTTTGATTTTCAAGACATTTTGGACGTTTTTTGACAGTTTCAAGTCGATTCCATGATTGTTGACCCGTCATGGCAGGTATCGTTTCTTACTAGCATATAGGTTAGGCAAGCCATTTTTCTGTTGCATTATGTATACTAGCCTCCATCTGCCGATACACTTGCCATAGGGTCAATCCCATCATCTTATGGTTCCTAAGCCACCTTCACTTGCCATTTTTTTTAAAATCATGACATGATGGTAGAGCCATCCTTTTCATCGGCATCGTAGTTAGCACCTTACTAACATTTTTTGTCCATGCTGCTCCGATCTGAGTAGGCTCAGGAGTCCTCTGTAGTCCCACCATGACTAATGCGATGAAGACTCATTCCTCTTTGCTTCTTCACTTCGTTCTAGCCTTATACCCTAGAGGCTCCTTTGTGTTTAGTTGTACTACTGCATTGCATTTTGACCATTTGCACCCTCTTGGCCTTAAGCCGGCTTCACTTGGACTCATGTTTAAGCCAACTTTTGACCATGACTACTATGAAATCAAACTTGCATGCCCTTGCCTTCTGCAACTTGACACACCTTGATCTATGGAAGGAACACACCTTTGAGTGTCTTTGACCAGTTTTCACCTCCCTGCATTGATCATAGGAACGTTCCAATCCCAGGAACTAGATCATCTATTTCACTGACACTCATTCTTTCCATTGTACTATAGCATTCTTTCATTCTTTTTCCAACTTGAAGAAAAATACAAAGTAATTATATATTCCAAAAAAAGAGCGGGAATGGGACAATATTTCCACTTATTGTTGGTAGCTAGAGTCAGTCGTGTTGCCCTTGAAAAAATCACTGAAAGAAAAGTCTCCTTCGTTTGGGCAGGATTTAGTTTGACCTAGGTACGCCTTAACCTTGTTATTGCGTCAATCCTCCCCCGATTGGTTATCTCTTCCAATAATATGGAGGATTCGTTCGTGCCTCCTGCATGACGAACTTATACAGAGTCGTCATATGCTGCCACATAGTCACATTGAGTCGTGCTTTTGTTCAAGGGAAGTTAGCCTGAGTTGGTGTCTTTGCGGTGTCTCTTGACTAATCTTTCAGTTGGCCATCCCTAGTTGTCAGTATCATGTCTATCATCACATCAGCTATATTGGTCCTCTACTCGGCTAGTTTGAGAAGGTCCCCATTGACTTCTTTCTCACGGGTCTTGTCCTTATCGACGACGACATCTTGCTCTGAGGATAGGCCTAGAGCTACACCTTAGCCCTATTTTCATTATTGATAGGTCACCTTGTGCTCAGCATCGATCGGTATCATGGGTCTTTGACTAAGTGGTTTCCCTTGTGTTCGACATCAGCTTACATTATCACACATTGGGATTCATGCAGTACCTTGGTTTCCATCTGAACCTATGGGTGGATACCTTGCCTCTGTCTCAGATTTCATTATTGGTTGGTTCAGAGGGTTTCTGTCGTACGCTAGCCACATCTTGTGTACACCGTAAAGGTGCTTCGGTCAGGTTACTACATTTTTTTCGTCTGATTCCTTCCACATTATTGGCCTACAAGTTACACTCACGCTAGATTGATGAAGGATGCCTTAATGCCATCCTTCTAATGGATCCTTCCCTATCGACTACGACACATTACTCTGGGGAAAGGATATAGAGTCCATTTGGCAGTACCTTGGGGTTTGCAGCCATTAGTGGTAGATCCTTCGCTATCGATAGTGGGAAACCATCATTGTCTCTTGATTGATAGATTATGATGGGTGTTCAACTCCAGCTCATCTATTCACACTTGTTAGATTTTACTGGGTACCTTGACGCTCATTATCATTATCAATGAGTAATCTCACATTTGTTAACAATATACATCAATGACCGGTAATCAAACAATTTCTCACATGGTTGACTCCAGATCATTTATTCCCATAGTGCATAAATGTACCACGGAGGTCGGTGAAGACCTCAGGTTGCATCAGCATTCATTGGGTCACTTGACAGTTGTTCCTGTTGCTGCTAGTTGATACCACTCTACCTTATATGTTGTAGGCATTCATGCTGACATTCTATATATTGGAACCTGAGTTTGCAGTGTAGTACCATCCTACTCCATCATGTTCATTTGGTACCTTTTGTGATCAGTCTTTGATATCAGTGATCCAGTTCATTCTTCAACATCATTGACATTCTTATATGGGATATTCAGACATGTACTTTTTTCGATCATGATTAGATGATCCATTATGTATTTTCTAGTTCTTTATACTTGTATACTTAGTGGATCGGCTTGTATTTGATATGACATGCTTTACTTTCTCTGGGCATTCGTATGCCCACCTCAAACAGTGTTTCTTTCTGATCTCCTTTTGTGGCCTGGCAGGCTAACCTCTGCTGAAGTCCTTCTTAGTTTTTGGTAGATTTCCTTTCCATGAACTTGCTTAATACATTTCGGCCATCATGTACCCCTTCTGACCTCATATATTAGGGGGCATCTGTTATAGCTACAAACCTCACTCTTGATATTTGTGATGCTGCACTCATAGCCTAGGGCAACCCCTCCTTCTAGACCTGGTCCAAATATTCAAAAACAGTGTTTTACTCCCTATACGCGACTGCCCTGAGCTAAATGCGTGTGTACGCAGGTTTGTGTATACCCAACCCGCATATATGTCTTAAAACACTTAAAGAAATTAAATCTCCTTAATTTCGGGCAGAGATCACGATTTTTACCTACTGATTACCTATTATGCATGTGGCCCAACTGTTCCCAATGAATTCCCAACTAAAAAAATACTTTGGGAGAAGTATAAAAATGATTCAATCTGAAGGGCTAAAGGAGGAGAGAATAGAGAGAAAGATCACTCTGCTGAGATTTTCCCTGACCAGGTCTGAAGATCCTTGTGCTTCCAACACTTCCTCCATTTATAGGAAACCCTTGTTTCCTTGTGTGATGATGTTTTTCTACTTGAGAGATCATGGAGTAAGTCATGGAAGTACTTTGTTGAAGGCTTGAGACTGGACAAATCCAGAGGATGGTTCCGCTTGGAGCCTGTGAAAGGATGAATCAGGTGAAATCATTCCAATCTGTACATTAATTATTTATAATAAAAGAAACACTTGTCTCATTCCTGATATAAATCTTATTCATGTTCATGATGTCAATTTTATAATTCATATGTGAATGGTTGTTTCTCATCATATAACTAACTACCTTTCCTTATGTTATGAAGATGATTTCTTCATGATGCTTGGTCAATATACTGCTGTAATTTCTGGAATTGTTTGTTTTGTAGGTTGAAGGACTAAAAGGAAGTCAAAGAGGGTTTGGACCCAAACTAGATCTTCTCAAATGAGGGACCCTCACGTGCACCCTTTTTTCATATATTTTGTTTATATTAGCATCATGGCTGTATGGAATGTGTGTTTCTCTCTATAAATATCCTTTGATCTGCTAGGGTATCAACCCAAAGACCCTAGGGGAATTTATCCCTTAACAATTGTGATTGTAGATTGTTCCATTTGTTGGGCTCCAGTATTGCAGTAATAATGTTGCAACTCCTCGGACTCCCTTCTTTACTTTTATCAACCCGGTAGTTCGTAACAAACTTGGAAGCGACGGTGTTGTATGCACAAGTACTAGCTCTTGCTGCAGCTATCACTTGGTCAGCTGGCACAAGTCCGCTAGGGGCTTAAGCCAACTTATATGAGGTCTTAGAAGAAGCTTTTTAACTGATGGCTCGAAGTTAATTAAGAGGAAACTGATCTACTTGCAGAAAGAAACTAAAAGCCAAAAAGTAACATAAACCCTAGCAAATCGTAATTCTAGCAGCTAGTCTTAAGAGGAGGGAATGAAAACTACTGAAAGAGATGCCATTACTCCTATGAAGGTAAAATACACGTGTCTAGACTACCTCTATCTGAAGAAAGCATCTTTTTGTATTTTTGAATAAGTTATTGGAATTATCATGCATGTGCTTTTTAACTGGCTTTTTAATGTGCAGGGGTGGATCAAGGAAGAGAAATGCTTGGAAAAAGTTGGGAAGGTTCAGGGAGGGTCTAAGGAGTCGCTAACACCCTTCCAGAGAGTTTCACAAAGTTTAGCTATCCAACAGCCTCATTTGTGAGCTTATACAAGAAGTCTGTAGGGGTTCTACAGGATGTTTCAGGGATTTCTACAGGATGTTCAGAAATTTTTACTAGATGTTCTAAAATTGGATTTTGGAGGATGGGTGAGTGAAAGAGGATGAATGAATGGATAGGGAGGTAGGGTAGGGGTCTGAAATGGCCCAACGACTGATGGATGAAGTGATGAGAGCGTGTGGAAAGCTAACTTGACTTGAAGAAGGCTAAGACAATGGAAGAGCAAGAAGGTAAGGTTACGTGGGCAGAAGAGTAGTTGTGAGATGAGGAACCTAACTAGGGGATGGAGCAGCTAGCCTGGATGAAGCTTAGGTGGACGAGAGAGTGATGGAGATGCCCTTCACGGTGCACACATAACCGAATCAAAAGAGTCCTGCACACAATCAAAATCTTAGCTAATCTATCCTAACTGTCAACGAAGCAAATGAACAACAGCTTTATTTATAAAGAGAACCATGTACAACACTTAATCAAAGAAACATCTCAAAAGTTCTGAACACATGACTAACTTCTACAAATGAAGACATTACACCAAAGATTGCATGGTCAAGCAAACTAGTGTTTTTGTTGGGCTGTATTGTTTCTGCAATTCCAGCCCCTGATCCAATAAGGGAGAGGTGAAACTGAGAGTTTAGACAACCCATTTTTCTTGAGATTTATCGATTATTATCCTATCAATCTATTCTACACATCTGAAGCAATTCTATTCCTCAACAGTGACCTATTTAACCAACACGACTAAATCTTGCTCAACAAAACCATGTTTCAAATGCATAAAAGGAAAATCACAATGCATAAAGGAAAGATAACAATACAAAGGAGGAGGCCCTATGCTCTCAGGTTGGGCCCAACCCCGAGAGCTATGGCTCCTATAGAAAACTCAGAGCTGATATCAAATATGACCGCTTCTGATTATCAAAAAATAATCATATGTCAAGAGTTATGCCAACAATGGCTACAAGAGAACAAAATAGAGCTAGTAGCATTGTAGTGAAAAATATGCAAGAGTTTTTCAAAAGTCCCTCAAAAAGGTTGAGGCATTAACATTTATACACCACGAGGCCCTAGCTAGCCTCCTAAATCCATGGGACTTGGCTGCCCAAACTATGAGTGAACAGCTCGTTCCAAAAAATCTGTTTGGCTACCTTTTAGATCCGGTTTTGGTGGCCTTTGGAGCTCGGAGTTGGGAGTGAAGATCCCAAGGGAGGCTGTTTAATGCCATAGACAGCCCCCCTACAAATCCTCAACCCAAGCTTGGCTGTCTCCTAGCCCATGTTTGCTCGGTTTTGCTCCAACATGTGTCAAAAAATCCTGAAATGAGCATGTGTTAGCCACCTAGGAAGAGTGACTACCCTTATTGATACAAATGACATAAACATACTAAAAAATAATGCATAAGTTATGAAAAATGAAGGATTGAACAAGGATAATTAGGCCAAATGAGCCCAAAATGTTACCAAATTTGGGGCTTATCACCATTCATGTTCCCATGGGAGGGATGAGATAGAGCTTGCAATCACAAGATTTTGAGGGGTTATTTTGTAATGAAATGTAGAAGACTAATAAGAAATATAAGATCAAAATAAATATCAATACATAAGAGGGACCTAAGCCACTAGGGTTGGGCCCAAACCCAAGAGACTCAACCCTCTATAACTAACTCGGTGATTAACGAATAACAACCTTCTCATTGTCATTGCATCAATTTCAAATACATCACATAACGAGTAAAAAATAATAGTAGCAAGTTCTTAAGCTCGATAGCTTCCTAGCTGAAAGCAAAGTTTGATTCCTAATGAGATATTTTCCATTTTTATTTATACAATATGGTAACTACTAACAACTCCCTAAAAAATAGGATGTTTGTATCCCAAAACTCGAGAAGGGTGGATCTTGATCTTCTTTAACTGCACTTGATTGGGTGCCAATGACCTCAAGATAATGAGAGAGAGTGTGATGATTTTGGCTGATTGAGGAAGTTGAGGAGGTGAACAACCTCCTAGAATCTATCCCTACTCTCCACTGTGAGATATTTCATTGAACTCATCTAAAAAAGCTCAATTTCATACATTTAAACCATATTAGGCCACATGATATAGCAAAAAATATCTTACCCCTCTGACTAAGCATAATATAACAAAAAGCATAAATGAATGTGAGGAAGAGATAGTTCTAAAGATAGAAAATTGCATTATTACCCTTATGATGTACCTATTGATGAGCCTCATCATCAATCCCTTGGGTTTATTAATCTAAGGGTTCATATTTCTAGGGTCTATTATTATTCATAGCGTTTATAATATTAAGTTGGGTCCCCATAATACTAGTGATTGCCCCATTACTATTGTAGTTATGCCCCTTATTAATATTGTTGTGACCGTATTGCCCCCATATTGTTATTACTGTGCCCCATAGAATCCCTCTATTGTTATTTTTGTGGCTTTATATTATTATTGTTAGGTCGGTTGGATTATATTGTGACTCCTTAGACTCCTATATATAGAAAGGAGGTTTTGTCATTTAAATCATCCAAGAATTGTTCATTTATGTAATGTAAAGGAGGTTGCCCCCTCGAAGAGGCTGAATTCTAAGGCGTTGATCTATCTTTTCTATCTTTTCTTGACTTGGTTTCATAACATATGGTATCAGAGCTTTGGATTCTAGGGTTTCGCTACTCCAAACAGGTCATCGTGGAATTTTCGCTATAACTTTTTTCTGCAACCTTTCAGAAGTTACGAAAAAAACCCATTTGAGGAGAAATCACGCTAAACCTCGGATCCGAATTTTAGAGCTCTTCACGCTATATTTCTGGAGATATGATCTGAGGAAGTTGGTCTTTTTGCAGACTCCTGAATTACATTCCAAACAGGTGACCTGGGGAAAATCGTCATAACTTTCTTTCTGAGCATCAGATTGAAATTTTGCAAGAAGTTACAGAAAGAGGACGGACTTTAGTTTTATTTTATATATTTTTTAGATTCAAAGGTTGAAACAATGACACGTGGCACTTCATACAGGTTCACTCTACTGAACTAGTGTACAATCAGGTCACTGCAGGAGATTGTACATAAATATTTCTTGGACATTCCAATTTGGATTAGACTAGTGGCATTGGAAAGAGGACACAGAAGGCTACTACAGGTCACAATTTCAAAACTGGATAATTCGAAATTACAGAGATACATCAAATTCAATATCAGGCTTCTTCAAAGTGAAAAAAGTTGTGTAGTTATTTTTTAAATTTTTGCGTAAGCTTGGTTTGAAGGAATTCAAAGGGCATAGTAAAGCATTATTATTGGTAATTGATGCCTCGAGGAAAGAAAATGCGAAAACCTAGTAAGAAACCTGAAAACTCTAGCATGACTTATGAAGAAGCGGAAGAAATGCAACATGATATAGCAAAATTACGAGACCAAGTGCAACAAGTGTCACTTGCATAAAAAGGAGCAGAATCTAAGATGGATGGTTTAAAGAAAGATGTAGAAGCTAATATGGATGGTTTAAAGAAAGGCATAGAAGCTAAGATGGATGATTTGAAGATAGATTTAAAGATAGACATGGAAGAATTGAAAAAGTTGCTACAAGAAAGGGTCACTAATGGTGAAAGGGTAGTAAAGGAAACTCATGATGAGAACAAAAGAAATGTTAATCATGATTCGATAGGCTCTAATGTTGGATCAAAGACCCACCATATTCCAAAAATCGATATGAGGAAGTTTGATGGCAAGGATCCCGCAACATGGATATTACAGATAGAGCAATTCTTAGATCTCAATAATGTGCAAAACACACAAAAGGTATGTATGGCAACTTTATATTTGGAACCAAATCAGCTTGTATGGTGTCAATGGCTTTGCTCTCATAAACAATTTATCACTTGGGCAATTTTTACGAAAGAATTGATAGCACATTATGAGGATACAAAAAGCAACACTTTTTTTAGCCAATTGATAAGTCTCAAACAAAAGGGTTCAATAATGAAGCACATTGAGGAGTTCCAAAAATTGAACATAAGGGTAAAAGATATTCCAGAGGAGCATAGGATTGATGTGTTCATAGGGTCTTTAAAGGATAATATCCAACATGATGTTCACCTTTGGGAACCTGATTCATTAGAGAAGGCATTCAGGTTAGCAAGAAAAATGGAAAGCAAAATTATGGCAACAAAGAAGCATACCACTCACAACTATAAAGATGGAAGTTTTGTTGCCCCTAGTCTTCCACAACCTATAAGTTTGACACCATAACAATTGGAAGAAAAAGGAGCAAAAGGGCTTTGTTATAGTTGTGATAGAAAATACACTAAAGGTCATAAGTGTGCTGAGAAGAAATTATTCTATATAGATTGTGAAGAGGAAGAAGAAAAGGAGCAAGAAAGGTCAAAAGAAGAGGATATACTCCAGGAACAAAGCATAGATGAAGAACAAATAAATCCGACCAAATCTTGTAATGCACTGGTGGGAATTAACACTCCTCAAACCATCAAGATAGAAGGACAAATCAAGAAGAAAAAGGCAATAGTGTTGATTGTGGAAGCACCCACAATTTTATTCATTGTAAGGTAGCAAAAGAATTGAATTTCTTCCTATATCCAACACCAGAGTGTCAAGTGATGATTGCAAATGGAGGAACAATAAATTTCTCTGCAAAGTGCCATAATATCAAGCTATCCATGGGAGAATATGTCTTGACTAGCCCAATGCTTTCCATTCCAATGGGAGGTGCCGATGTTGTACTAGGATTCCAATGGCTACAATCCTTGGGTACAATAGCTTTTAATTTTCAAGAACTTTTCATCAAATTTTCTACGGAAGGAAAGGAAGTTGAATTAAGGGGTATTGTAGGGAAACCAGGAAAGATAATCAGCTCTAATGGTATGACAAAGCTTCTAAAAAAGGAGCAAAGAGGTGTAATTGCACAATTGTGTTCGCTAGATGTTTCCACATCAGAATCATCTATTTCTCGAGATCTCCAAAAAGTCCCGGACAATCATTCCAAGGTATTTGAGACTCCCAAGGGTCTCCCACCTATGCGTGATCATGATCATGCTATTCATCTGATTCCAGGAAGTGTTCCTCCAAACATCAGGCCGTACAGATATCCCTATGTCCAAAAGAGTGAAATTGAACCTATGGTTGCAGAAATGCTAGAGGCTGGTATAGTTCAACTGAGTCAAAGTTCTTTCTCTACTCCAGTAGTATTGGTGCATAAGAAGGATGGATCATGGTGCATGTGTCCAGATTATAGGGAGCTCAACAAGCTCACTATTAAAGATAAGTTCCCCATTCCTGTCATTGATGAATTACTGGATGAATTGCATGGATCAATTTACTTCACCAAGTTGGATATTCGTTCAGGATATCATCAAATCAAAATGAAGATTGAAGACATTCTGAAAACATCATTTAGAACTCATGAGGGTCATTATGAATTTTTGGTCATGCCTTTTGGCCTTACCAATGCACCTTCAACATTTCAAGGTTTGATGAATTCAATTTTCAAACCATTCCTTAGAAAATTTGTGTTATTATTTTTTGATGATATACTAATCTACAACAAGTCTTGGAAGGATCATGTTGAACATGTTGACAGGGTGCTACAACTATTGGAGGAGAAACAATTATATGCAAAAAGATCCAAATGTTTCTTTGGAGTCCAGGAGGTGGAATATCTGGGTCATATTGTATCTCATGAAGGAGTTAAGGTAGACCCTAGCAAAATTAAATCCATTAAGGAATGGAAAATCCCCACATCCATAAACCATCTGCGAGGATTTCTCGGGTTGACAGGGTATTATCGCAAGTTTGTTAAGAATTATGGGAGAATAGCAGCACCTCTAACAACATTATTGAAGAAAGATGCATTTTAATGGACTCCGAAAGCAACAAAGGCCTTTGAACATCTTAACGAGGCAATGTGCCAAGCACCGGTCTTAGCTACACCGGACTTCACAAAAACCTTTATTTTGGAATGTGATGCTTCAGGAAATGGAATTGGTGCTGTTCTAATGCAAGATGAAAGACCCATTGCTTTTGAAAGTCGTCCAATCAAGGGAAAGTTTTTAAGAAAAGCTATTTATGAGAAGGAAATGTTGGCAATACTCCATGCACTTAAGAAATGGTGACCCTACCTAACGGGAAGACACTTCAAGGTAAAAACGGATCATGATAGCCTTAAATACTTTTTAGAACAAAGATTATCCTCTGAAGAGGAACAAAAGTGGGTCAAAAAGATGTTGGGTTATGACTTTGAAATCATCTACAAAAAAGGGAAGCAAAAGGTGGTGGCAGATGCACTCTCAAGAAAGGATGAGGATGTGGAAGCATTGTTGTGCGCCATTTCTATTATCCAACCAAATTGGATAAATGAAGCAAGGGAGGAGTGGAAGAATGACGAAGAAGTGTGGGAACTTATTCGAAAGTTACAACAAGATTCCATTACGTTTGATACATTTAGCTGGCAAAATGATTCATTATGGTACAAAGATCGCTTATACCTCTGTAAGAATTCCCAACTAAAACAAAAGATTCTTATGGAATTGCACACTTCTCCCTTAGGAGGGCACTCAGGATTTTTAAAAACTTACCACAGGGTTAAGAGGGAATTTTTTTGGGATGGCCTTAAATCAGATATTCAAAATTTTGTGGTGGAATGTTTGGTTTGCCAACAAAATAAAGTTGAAACAATTAAGACACCTGGTCTATTACAACCTTTATCCATTCCAAACCAATGTTGGGAGGAGGTTTCAATGGGTTTTATCACAGGTTTACCCAAGTCTGAGGGAAAGAGTGTCATCATGGTGGTAGTTGATAGACTTACCAAGTATGCACACTTTTGTGCATTATCACATGCATTTAAAGCTAGTACAGTTTCTACTGCATTTATGGAAACAATTTAAAAGCTACATGGAAACCCAAAGTTTATTGTAAGTGACAGAGATCCTGTTTTCACTGGAAATTTTTGGACATAATTATTTTCTTGTCTTGGTACTTAGTTAGCTCATAGCTCATTTTATCATCCTCAATCTAATGGGCAAACTAAGATAGTAAACATATGTTTGGAAGGATATCTTCGTTGCTTTGTATCTGATAATCAGACACAATGGGTCAGATGGTTGCCTCTAGCTGAATGGTGGTATAACACTTCCTTCCATACAACAACAAAAATGACCCCATTTATGGCACTTTATGGGTATCAACCACCATCCATCACATCATATTTAAGAGAAAATTATAAGGTTCAGGCAGTGGAACATCACATTGAATATCAACAACA
This sequence comes from Pinus tabuliformis, assembly GCA_031772625.1. Lineage (NCBI taxonomy): Eukaryota > Viridiplantae > Streptophyta > Pinopsida > Pinales > Pinaceae > Pinus > Pinus tabuliformis. Next base: position 582,228,473 of record CM062814.1, on the reverse strand, counting down.
AGTCCTCCAACTCTTAAAGGATAACCTCGTGTTGGCACATAATAGAATGAAACAACAGGCAGATCAACATCATAGTGAAAGAAGTTTTGATGTAGGTGATTGAGTATTCCTACGGCTACAACCATATAAGAAAATGTCCCTCAAGCAAGCTAAGAAGGATAATAAATTATCACCAAAGTATTATGGTCCGTGCAAGGTGTTGTAAAAGATTGGTACTATGCCATACAAATGAGAGCTTCCTGCAGCTTCTCGATTGCACCCAGTTTTCCATGTTTCATGTCTAAAGAAGGTTATAGGCGACAAGCTCCCAGTTCAAACAATATTGCCAGAACTTGACGAGGAAGGAAAAATTATATTGGAACCGAAAGCAGTCACAGAAACAAGAACTCGACAGCTACGAAATCGATCAATTTCAGAGTATCTTATCAAGTGGAAGAACTTATCCACTGAAGATTCTACATGGGAGGATGAGAATTTTATGCAGAAGTATCCAGAACTACTCAAGTGTTGAGGACAACACTTTTTTGAAGGAGAGGGGCATGTTGGGTCCCCATAATACTAGTGATTACCCCATTACTATTGTATTTATACACCTTATTAATATTTTTGTGCCCCTATTGCCCCCATATTGTTATTACTGTGCCCCATAGAATCCCTCTATTGTTATTTTTGTGGCTTTATATTATTATTGTTAGTTCGGCTGGATTATATTGTGACTCCTTAGACTCCTATATATAGAAAGGAGGTTTTTTCATTTGAATCATCCAAGAATTGTTCATTTATGTAATGTAAAGGAGGTTTCCCCCGCGAAAAGGATGAATTCTAAGGCGTTGATCTATCTTTTCTATATTTTCTTGAGTTGGTTTCATAACATATTAATCCTAGGGTTTAATATAAATCCCTTTGGTTTATAATAATGGTTAACTATCATCCAGATTTTCATTGTGACAAATGTTGTCTCTATAGGAAAATCAACTATGGTCATCAATCATCAACCTTGGGAAATCATGGTCAATCATGGTCCAACATCACATTGTGACAAATATTGTCTCAATATGAAAATAAACCATGTTCAGTAATAGTAAACTATGATAAATCATGGTCATTAATGGTCAACCATGCTCGACCATGGTTAACCATGGTCCAACATTGCATTATGAAAAATATTATCTCAATATGAAAATCAATCATGGTGAACCATGGTACAATTTCATATTATGGAAAGATTGTCTCAACTTGTAAATCAACCATGATCGATCATGGTCAACCATGTCAACCATGCTTATTTTAGCATTTATAACATTTATCATAGGGTTTATATACCTTAGTTTATAATATTTATCTTACTCTTTATCATAGGATTTTCTCGATGTGAAAATCAATCATGGTTAGCCATTGTCCAACATTACATTGTGACAAAGATTGTCTCGAGATGAAAATCAACTATGGTAAACCATGTTTATTTTATGGTTTACATACCTAGTGCCTATAATGTTAATCCATTGGATTAAATATTATTCCCATGGATTTACAATTCCTTCATATTTTAGTATTAATGCCTCAGGCTTATTATTCCCTTAGGTTTATGATAAAAATTTGTTGGCTTTGTTAATCTAAGGATTCACATTCCTAGGATATAATATTATCCAAAAGATTTATAATATTGATCCTAGGGCTAAATACAAATCCCTTGGGTTTATAATCATGGTCCAACCTCACATTGTGATGAAGGTTGTCTCAATATGAAAATTATCCATGTTCAACGATTGTCAATCATCATCAGTGATGGTCAATCATGGGAAACCATGGTCCAACGTGACATTGTGGAAAATATTGTCTCAATATTAAAATCAACCATGGTCAACCATAGTCAACAATGGTCAAACATTGCATTGTGACAAATATTATCTAAATATCAAATCCAATTAGTCAACCATGGTTTATCATGGTCAATCATGGTAAACCATGGTCAACCATTGTCCAATGTCACATTGTGACAAATCATGTATCAATATGAACATAAATCATGGTTAACTATCGTCAACCATGCTCAACCATGGTCCAATGTCGCATTGTGGTAAATATATATCATGGTGAACAATGGTCAATCATGGTCAACCATGGTCAATCATGGTCAACCATGGTCAATAATCATGGTCAACCATGGTCAATAATCATGGTCACATTGTGACAAACATTGTCTCATGGTCCAATGTCACATTGTGTCAACCATAGTCATCCATGGTCAACCATGCCCAACCATGGTCAACAAGTGTGCCACATCACATTGTGACAAAGATTCTCTTAATATGAAAATTAATCAAGGTCAACCATGGTCCAGAATCACATTATGACAAAGGTTGTCTCAATATGAAAATCAAGCATGGTCAGCCATGGTCAACGATGCTTTTTCTAGGGTTTATAATATCTATCTTAGGTTTACAATATTATTCCCTCAGGTTTAATATTATTTGCCTAATAATCCCTTAGGTTTATTAATCTAAGCATTCATATTCCTAGAGTATAGTATTATTGATAAGGTTTATAGTATTAATACTAGGGCTTAATATAAATCCCTTGGGTTATAATATAAATTTCTTGGGTTTATAATATTAATAATATCTTCAGTTAATAATATCAATATTTATTATATTATTGATAATATCAATAATGTTATTATTTTATTATAATACAATAATAATTATTATAAATTGTCATTATAATTGTTATAATTATTCTGTATTTATGGTATAATGATAATAATATTTTATTATATAATTATTATTATATTTATTATAACTATGAATATTAATATTAATATTGAATCCATATCAATTAATGTCTATGGACTTAAATCAACCACATTTATTTGTGGTTGTTCTAGTTTTAAAAATATTAATAACAATAAAATATAAAATATTTCACTATGCAAGATTAAGTAATATCGATGTACATTTATAAATATATTAATAGTACTAAATCATTTTTAATATGGAAAACCTGGTACATAAATAAAATATTTCAATATATATCTTTTAATGTGAACTATGGACATGTGTATATATTATATTAAATAATTAAAAAAATATTATGGTTAAAACAATTCAAGTAGCCACCCCAACCCTCACAAAACATTTAAGAGGGGGACAACATGGCTAGTGGCCCCATGCAAAACTATAATAGCATTATTTCTTTATTTTATCAAGATGACAAGTGTTCACTCTAGCTTCAACAACATTTTTTGTTTGCAACTTTTTTGGTGTAATATGGTCGCTCTCCCCCTGCCCCCCCAAGGTGGCATTTATTTTGGGGTCTTAAAGAACTTATGGAATTAATGAGTATGTGCACACTTGATTACTTGTAATATCTAGGACTTATTTTCTAATTTTTCCTTAATCATGTGGTGTTGTGGTGGTTTGTTTTTATTTATGTCATGGCTTGGTCTAGGATGGTTTGATGGGACTTACGTTTAGACATTGCGACTTTGAGGAGAGCTAGTTGTTTTTCTTATTATTTAAGAGACCTTCCCATCTTCACGCATTGCACCATTTGAAGGTTTGGACAATTTGTGATAATTATATTAAGGTACTTCTGGAGACACCTCACTCTATTAACATATGCTTTGGTCATGAATTTAATGGTTGGTTGGTAAACAACATTTCCTAGTTTTTGGCTTAATGACTTGTGCTGTGCTAGCAACTATTAATTCTTGTTTCGGTCTTATTCTTGGGATACTCACTATCTATATCTCCTCCACTAGTGTGTTGAGTCTTATATTTTTTAACAACTTTTTACATCTCTCGAGCACCATGCCTTGGGAGTTCATGTGAAATTACCAATGTGCGAGTTGTCAATCTCCCTAAGGTAGACGTTGCCTCTAGCATTAGAGGTTGTAACCATATATCAAATTTCTCTACCTTCCAATATTTGTGATGAGGTTTGCCATCTTGAATGCCTCTCCATTAGAGATCCCTTTCTCTAATTCTAAAATCCTGAAGGAGTTAGCCCACTCCATTCTTGACTTTGGTCACCCACTCCGTTCTTGACTTTGGTCACACCAGTGACACGCAAAAACAAATGCCCTAAATCCATTACCCATCATTGGAAGATAAAAAATATCATGGGCACGATTATAAAAGAGAAAAATGATGGATGTATTCACATTTTATTGGCATTCTCTCATGTTATTTAAAACATATAGCTACTCCAATGTGAAGGATCCTACTCTAGTGACTTCCCCATATTATTGGTTTTTTATGATCTATTACTGTAGCACTTTTATTTGTAAACAAGTAGGTGATAGGTTTGTTTATTTCAACGGTTGGTTTTATTTTGGTTAAATTTTCTCTAGTTTCTTTTATAGTTTAATCTAGTGAAGACATGGCTATTTCCTAGTTTATCTTGATACTTTGATATTCCTAACTAATAATTTATATAAATGTAACAAAAAAACTCAAATAATTTAATTACTTTACATTTTTAACTTTTGTATAAGTATAATTTTAGATATTTTGATTTAAAGTTTGTGTAATATACACAATTCAAATATAAAAAAAATAATCTCTTTTTAAATTTTCTAGAGACAAATTTAATATTAAAAAACATATTTAATATAAAAACAAGACCCTGAATAAAATAAATATTTAATATAAAAACAACACAATGAATAAAATAAATATCAAAGCTGAGGAGAAAATACATTTTTAAAAAGAAATTGATTGACAGATAAGAATGCCCCTCAGATTTCTATTCTGATTGCGTTTAAGCCAAAAGAAATCTATATTAAAAAAAAAATAACAATGTAAAACATACGTTTGGTGAATAGATCGATAATACAAACATCACGGATAATATCATATCTCCATATGTTTGACGAATAGATCCACAATACAAATACGACGGACAATATCATATCTCCACGGTTGCAACGGCTATAACTACGCCCTTAAACTTTTCAGGTACGTGGAATTCAATCAACTCGTGAGTTGACGGGTTTAACGTACAACAAGCCTGACGAATCATAATCTCATAACGTTTACTCAAAAAAATATCGCCGCGCCACTCTGCCGTGCACGCAGAACCAGAAAATTTTATGGGAATAACAGTTTCGATAGCCCAATTGTTGTCCTCTGCATCATATTTCATCAAGTGTTGTTGAGTGAAGATATATAGGTGCCCAGAAGCAACTAACGACAACCACTTGAACGGTTGCACGAATGTCCACATATCTTCCACTCGTCTCCACACGCCCGTCTTTGGATCATAAATTTCTGCATTGTTTCCATCGCCGAATACAAAGATATTTTCTCCAAGAAAAACTCCATGACAGTGGCCAACTTCTTGGCTCATTGGAGGCAAAATTTCCCACTTGTCTTCTTCCACATTGTAAGCCTCTGCTGCTGCGAGCATATGATCATTTGGGCTGCGTCTCCCACCCGCAACGTAAATAAGCCCGGTGGTAGAAGATACAGAGCAGGCGAAGCCGGTCCTTGTTGTGGGCATGTCGGCTCCTCGGCGCCATTTGGCAGACACGAAATCAAAAATATAAACTCTGCTCATCGTTTCCAAGTTTGTCGGATGTATTCCGCCCATGATAACCAGCTTCCCATTAACACAAACGCACTTACAAACGCAGTCAGAATGGAATGGAAGTTCAGTAGGTAAGCCCGGAATGGGACGCAGCATTTCCCAGGTGCGCCTGAGAGGGTCGAACACTATTACTCTGCAGGTACTCTGCTTAGATTTCGTGCCTGGTATTGGAAGTTTGAAATAGATAATCGTACAGATCAAGTGGTCACTCGTTGCAGAGGTCAGCCGGTCCTTATAAAACCCTGGACTACTCACTATATCTTTCCATTTTTTGCACACAGCTTTGAGGTTGGAGTGCGATTTATATGGAACTCTAAGCAAGTACTGTCTAATGACGTCGCCGGGAAGATTATGAATAGTTCCATCCTGTCTCAGCAGTGCCAACCTCTTTGACCTCCGCGGGTTCTCGGGTTTTACCCGAAATGAAAAAAAGGAAACAAAATGAGTCGTGACTAACAATTCTTTACAACATCATTGTATTTATCAGAATGAGAAAAGAATAATGAAGTATTTGTGTTATCTTGGCGTTCATCATGTTTAATGATTTGCAGGTTGCCGTGGAGAAAATAAGTATCGCTTAATAAGGGTGCCGTGAAGAAATTAAGAATCGCTTGAAAGGAGGAGGGTATATATAGTTTACCAGAACGAAAGTAAAAAGTCATTTCGCTTTAATCAAGAAGTGAGCGTTAAAGATTTGAACGTTAAAGCGTTAAAGATTTCAATGTTAAAAAGGTTAAAGATTGGGAAGTTTTCATCGCTTTATAACAAATGTGAACAGTAAAATGACTTTTACCTCAATAGAATTATCCAATTAGCATTTGCATCAAATGTTGCAAAGGAAATGCAAATGAATGCCCCACTAACTGGAACTACTTAGTAGACATATCTATCAACATTAGGATTATAGACAATGATCAAGAAATTTCCCATATACAAACAACACCTTCCACAACAACCTTTTGTAACATCCACATTTTAAAAAATGCCTTGGAATGTGATTGGAATCTCCCATATTGCCTTTTTCATTATGTAGACAAATCTTCCATATTGCTATTTTCATCATGAATATTGTTAGTTCATTGTTGTGAAGTGTTAGTGTGTTAAATTCAATACTATAAGTTTGATAACCCAAAATCATTCTTCAATTAGCGTAATATGCATTATTTTTCAGTCAAAGAGCACAACTAACATATTAACATGTATTTTCCCTTCATTATTTTCTTCACAAAGCCAAGAAATCTATTCCTTATCTATAAAGTAACAAAAACATTTTGGAATAAGTTTCATATTTCAAACTAGTGTCTAACCTATAAGTAACAAAAACTTTTTGAAATAAATTTAATATTTTAAGCAATTGACTAACCTAATTTAATAATTGAAAATTTCTCAAAGATGAATTATACTTTTGTTAGATAATCTTCGGCAAAATCACATAATCAATCTTTTGTCGACGCGTTTCGAACCAACCAGTGTGGTTCATCTTCAGGACAAGTTGAAGAACCAATCCACCTTAGCGTGATTAAATAGAGTGTGGAGAGACTCCAACAGCTATAATGCTAACCGCTAATTTTGACCTAATGATCTTGGTCAAAGGTATATTATTATTGTTATCCTAAATATTAAGAGAATACCTATTTTAATTATGATGGTCATTATATCCCATACTATATATTAATTAATCTTTATTTAATTATTATTCCAACATAAAATACACGTAAAGGTAATCAATCCCTATTATTTTTAGAATTTAGTTATACTAGATAATTGTGTGATAATTATTTAATGGTCTTTGGTAAGTTAGATCTTCACTATTCTGTTCTTATAATATATCATATTTATTATTTAAATATATGGTCCAAAATAATAAGTTATATAAGGGTTGATGTGTTTATTACTATAACTAATATTATTGGTATATCATAATTTATCCTTTAGGTTTAAAGGATAAATTATGATATACCAATAATATTAGTTATAGTAATAAACACATCAACCCTTATATAACTTATTATTTTGGACCATATATTTAAATAATAAATATGATATATTATAAGAACAGAATAGTGAAGATCTAACTTACCAAAGACCATTAAATAATTATCACACAATTATCTAGTATAATTAAATTCTAAAAATAATAGGGATTGATTACCTTTACCTGTATTTTTTGTTGGAATAATAATTAAATATAGATTAATTAATATATAGTATGGGATATAATGACCATCATAATTAAAATAGGTATTCTCTTAATATTTAGGATAATAATAATAATATACATATTTATTTTAAATTACCAAATGGATTCCTTTGTTTACCTATTTTAGCTTTTTCGCGAAATATTAATTAACTATTTTAGTAGTTTGACCAAGATCATTAGGTCAAAATTAGTCGTTAGCATTATAGCTGTTGGAGTCTCTGCACACTCTATTTAATCACGCTAAGCTGGATTGGTTCTTCAACTTGTCCTGACGATGAACCACACTGGTTGGTTCGAAACGCATCGACAAAAGATTGATTATGTGATTTTGCCGAAGATTATCTAACAATATTATGGATCACAGAAGTCTAAATTCCTTAATAATTTCCCTGCACGGAGAAGCCGCTGCTAAGAAGGTTCATCATTTCGAGCGGTCACGCATGCAGGTTACTAAGTTGAAATCTGATCTGGTATTTCTTAAGCGTTGCAGAGATTCCTCGGTTATTCCTAACTTTGCCCAGATTAAACATAGTCTCAATGTTCCAAAAAATCATGGCGTTTTTCTGAAAGCTAGCTTAGGGTTGATCAGATATGAGATTAGCAGAGTAAGGAGGGATCTGGATCATCGATCCAGACTTCTTCTGGCAGCTCATTTGGAGCTGGCGAATAGTTTCCCTGCTTCTCTCTGGTCCAGGATTGATGCCTGTTCGACATTGAAATCCCTGAGATTGGAAGAGTCCCTTAAGCTCAGACAGTCAGCGAAGTTTAATAAACTTTCGGGCTATACGATTCAGGAGTCTAGTCTTTTTGATGTTCGGGGTTCAGGCAGTCGTGTCTCGTTTAATCAGGTCTCCTCCCTGAGGGCTTGGATTTTAAACGACCCTTCTTCTGTCGGTCTTGATCCGCCAACCGATGGCTATGATTTGGTGAGAGGAAGCGGTGGTGTGAGTAGAGGCGTGGTGTCGAGCATTGAAGCAGGCTGCGGTAACCGAGAGCCGGTAAGTCTGGTCAACCAAGCAATGGGTTCAGATGTTCGCTCTCCAATCCGTTCGCAGCAGTCAGGTGGAGTTGCGGCTGGATCAGTGAATGAGGAGCTGCGCGTAGATGCTGTTCCGGATGGCATTGATATTAGTGGGTCAGAGGTTGTTGATCTATGCGGAGGCTCTGATGAGCTGATAGGCGCAGAGAGGTCAGGCCGTTCGAATATGCGTGGCTTGCGGAGTGATCCGGCCGTCTGTGAGCTGGAGTCGGTGGTTCCATTTGCGTCTTTCCAGCAGAGCGTCTCGGTGGTTGATGAAACCGTAAGTATCTCTTTGCGTAAGGAAGACCCAATTTCGGGCAAGGATTGTAGCGTTAATGTTATTATGGATAGCGAGAAGGATACGCATAATAGTAGCAAAAACAATTGGGATTATAGTAATAAAGCTATAACATATAAAAGTAACAAGGATAAAGTCGATATTCATAATTATGATTTTATTAAAGTATATAATAATAATATTAGTAGTCGTGGTAATAAAGTAGTGGATGGGATTGATAGCCGTTATGGTAAATCTGATATTAAGGGTATGTCGGTGTGTAAATCGGGTTCCCTACCTCAGGGCAATAAGGTGGTGAATCTGTCGAGTTTTTCCTTCCCGCCTGCGGTTTTTAGTCTCTTAGGGAAAGGTCTTAATTTTGCCTTAGCACCCAGAAAGATCCCGATTGAAGATATCATTTGCGATGTGGAATATGGCATTAAGAACCTTCCTGATAAGATTAAAGACACGATTAGGCAGGATTGTGCCGTTACCCTGAGGAGGGCTAAGCCTCCCCGTAGCAATATCAGCAAGGCCGAGTTTGAGGCTCTGAAGAGCTTGAACGGTAATCGTGACGTCGTGGTCTTAAAAGCTGATAAGGGTGGGGCTGCTGTTATCATGGATAGAAAGGATTACAGAAATAAGATGCTGGACCATCTTTGTAATAGTGGGAGTTATAAGAAGCTTTCGAAGAATCCCCTCAAAAAGGTTTCCAGAGTGGTCGCTCTTGCGATCAAGTCGTGCAATTCCACGATTCCTCTAGCCCAGAAACTTATTGAGGGTAACCCCATCACTCCTAGGATTTATGGTCTTCCTAAAATCCATAAGGATGGGGTCCCCTTGAGACCCATTGTCAATACCATCGGTGGTCCGACTTAGCTCCTGGCCAAGTTCCTCGGTGCAAAGTTGAGACCCTTGGTCGGGCAGACTGAGTCCTTTGTCAAAGACTCAGCTGCCTTTATTGAGGATCTTAAGAATATTAATCTTGAACCCGAGGACATTTTGGTTAGTTTTGACGTGGTCTCTCTTTATACTTGAATTCCTATCAATGAGGCAATGAAGGTAATTAATAAGCTAACTGACCCTGATACGGCCAAGTTAGTTGAGCTTTGCCTGACCACTACCTTTTTCAGCTTCGAGGGAGAATTCTATGAGCAGACTTGCGGACTTGCCATGGGCTACCCCTTGTCCCCTGTCGTCGCTAATCTCTTCATGGAGGATTTTGAGTCTAAGGCTTTGGCCTCCTCTCATCTCTTACCAAAGCTTTGGAGAAGATTCGTTGATGACACTGGTGTTGTCTGGTCTCATGGTCCTGACGAGCTCGATCGTTTCTTCTGTCAGCTCAATATCCAATCCGCCGCCATTAAATTCACGATGGAAAAAGAAGATAATGGTTGTCTTCCATTCTTGGATGTTCTCATCTCTAAAAAGGTGGATGGTTCCTTTTCTCATCAGGTGTATAGAAAGAAGACGCATACTGAGCAATACTTGCATGCTTCTTCACACCATTTCCCCGCTCAGAAGTTAGGGGTTCTTAGCACGCTTGCCACCCGTGCTGTTAGAATTTCAGATGAGGAGAGCCTGGAAGCGGAGAAGGCTCACCTCCTAGAAGTCTTTGAGAAGAATGGTTACGATAGGCACCTCGGTCAAAGAGCCTTCCTCAGGGCCAAGAAGGAGCCTTCTATCCGAAAGGTTCCCAATGATCATATCATGGGTGTGAACCTTCCTTACATCCAAGGAACCACGGACAGGATTGCGAGGATTCTGAGGAAGTATGATGTGCCCGCAACCTTTAGACCTCTTAATACTATCCGTGGATCCCTCAGGTCTGTGAAAGACCCGATTGACCCTAAGGAAATGAAGGGCGTCTATATCATTCCCTGTTCCTGTGGGACCCCTTATATTGGTGAGACTGGTCGCTTTATTAATCAGCGGATTAGCGAGCATTCGGCTGACGTAAGACATGGGAGGACCAAGCCCTCGTCCCTGGCTGGACATGCGGGAATGACTATGCATCATGTATGTATAGAGGAGGCTCAAGTCATTGCCAAAATTGCGCAGTTTCACCATCGCAAATTTAGAGAGGCCCTAGAGATTGAGAAAAGGCCGATCAACCTTAATAAGGATGATGGCTAGAAGATTAGCAGTTGTTAGGTCCTAGCCCTGTCTTCCTAGCCTCCTCATCTCCTTTTTGTTAGGTCTTAGGGTGTCTGTCTTTCGCCTCCTTAATTTTTCTTTTGGCAGTTTTGTCCTATTATTATGGAGTGTTTGAGTCATTATTAGTTATGAATTAGTTTCGGGCTATTATTGTATTAACCGTACCTGTTTATGATACTATTGGGCATATTATAATTAGATTTGATTTTTTAATTTCAGTATTTATACATTTTAATTATTTCTATATTAACCTTAGAATTGAGTTTCCCTTTAACTAATATCTAAAAAACCCGTTTTAAACCTTATAAATAATAATAATAAATAATAATGACTTAGTTAACCTTAATAATTTTGAAAAACAAAAATTAATAAATATTGATTTGACCTTTAGGTTTAAAGGATAAATTATGATATACCAATAATATTAGTTATAGTAATAAACATATCAACCCTAGATTATGGTATTTATCTTGTAAGTAATAGTATATTTACCTATGGTCTTAGTTACCTTTAATATTTTATTGGAATAAATAATATTGATCTAATATTGATTATTGACCGTTAGGTTTAAAGGTTAATTATGATATACCATAATATTAGTTATACTATTATTAATAGACTTGATTTTAACAACCCTAAATTATGGTATTTACCTGATATTACTAAATTCTAGGAATAATAATGGTTAACAATTTGTTTGGATTTATTAATTATTAAGAAGATATAGATTTTTTAATAAACTTATATTATTTTATATAACTTATTATTTTGGACCATATATTTAAATAATAAATATGATATATTATAAGAACAGAATAGTGAAGATCTAACTTACCAAAGACCATTAAATAATTATCACACAATTATCTAGTATAACTAAATTCTAAAAATAATAGGGATTGATTACCTTTACGTGTATTTTATGTTGGAATAATAATTAAATATAGATTAATTAATATATAGTATGGGATATAATGACCATCATAATTAAAATAGGTATTCTCTTAATATTTAGGATAATAATAATAATATACCTATTTATTTTAAATTACCAAATGGATTCCTTTATTTACATATTTTAGCTTTTTTCGCGAAATATTAATTAACTATTTTAGTAGTTTGACCAAGATCATTAGGTCAAAATTAGCCATTAGCATTATAGTTGTTGGAGTCTCTGCAAACTCTATTTAATCACGCTAAGTTGGATTGGTTCTTCAACTTGTCCTAACGATGAACCACACTGGTTGGTTCGAAACGCGTCGACAAAAGATTGATTATGTGATTTTGCCGAAGATTATCTAACAATATTATGGATCACAGAAGTCTAAATTCCTTAATGAATTATACTCCATAATAAGAGAGCCAACATTGAAGCCCATACTTTCACTAAAACCAAAAGAAACACAACCACTTGTTAAGAAGAAATTCAAGTAATAATAATAAAACAAAAATAATAAACATTAAAGTATAAAATGGTATTTCTGTAGCAGTATGAGTTGATACTGCTCATCTAACTCTTTGGCTTTGCTTTAAGTTTTCCTAAGGTATAACCTTTTGATAGCAATGTTGTAACCACTTTTACTACCTGGTCAACAAAATGGAACAAAATAAAACAAAAATAATAAACATTAAAGTATAAAATGGTATTTCTGCAGCAATGTCCATCACTTGATACTTCTCGTCTAACTCTTTGGCTTTGCTTTAAGTATTTTTTCCTAAGGTATAACCTTTTGATAGCATTGTTGTAACCACTTTCACTGCCTGGTCAACAAAATGGAACAAAAAATCTTAGTTTCTTATCAAGGACTTCAAACTGTCCAATAATAACAATGTTAATATCCTCAGAATATCATAGGCTAATTGAGAAAATCATTTTTCAGTCTAAGAAGTATGACTTTCTAAATTTTGATGTAATATCTAAATTTTACTTTTCTCCATTGGTAAGGTAGGTGGCCTTTTTAAGCTACTTCTATTCTACAAAACTACAGGAATAAGTAGAATTTAAAGGGTAGGATCTTCCTTCTTTGCAAATAGTTAAGTAGAATTTAAAGGGTAGGATCTTCCTTCTCTGCAAATAGTTATTTACAAACAGTTTGTAAAGCAAGATTACATTTAAGACTTTTTCTTACAAAACAGTCAAAATAAATGAAATTTGTTTTTCATTATTTTCCTTTCCTTTCACAAGTAAAATCTTATTCTAGGTTACTCTCAATATCCTTGACCAAAATGGCCTTTGAGGTAATCTACATGATCCAATATTGATCTTGGAACTATACAACAGGAAAAAAGTACTGTCGTTTACCCATGAATGGTACTCATTTATCAAAGACCTCAAAACAAAATTGAAAGATCAGACATTTAAACACATATACGGAGACCATAAAATTGATTTGATATAAGAACGACTATGGTAGGGTAAGAAATATCTAGATCTAAGTGCAGTATTAATGCTATTTTGAGGAAACAGATTTCTTCTTAAATTTATTTGAACATTGTTCCTCCACATATAAAAATAAATAAAAAATATAAAAGAGTAAAAATAAGTAAATGAAAATACTCCTAATGCGTTGCCCTCTTCATGAAATTTTATCATTTGCTTTTCCCACTGATCAAATGCCTCCTATGATCCTCCCCATGGCACTATATACACCTTCTGATTTAGGATTGTTGCTCCCTGGTTCAAAAAATGCCAAAAACATCAGAAACCTACAATTTTTTTCACTTTTTCTATTTTTACCAGAAAACCAAAACTATATTCAGAATGCCATGTCAATCTGAATGTGACTATCAGTAAAGTTACATCTTGAATTCCATCTCTTTATAGCAAATTCAAATCCCAACCCAAATCCACTTGTAACAAAATCACAGCAGAGAATTTACCCTTTAAATCTTACAATTGCAAACACTGATAAACTAAGAAAACCATGCTTACACTAAGAAGGATAGCAGCTTCTAAAGCATGGGGCTCCTTGATAGTCACTAAAGCAACTTGTGTCCACTGCCCCGTCCTATCACCACCCAAAAAATATAATCAGGCACTGGTTTTGGCCGGTTAAGGTCTGCTGTTACACGAACCTTAAGTATGTATATCAATGCAAATCCTCTAGTGTTATCCAGTTTTATCAGGAAAAATACACACCAGGGCTACTGCCTGGCTTGATATTTCCTGAACCATTGATGTCAAGTCTTACTACATCCAACAAGTTTTCCATGAATCATTTCTTTAATTTTCATAACACAAAAATAATATTGTGACTGCGCTCTATTTCTCAACCAATTCTTAATAGAACACTTCTCTGCAACTCTTATAAACACAAGTTGACAACTGTTATGCTCAATAGATATTGCAACACAAAAATAATATTGTGACTGCACTCTATTTCTCAAGATATTCTTAATAGAATACTTCTCTGTAACTCTGATAATACACATGTTGACAACTGTTATGCTCAAAAGATATTGCAGAAATTGGAAATCAACACTTTTTCATAAAACTAAGTCAACAAATCCAACACCCACCTCTCTAATTTTATGTTCTTTACTATGCCACAGTATGAGAAAAACTAAACATCCTTAATTGCTGCTTTGGTAGACAAATTACAAACTTGGACTGTGTAACCATTTGTAATGGCCATTGACAACACTTGGAAGTATCTGTTATGCTATGATTCACAATGTTCTTCTCAATATTTTAAGTGAATAGAAAACACACAGATATGATATATATACTGTGACACTAAATAGTAACCAAAGGAAGATTGATTAAATTAACATTAGTTGTTTTATTCATTATCAAAAGTTTTGATTCAATGCAATATTGGGCCTCCAAATCTTTTTTTTCCTCAGTCGAAGTGTATCCATCGATCACTGTGCAATCTTTGCAGATGCATTGTTGAATGTCATCGTTCAAAATGAAAAGTGCAAAGCATCACAACATCATAGTGAGCTGCTTTTTTTGCAGCGTCTGATAGGGAAATGGATAAATATTATTTATATTGGTTGGCGGTAAGAGGGAAATTATGAAATTGTGTGTTTAGAATACGGTTGTGTTTTGATAGATGAATCCATAGAGGTGATATTTGCACCGTAACGATGTTTTATTTTCCTTGTTTCTTAAATTTCATTTCCATAACATATATTTGAAACCAATTTATCTAATAGATTTCATTTATGCTACCTAAATAATTTAAAGAGAATCCTTCATCTATGTGATCTTGCGATTTGAACCATCCTTATTTATGTATTTTGAAAATCATTTTATGGGGAATGAGGTTGAATTAACATGTTTGGTTAATCGAGATGATGAGGTTGAAGCGGATTTTGTGAGGGAATAACATGAATTAACCTATTTGGTTAACGGGAAAGAAAGTATTGAAAGGGATCTTGTGAGGGACAATCCTGAATCACCCTGTTCCATTAATAAAGATGGAGTTGAAAGGAATTTTGTGGGAAGCAATGAATTGGAGCAGAGATCACCTCTAGTTGTGGAGGTTCAGGAGATCAATTCACCAGAGGTAATGACAGGGAATGATGAGAAGTATGTGCAATGTTCGTCAAGTGGAGATTTTTTGGAGAACAACGAATCGAAGCGGGGATTAGAGCCGGTTGCTGAGCCCCGAGAGATACATTCAAATGGACAAAATCTAGCCTGTGATTCTGACTTCCAGTGTTTAATTGATAAAAACCGTGAGTTTGAATGTGAGAGCATTTCAGTGGAGGAACATAAGCTGGAATTGCCAGCGTTATATGGTAAAATTGAAGAAATAGAGTCTGTGGTGAGTGAGGACAACAAGCCAGAGCAGAATAGTGAATCTAGATGCGAGAACTTGGAAAATGAGGACGATTCATGTGGCCATATAATAGATGAGGAGAAGCAATATGAACCTGCAAACAAGGGGTAGAATGATGAAATTGAAATGGACTGTTTGCCAAATGGGGACAGTGAGCTGGAACCTCATTTTCATTTAAATGATGAAAATGAGCTTGAATCAGGGTGTTTTGATAATGAGGATAATGGTATTTTCACTGAAGACATGGATGGACAATAGGTTGATGAGGTGCATCATGGGAAAGATGAAATATATGATCTAGAGTGAAGTGACTGCAATGTGTCTAACAATGGTGGGTCTTCTGACATGGTAGATAAAAATTCTGGAGGCTACAATCACACAGTGCAACAGACATGCAAGAGGGTGTTGTTGTTAGTGCCTCTGATTTGGTATCTACAAGTGTTCTTGCTGGTTCAAATGGTCTATTTACTCTTGTTTCAGAGAATGAGCAAAAGCTTGAAGCAGAGGTCACTAAGAAGAAGCTCTTATGCTTAGTGAAAATACCAATGCACTTGGACAAAAAAATTAGAACTCAAATTCAACTTGCGCAGCTACATTTGGATGAGAAAACCCAAATCAAGGATTTCATCAAAGCAGCCATACAAATGAAGCGGGTAACATGCTTATATATCTTTGCAAGTCTTTTAATTGAATATTCTTTGTTGTTTTGAGCATCTAGTACATCTGCTTTAGTCTTTTGAAAATTGTTTCTTCTTCTTACTCTGCTATATTTCATATGGGATTTTGTGTAGTCCAACAAAGAACAAACGATAGAGAGGTTGAGAGCTGCAATGCAGGAAGAGAGGGCATTTCGTGAGGAAATCAAGTCCATCACGAAAAATTTTGGTGCCTTGAACTCTGATTTGAGGCAATTGCAAGATGAATGGAATGATGCAGATTGTGTTCGACAAGAAGCCTATGAAGCATTGAAGGCTCTAAAAAAACAGGAGTATGAGCGGGTAAGAAAATCACACTCTTTTACATTAGTTGACTAAACTTTGTAAGATAGTGTTAACTATTGTCAGACTTTTTTTTTCTACTCATTTTTATTATTGTGCAAAAAACAAATCAGATCAGAACAAAATTCATCATTTGTATATTCTTTCTTTTGGTTATAATGGAAAATTATGTCCACGCTATATCAAAATGTATGAATTTCGAAAGTCCTACTGTCGTGTTCTTTTACCTATTGAAATCAGGTTATATATGCAATGTATTTCTGCCAATTCTGACCAACGGATATCAAGATTTGAAACTGCTAGGAATCTTGATGACAGGTGTAGGCTTTTGAAGAATTAATGGTGACGAATGTTCTAATGAACTCCAATAATCTTTGAATAGTTGACATAGTTTTGGCTATTCTTGAATAAGTTAACAAATATCTCCATGTTTAGAGGTTTTTAGGTTTGGTTGGGCAGCCATTTATTTAGGGAAATGGCTCAAGCTACCTGTCATGAGCATGGCATCTATAGCAAAGGGCATTGCAATGCCTTTATTTTCATTCAAATTGTCTTTTATGATAGGCTCCATCATTTATCATATAATACACTGTGCACATTTATCATACAATACACTGATTTATGTGCAAAATAAGAGTTGGAGAGTTTCTAGTCCTGAACATTGAAAACATGGTAGCCATTTATATCAAGGTCATTGGTAATATCTTGAGGTGCCAAATTTACTGTAAGGTTAACAGGTAGCTTGGTCATCTAATACGAGCATCCTCATTTATTTCTTTTTGGCAGTTAATAATTTAATGGCCTTTCAGTTTATGGTCATCGCTAAAACCACTAGATTTAAAGAGCAGATTGAGCCATTGGAAGGTGTACTTCATCTCTCTGCATAATCATTACGAACACCCCTTCTGATTAAAGGGGGGGTTGATAGACATCTAATCCTTAAGAATTTGGTAATTTGTAAATATTTAAAATAGGGGAAATCTGAACAATTAGAATAGGAGAGACATAGCACCTTGGAAGACAAAACCAAAGGTCATGAAATCTTGTATATATGAATGTTTGAGTGATGGAAAATCAATGTAGCTTTGGGTTAATTTCTCTGTCCTACAGTTACAATAGAATTCTAACACTAACGTGTGATTTCTAATTAAATAAATGTATATTTGATTAGGGAAAATAAGAAATTCAAATAGTTCCTATATGAAATAGGAAATTCACATTCCATTATAATCTAGAAAGCAAAATAAAGGGCAATTTCAGGTAAGTGACACAAGTGGGTGACACAACTATAGTATGTAAGGCTTAAGTAGATCTACCATTTCCAATTTCCACTCTTTGAGGAAGTTGATTCTTCTTCTTCTTTCTTCACTAATTCTTCTTTTTGGCACGACCTTTGCATAAACTGTTTCACCAAAACATTACGAATAGGAAAGGCATGAGATTGCAGTCAAACTTTCTCAAACAGTAAAATTCCAACATAGTACAATAACACCTCCTTCACAATCAACATCGTAAGGTGGAAGACAGAAGTTTCCCATAATGGGAAAAACACTTCCACACTTTAGGATCCTTACCAGTTAGTCTTTGAAAGTGGGAAAAAGACATCCACACTTTAGGATCCTTCCCAATTCTCTGAAAGTGGTCCCCAGATGTATGGACAATGTGCAAACATAGCATGATTCAAAAATATTGAAAATATTTCAAATGGTCCATCTTTACTTGTCTCATGGTCTATACATACTAAAAAATTCAAAGCAATTAAAAGTTCAAGAAACATTCTGCATCCATTAGAAAAAACAGTTAGAAGGAACAAAAAAAAACCCTGTGATGTTGCGTTGTTACACTTTCACGAAGTCAGAGCAATTAAAAGTTCAAGAAAAACCCTCTATGTTCCTGCATTGCAACACCTTCATATACAGGAAAAAATAAATAATGTTCCAATGACATGGGTTACTTGTCAAACACCTCCTTGGTTTGGTGTTTTGGTAAAGGATCCGTATCCATGGGTAAAAAGTTCTGAGTTCCAATCCCCTCGGTGGTGCTACATCATTACATCTACATGTACAGGAAAAAAGAAAATGGGGTTCTAGTGATGTCAAACACCTTAGTTTAATGTAATGGATCCATATCCACAGGTAAAAGGTTCTGAATTCTGGAGTAATATAAGCCAATCCAATCAGTAGAAAGAGGATTGAAAAAGAAGGGACTTCTAGTCTTTGAGGAAGTTGCTTCTTCTTATTCTTTCTTCACTGATTCTTCTTTTTGGCATGACCTTTGCATAAACTGTTTCACCAAAACATTATGAATAGGAAATGCATGAGATTGCAGTCAAACTTTCTCAAACAGTAAAATTCCAACATAGTACAGTAATGCGTCCTTCACAATCAACATCGTAAGGTGGAAGAAAGAAGTTTCTCATAATGGGAAAAACACTTCCACACTTTAGGATCCTTCTGGGTTAGTCTCTGAAAGTGGGAAAAAGACATCCACACTTTAGGATCCTTCCCAATTCTCCGAAAGTGGTCCCTAGATGTATGGACAATGTGCAAACATAGCATGATTCAAAAACATTGGAAATATGTCAAATGGTCCATTTTTACCTGTCTCATGGTCTATACATACTAAACAAGTCAAGGCAATTAAAAGTTCAAGAAACAATCTGCCTCCATTAGAAAAAGCAGTTAGAAGGAAAAAAAAACGTTGTGATGCTGCATTGTTACACTTTCACGAAGTCATAGCAATTAAAAGTTCAAGAAAAACCCTTTGTGTTCCTGCATTGCTACACCTTCATATACAGGAAAAAAGAAATAATGTTCCAATGACATGGGTTACTTGTCAAACACCTCCTTGGTTTGGTGTTTTGGTTAAGGATCTGTATCCATGGGTAAAAACTTCTGAGTTCCAATCCCCTCGGTGGTGCTGCATCATTACATATACATGTACAAGAAAAAATAAAATGGGGTTCTAGTGATGTCAAGCACCTTAGTTTGATGTTATGGATCCATATCCACAGGTAGAAGGTTCTGAATTCAGGAGTAATATAAGCCAATCCAATCAGTAGAAAGAGGATTGAAAAAAAAGGGATATCCACAAGTAAAAGGTTCAGAATTCAGAAGTAATATAAGCCAATCCAAATAGTAGAAAAAGTATTGAAAAATAAGGGATTGATCTAGTAGCCTGAAAAGGCTTCACATAATGGTTGTTATTTGACACAATCTCAGCCCTCTCCTTAAACAACCCACAGATCCGAATAGAGGATTACAACCACAGTGCAATTCCTTAACACCTGGACATCAATGTGTCAACTACAAAAGGAATGTTTCTGAGTGAGTGATCAAGAGGTAAAGGAAACAATCTTTGGCTGGTTTGTTCAGTGTCCAAGTCGGCAAAACAAAGAAAGAATCATATTAATCTCCACTATTGAACAATGTCTCAAAGGAAATTCTATGAATTCTCCAATCTAAAAAAAAATAAGTGTGAGAAAAGCTAATAGTGCTATAGAACAAACATATATGAGATTCCCTCTTAACTGTGAGTAAAACTGCTTCAAGGCGCAAATATCAACCTTGCTCATCAATCACATAGGACATTCTCAATGCTGCAACCTAGCAAAATTGCAAACAAGTTGAACGTCAGAATGTGGTCTAGCGGCAAGTTTAAGTGGTTGGAGTAGTGATGACCCAAATTTAAATCCAGGTAGCACATTCTCTATGTTGGCACTGTTGTTTATGCATAGAAGAAGCCAAATGCAAGTCCTCGAGGACTTTGATAGAATAGACAATTCTCAGTTGCAGCTCCTAGACAAAGGTAGGGTTGAATGTAAAGCAGATGTTGCATGGAGATTCATACTCTCTTCCATCCAAAAATCGGGACATTTGATGTTAAATTCCCAAAAAATATCAGCAAACAGTTTTTCAAACACCGTAGGCACACAATTTGAGAAATTTTCCCCTGTTCCTATAGTCTGATTCTTCTAAGTTTTGGTCAATTTTTCTCAAAGTTTGGTAGATATTTGTTACAATTACATATTTGAGTTGTGTAACCTGCATAATGCAGGTGTTCCAAGATTGTCTCAAGTGTTTAATCCATTTATGGAATCAATAATATATTTAGAACAACCGAAGATGACAATCTCACTCACAATTGTATCACTAGAGTCTGGCCATAAAAGCTAAAATATTTGATGCTTCCATTTGGAGTTGATTACATCATTTAGATTTATTATGACCAGAATCTATTGTTAGTGTCAAATGTGTAGGATGGAGAAAGTAGACGTTATGTTTATTCGCAGCAGAGCCAAAATTCTGGGAACTATAATTTGTGTGGGTGGAGCAATAGCTATGAGTTTCCTTCAAGGTCCTACTCTAGCCCAACTCTGGCCTCTGTAGGGACAATCAACATCAGTTTCCAACACCAATACAGTACACCTAGTGGAAACCATTCTACACGAGGGAGATTCACGCAATCATATTAGAGGGTGTATTTACCTTATCTCAGTAGTGATAATGTTATCCACTACCATGATATTGCAGGTCTCCCTACCACCTTGCATATTAAATTGATACCTAATTATAACCCTTTTCTATATTTAAAAGTTTCAGGGCTCCCCACCCAATCAAATGTATGATTATAATTTCATGTGCAGGTTGAGACATTGAAGAAGTTTCCAGCCACACTATCCCTTACATCAATTACTTCCATTCTAGGCTCCATCCAAAATGCTCTCCTAATAGCCATTCTTGACAGAGGCATCATTCCAACATCATGGATACTGGATAGGGCTGGGATTCTGAAGTAGTGGATGTGAAAACACCTTTACTACACTAACATTCTTGACATTTTGTTGAAAAATTGCAATGTTTGTAATAAACACTTAGTCATTAACACTGTAGAATCACTGAGAATTCCAACACTATAACACTATTGTGTATTATTCTTGGCTGTTCAATGCTAACAAGATTCACAGGTAATGTGGTTACCTGATAGATTAGAAAAAAGCTAATTGCACAGTTTGAAAAAAAAACAGTACATATAAACTATGAAAATGTACATTCTGAAATCTTCTTGAATCCTTACATTATCATTTGTATGATGTATAGTTAGTGAATGCTCACAACTCACCAGCTGCTGGTAAGTGGGAATTTGTAAAGCATTAACTACATTCTGAAATCTTTTTAATATTATCATTTGAATCATTTCTGATGGATGTTGCTCACCACTTTATCAGGGTTCTACATGGATTAATTTTGATAAAGAGTTGGTTGCACCGATTTTGAATGGCACCAGCAAGATCCTTTTCCATGAGATGTATCCTCAAAATTTCGATTAATTTGATCTTTCACACAGAAGGTATGAATAAAATAGCATGTCCTAGAAACATCCGACAAAATAGTTCCCCTGAAGGTGCTTGGCTCTACCATAAGGGGTGTCTCCAATCGAGACCTTGTACATAGCATGAAAAGGATCAGTTTTCTCTTGTGTTTTAAGGAAGTCGATTGGCTTTGCCTAAGCAGAAGTAGGGAACGCATTTTCCTGCTCATAGCACCGGCTAACGCGAGGGTTTCTAGAAGAAAATGGAGAAGACTCAGCTTCGATTGTCATTTCCTTTGGTTTTACAGCCTATTTCACCGAAATGTGCAAAAGGTTCCTCTACTAGGAGTTCTATGCATAGTAAACACTTGTTTGCCTAAACAATTTTAGCATCAGTAGTCAACCATTAGAAATAAAACACCTTATGCTTTGCTTTTCTAGACCAGAGAACATAAATTTCGAACTAAAATTCGCAAAACTGTCTGAAATCTGTAACACCAAATAATATGAACTTAAACGCGTTTAGATTAGGGCATTTAAGGAATCTCCTAGAGTCTTCAGCTAGAAAAATTTAGCGGATAAGCACAAATTTTGAAAAATACCTGTGGTCATTCGGCTCCGAATTAAATAGAGATCTTTTGGAAATCTAGATCTGAAGTGGATTCAGGAACGAATTTGTAACCATTAGACCAGTGCGCAACCCGTTTCAGAACTAATTTTTAGAGACAAGTTCAACAATGAATTTGTAACCATTAGACCACTGCGCAAACCATTTCAGCTTCTAATCTAATGGCTAAAACCTTTGCAATCGTCTAACATATAATCTTATGGCGTATAAAGATGACAGGTAGGTAGAGAGGGGAGTTGATTTCAGAGGGAAATTCCTTACGACGTAACTAGTAATCGATAATTTTGCTTGCTATTTGCTAGCAAGTTTTGGGACAATGATCCATTCATTTCTTTGTTTGGAGAAAAGCTAACTAATAATTAATGTTTTTGCTTGCTATTTGCCAGCAAGTTTTGGGACAATGATCCATACATTTCTTTGTTTAGAGAAAAGTTAACTGGTAATCGATATTTTTGCTTGCTATTTGCCAGCATGTTTTGGGATAATGATCCATACATTTCTTTGTTTGGAGAAAATTTGAAAGAAATATTGTTCTGATCTTCTGAGAAAATTTGAAAGAAGTATTATTCTGATCTTCTGACATGGCTTTCACCAATCACTTTTAACTCTCTGAATTTTGGAAGTTTTCAACATCAGCATAAATGTATCTTAACCCTAAATTAAGTAAGCACCGATAGGAATTAAAAATTGAAGGTGTAAACAATAAGATCGCAAGGCTTTTATGATATTTTAAGACAAGTAACATATGAAGGTTAAGATAGATTTAAGTTTATCCAACTTGTTTAGCTTTGTGCATTAATCTTATCTAAAATTTCCACAATGATAGGACCCATCTTTCCTGGGGGATCCATTTGTTACAAGTCATGTCGAGGTTCCCCTAAATATCACAATCTTTGTTAATATATAGACTGTTGCAAGGAATACTAAGATGTATTTTTTGTAAATTACTTCCTTTCAATGATGAATCCACTTTTATTTTCCACTTAAATGCTTGACTCTGTTTTAGCCTAAATCATATCAAAACCAGCAAGGAGAATATGGACTTCACTTGACGTTGGCACTGAAATCTGTCAGTGACAAGGATGAAATTGCAGAGATGACTGCTAGTGACTTTGATGTCGTTGTTTCAGTCGCAGACGATGCATAAGCAGTTAATTTCATAAAGTATTCTGCAGTGACAAATGCATGAAGAAGCCAAAATAAGCTGAGCCTTTCCTTTATCATTCATTCTCACATTTTAGTAGCTTTCACATTCTTGCCAAAGGGCAGGGGAAATCTTTCTGGAGGTTTCCCAACTTATTGTTGGTATCAATAAGAGATTTATTAGATTGAGATAATGGTGCAAAAAGTATTTGCAACATTAATAAATTTGTATATTACTGCTCTTGATAGCAAATCCAAAAGAAAAATAATATGACTACATAAAGGAGAAAATCATTGACAACCATTTTATTTTTCTGCAGTTTTCGCTGTCTAGTTATGATTACATTAGACATGGTCATTTCACAATGCGTGTTATTAGGAGGAATTTTCAATGGAATATGGGCAATTAAGAGTAGAGTTTTATACTACAATAATGGGTAAAGAAGTCAACTAATTCCCACTAATAATGGTGCGTTGACTACTTTGAAGCCTACAACCCAATTATTATATAAAATTTGAGTATAACAACAAAAAAGTTTGACACTCAGGAATCTACATGAAACCTAAAGTGACTGGCATGAAAAGCAAATTCCAGGCCTGCTCCTTACTAAATTCAGATTTGATAGTTAGCTTTTTGGCTTATCGATTATTGGGATTTTATAAACAGAAGACATACTATAATTTAAAAATCAATCGAACACTCTAGTGTAAACTATAGGAATTTTGTTCGAAAGATGCCTAACCTGTAGATGTTAGAACCTGCCTGTAAATGAAATGAAGATCCGGCTTGAATTTCAATAGGGCTATCCGCTATCCGCTATCCGCTATCCGCTAGAGAAAGGTGCGCTATTTATGAGGGTACGATAGAGAGAATGCCTCGCCCTGCAACGATTCCATGATTTCAAGCACCAAGTAAATTGCAAGAAGCTTTTCCTAAAACAACGTCTACCTAAGGGCAGTATGAAGAGGAGCCTCATCGTTCTATTGCAATTCATATCCATGTTTGTAGAAGATAGGACTGAGCGCCGTGAAGAGATGTCCGTATGGCCGTGTGGTAAAGGCTCCTTCAATTCGACTGTCTTGCAGCCGCATTCTTCATCTGCCGTACACAAGCTATCCACTAGGGTTCATTTATAGCTAGGTACACGCCGCCTGAGTCGAAGAAAAGGATCAGGTCAGGTTCAAGTCATGGGCAATTTTTGAGGAATAGAGACCCCTAAAACCTGACTTCTAAGCTAAAACGAGTCCGTTCTTCATGGTGCAACCCTCGACATGGTTCTTGAAGCACTTCCAAAAAACAAATAAAACAGTTCTACACAGGCCTGGTAAGCCAAAAGCATCCTTGATCTGCCTGATTGATGCCAAAGTGGCATTGGTTCACTGGTGAGATCAACAGAGTGCCGAGAGAAATAAGGTCATTCAAAATCCCGGGTAGGGGTGAAGTGATGCAATAAATCCAGACGGTGCATTGCATGGATCAAAGATGGACATTAATTCAAACCCAGGTATGATATGCAACTCGAGTTTCCGAATCTTGAGCATGCATAATTTAACTTCACACAAATGGCCGAGGCATCATATGTGGGAACTGGAAGTATGCAACTTCAAACTTACGAACCTGGAAGGTGCATATCAGGCCTCGGGATTAAATGCATATCAGGCCTCGGGATTAAATGACACTGTGTTAATTTAAATTCCAATTGATGAAATTGGTTTCATTTTTCATTTCAAATACCTGGACGAACATCATTCAAATGTGCTAGAAATGGGTGAAATATGAGGGGAGAGCTGCGGAGAAATATATACTTACATCTCTGTGGGATTTCTTCTTCGAAGCCTGACGAGTTATTTCTCCCTCCGCATCATCTTCCTCGTCATCTTGGAAGACGGGAGGGGTGGACAAGGTGGTCTCGTGGGCTTCTTGGCTGAATAGGCGTTCTCAATTGCAGGCCATACTTTCCACTTGGAATCATCGTTAAGCTAAAGGTCGGTCGAATAATGGAAAATGAGAATGGACCAGTGCGCAAGCCGTTTCAGCTTCTAATCTAACCGCTGAAACCTTTGCAATGGTCTAACATATAATTCTATGGCCTATAAAGATGCTAGGTAAGCAGGGAGGGGAGTTGATTTCAGAGGGAAAAGCATTACGGCGTAAATATAAATTTTTGAAGTGCCACCGAGCCTTCAATGAAATTTTTAGACACATGAAAATGTAGACGTTGAGAGATGCTCTGACCTACTTATTTTAAATTTTAAAATAAAATTTCACCGATATATTTTAAAGCTATATTTATATTTATTTTTATGTTATAGTCAAGATATTGGAATGTTATTCACTCATTAAGTTTTTATCGCTTGGTGTGGGTCTGGGTGGGTGAAATAATTATAATTATTAATATATTTTGATTAATTAAATTATATTAAAATATAAATATAAATTAATTAAAAAAATATTTGTTATATAATATGAGTTTTGATATTACTAACCAGTTATGGACATAATAAATTTTAATAAAATAAGATTAAAATTAACAACTAAAAAATAAAATAACTTCAAAAATTAATAGATATAAGTATGAATAAAACACCCGCGTGAAATTGCCCCAGAGTACAGCTTGTTGGCCAGTGAATGCACTGTTAAGACCATGTGTATGACTGTGCAGGTGTTCTTAGTCATTTAAAAAAACACACTTGTCAAATTACGTAAATATAAAAGTAAAAATAAAATTTAAATTTAACAGAAAATATAAAATTAATCATTATAACTATAATTATAATTAATAATTAATAATTAAATCGACTTAGATCAATTTTAATTCTTAATATACCAAGCATCTAGAGGATCAAATCCCTTGTAAAAACTCTTTTTAGAGAGAAAAACGATTAAATACACTTAGCATATGGTAAGTACTAATTAAATCAAATTTTAAATTAGTGTTTAAATTCTATTAAACTCATATTTTAATATTTTATTTTATTTTCGAATTTTATAACTACCAATTTATTTTAATTGATTTTTAGGTGTAAATTTTTTATTATATAAGATGATTATATTAAACTAGAATACTACTAAATTCCATTTGCTTAAAATTTACCATTCAAAATATATAGAATAAAAAATTGCAAATTTTATTTAAATATGATTTGTATTGGTAATAATAATATAATTTTAAAGTTAAAACTAAGTAAAATATTAAATTAGTGCTTGAGGTATTAAATTAATATTTGAAATATAGAGTTAATATTTTAGATTTTATTGTTTATGTGATAAGCTATCTATCTCAAAATAATGATGGGATTGTTAAAGTTTATGGAAAGTATGTTGGTTGAAAAAAGTTTATAGAAGTTTACACATTGTTTCCCCTTTATATTTGAAGTTATCACCTCTTTAAACTGTCTTTATTTCTTTCTTTCTGTATATAATTTTGATGAATAATTAAGTTAATGTCTCTAAATAATGATGGGATTGTTAAAGTTTATGGAAAGTATGTTGGTTAAAAAAAGTTTATTAAAGTTTACACATTGTTTCTCCTTTATATTTGAAGTTATCACCTCTTTAAAATGTCTTTATTTCTTTCTCTCTATATATAATTATGATGAATAATTGAGTTAATATTTGATTAGGGCCATAGTTCCATAAAACCATTCTTAGTTTTTTTTTTCTTTAAATTTGTTCCCTCTATTCCCCATTTATGGGTAGCTTAGAAGTAGAAATAAAATATTCAAAATTGACTTGGATAGCTTAGGAATAGAAATAAAATATTCAAAATTGTCTTGGAATGATTCTGACAATTAAGACGCTATTGGAAGGCTCAAATTCAAGAAATGAGATTTTGGAAATGAGTTTCTAGTATGAATAAATATGGTTAAAATATTTTTTTTTAATTATTTAAATGATAATTTGTATTATAAAAATTACATTAAAGGTATAAGGTACATTAAATTCAATAATAATTTAAAATTTTAGAAAGTGAACTCTTTTGAGATACTCCTAAAAATTTCAAAACTTTACATTCTAGAAAAATCAAATTTTATAATAGAAGATCATTTTTCAAATCCTTATCCTCCATTTAATTCAAAATATATAAGAGAAGATGAAATTATTGTGGGAATTTCATCACATAGGCTTCCAATAAACAAGTTGATTTTTGCAATGGATGTTGGCATGCACCCTAAACCAATTATTATCCAATATGTTTGAAATAAAAATTTCATGAAGGCATGTATCACATGGGGAAAAAGTTCTATTTCAATCAATAATCATTTCTCCCCTTGTTAGGAAGGTTCCTTTATTTTCCATACCATCTAGATCTTAAGTATTAGACTAGAGAATACGAAAGAATTTTGGATAGGAGAAATGGGCCAACACACTTTGCAATGTTCCAAACTTAAATAAATAGTGATATGCAAACCAAAAATGATTTACAACACATAAATTTTAAACAATCAACAAATGCTCATAAAAACTCTAGAAGTAAGAACCACCTAAGCCATTTTATTAATCAATGGAGCAAGTACAATAGTATGGAGGAATGAAACTATGCTTGTCTTAATGGCAAGCGTGATAGAACCCAGCTGATAATACAATGATCTCAAATGCTAGAAATGACTACTCCTCTATTGCTTTGCACTGTCAAGAAAAATACATTGCTCGCTGAAAATGGGACTGTAAGAAACTTGACCTCCAATGCTCAGAAAATGTTGCAAACTTAACCTCAATCTCTTTGATTAAAACCCAAAAAAACCTAGAAAGGGTTTGGCCTATCTCTAAGTCAAATTTGAACACACAAAATGGTGTCAATTCTCTACCTAACTAACAAGTCACCCTATTATAAGAATTAGGATTTGAGGCTTGAAT
This sequence comes from Pinus tabuliformis, assembly GCA_031772625.1. Lineage (NCBI taxonomy): Eukaryota > Viridiplantae > Streptophyta > Pinopsida > Pinales > Pinaceae > Pinus > Pinus tabuliformis. The sequence continues at coordinate 582,199,502 of CM062814.1, read as the reverse complement.
AGCATCTGAAAATTCTAAAATTTTAACCACGTACTCCTCTCAGAAAGCCAAGAAAAATGCACGAAGGAATTTGGCTAGTTTAGACTTATGAAATTCAACCCCCTTGGAGCCCAGCTTCAGTGACAACTGCGAAACTCAGACAACTAGAATCTACTTACAAATCCTCTTGGAAATGGACCCAAAGTGCTGGTCTGACCTCTACTATCAATCCCCTAACTTCCTGAATGGGATTCAAACTTATGACACCTGTATCCTTAGCTCCACAAAATTGTTGGTCCAGCCCTCTACACTATCCGCAAGCTGAGTAAGTCGAATTATTGGGATGTTGGCTCCATTGGCTCCAGAACTCATAGACAAATATATTTATTTTAGGGGGGTTATTTAGAATTCAAATATTTCCCACATGCAATATTTTGGAAGGACTCCTTGTTGGAAAGGTAGTTCTAGATATCCTTCTTTCACAGAATCTTCAAAGGCTTTCTATCCTCTTGCGTTTCCTCCTCCTTCTGGTTCAGAGCATAACTTACAAGTCTACTTTCTAGCAACCAAGCTAGTTTTTCTAAGGGAAACAACACACTTTGCATATCCCATCCCACTATAAGGAAAATAGATTCTAGTGGAGGTTTTTGTGGAAGCCCCCTACAAAAATAACCCAAAAATATTTTTGTAGCCAAGGTCACTTATAGAGGTGAGTGGGCGGATGTCTAAAGCTGATTTTTTTCAGTGGTATGCCTTCAATCTACAAATGCACCAATGCCACATAGAACATGGTCCATTGTGGGAAATTTATTTTTATAAAACTAAAAAATCACGTTGAGCTAAATAAGACAACACACCAGTGCTTAAATAGTCAATGACATTGGAGAAAGGTTAACTTTTAAAAATTGTTGGTGTTATATACACCCGAAGCATCGGTTACCTTCATGCAATCAAACACCCGAGTGCACACCAAGAAGGAGAATCGCTAAAGTCTTTTAATTTAAACAAGCGACTATTTTACAATGACACACCGGTGTTGTAAATGTATTAAAATTCCCTCGGTGTATCCTAAGGAGCAAAAATAGGTAGTTTTTAATTTTTTTTTCAAAGAGAGATGCTATAGCCAAACAAAATAATCATGCGATACCTGTATTATAATGCACCATTATAGATTTTGTAATTTAAAAAAAACACAATGCTCTTGGATATCTTCCACACCTCTATGTTTATAGTAATGCACAAGAGGAGGGTTAACTTAAAAAGAAATCTTGGCCATATATTTCATTTTTACCAACTATAGTGCCACTCTTTCCTCATGCAAGCACACTCACAATAGGATTCTCTTCATCACCATGCTTCCGTACCATGCTCAATGCCTCACTTTCAAATTTTTTCAAATCATGGTAAAATTTCTTTTTCTCGATTAGTGTTCACAATGCCTCCTCGATGAGAAATATTCCAAGAAATGTATATGTTCTCTCTAATTTAATCTTTTGGTGTATTAGGATTGCAAATTAGCTTAAAATTTCCATTGTTTTTAAAAAAGTAAAAATTCTTTGTGTGGTACACCCGATATATTGAGCTCACATTGATAGTGATGTACCCTATAATTTACAAGGTGCACCAAAGTGCAATGTGTGAGAATAATGCACCACAATTGTTTCAAAGTACTTTGTTTATGAAAATGCACTAGGAAAGCTATAAATTGTAGGTTGGTGCTTAAAATTCTTGGGTTATGCTTGGTATGTTTATATTTAGCAAACGCACTACAAAAATAATATTTAAAAGTATAGCTATAGTTTAGTGCATTCAATAACACGAATATGTTTTTCTGGAGAAAAAAGGTTATACGTACACAATGGCGCATAAGTGTGACACACCAAATTGAAAATTAAATTTGTTAACCAACAACAGTGCGTCATACGTATGTGCACACTTATGCTGGTGCATTTTTGTCTGATAACGCATCAAAGACGGTGCATGATTATTTTTTCCAATGGAAAAATGGTAATTTTATTCATATTGATCAAAATTACATGTTGTAGATGCTAAAATAGCATATGTTGTGTAAACTTGTCCTGATACATAGGACCTAAATTAGCAATCATTTATAAACTATCTATGCTTTCCTACCTTTCTTTTTTTCCACTTTCCGCTAACCTCCAGTGTTGGGAGTGGAAGTTACAATGGACATTTCTTCCTCAGTGGTAGTATTTGGTGTTTATTTGTTGGAATCTAAGCCTTTTGTTGAGTGTATTCGCTTATTGCCTCCAATTTATTTGCTTAGAATGAGTTGCTCATTTTTCTGCTGTGATTCAGTTGTCCTTGGAACTGAAGTACAACAGTTCTAGTTCTCATCATTTTGTGATTTGAATTGTATGTTTTGTTCATTGAATGCTGGGATATTTCCTGGTAGTTCGGTATCTCAGTGAGATGGTGCATGATTATGTTTTCAGCACACCGATGATTTTTCTTTAATTGAAAGTTATGTTTCCATATTTATCAATGCATTTTTCATTTAATAAAAAAATGTATTTTATGTATGAGGCTGAAGTATTTGATATGTCAGTGCTGTAGTAGAAGCGTCAATAGGGAGAGCAAGATCAGGAGTAGGAGAAAATGGTAGACCTAGAAAATATGGTCTAACCATTGGAGGACAGAGACAGGGAGAGGGTTTTATACTATCACCCTTTTACTATAGCAACCCGAGTAGTCTTAAGGAATGTAGGCCTCCTTAAGTACTATGAGGAGGAGGCCTCCTTCAAGGCCCACTCTATCCTATTGGCACATCTGATTCCATCAATGGAGTGCCCAAGAGTAGGGCTTCCATGTTCATCCTGGGGTGTGGTATGGGCCCTCTAAGGATGACATACACTTTATCACTGGCCTATCCAGAAGAGGGGAGGATTTTACCTAATTCCCTGATGTCCCCCATGGGGTTGCAACTTGCAGCTGAGAGTCAGCTTGCATACACTCAAAGATATGTCTAGCCTCATGTGGTTCGTCCAGTAGATATCTAGGTATCTGGTGGAAAAATACAAATTTCGTCTTTAACTGCACAGGAAGTTAGGTCCCTCTCATTATTAGTCACTAACACTCACACTTTGGTCATGGGAAGCACATTAGTTCCATCATTTTATTATGTCGATTCTTTGATTCAAACGCCACATTGTATTAGATGGTTTGCCATTTCTTTTAGGCATTTTCGTACGGATTTAGATAGATGTCATGGGTTCAGACATGGGAGGGCGACCTTCCCTTTCACTTCAGATAGTTTTTGTTTATTTTTTGATAGGTTTCAAGAACGAGGCCTACATTTTACCATCGCCCTCTTAGGATAATCAATAAGGTCTGGATGCACATGTGCGGATAGATGATGCCCAAGGGGGTCCTTCCAAAGCATCTGGATAGGATTTTCATTGAGGCAGTAATACTACTCTCTAGTGATGATGACCATGCATTTCGTCCATTGTTATTTCTATACACGACGATTGATTAGAGATAGTGTCTCAACATCCTCTTCACACCAAATGAACTTCTAGATGATAGAGGTAATATTAGTGTTTTCATTAAGTTAATCTAGTTTCATTTTATTGTTTTAATTAATTAGAATAAAATTTATTGTAGCATGTTCTTTAACTTGTATACTGAATTATTTAATGAAATTGCCTAATTATTGTTGTGTACTATATATTTTGTAGACATCGACACATTAGATGGGGCCATGCCTCCTTCCCCACCAGATGGAGGACATGAGGATATGGGCAAGGCTGGAGAGGGTGAGGCACATCCTCAAGGTGGTGTGGCCATCTATGGCTATAAGGATAGTATATGATTTCAAATGGACTACTATGATAGATGAGTTTTGGTTGAAGAGGGATTCCTCCCTACAAGGGCTCAAGATATCAGTGTGGATTCGACGTTCATGGATCTCTATAGGGACTTTCAGTGTCATATAATGCCTCTTACGTGTCATATCATCAAATATAGTAGGCTAGTTGCAACGATGAGGGATGAAGGGCATGCATCGACAAATATGTCAGATGGGGGTGGTGATCATGATCAAGATGATGAGAGTGGTGATCGAGATCATGATTACGAGGGTGGTGATGATGCTTCGAGTAGTACAACCCCATTGAATCATGTCCATTAGGGTGTCAATGATCCATCTGATAGTACACCTTGTCTAGTCAATTTAGTGTCCTAAATTACTCTACATAAATTATCAATCTAGGTATCGAAAACTGATGAAGTGTGGTGCACCATATGTTCTTAGTTAACGTTTTTTCTTACTTCGTTGTTTTATAGTTTATGTTGCTTTTGGGGTTTTGTTTCTTATGTTAGAATCTAGCTTCTAAAGAAAAGAGAAAATGAAACAAATCAAAACTTTGAACAGTTAGATTAATATATGTCGGCAAAATCTAAGAAAAGAAAGAAAGAAAAACAAATCAAGTCCCATTCATAACTTCACATATTGCCAATTTCTTTCTTAAGGATCTAAAAAGACTCAATGAGACATGAACTTATGTAATGAGTATCCTACTAAGCAAAAAGCAAGAACATGTAAAGAAAAACTAATCTATTGTGTTCTCTACACTCCAATTCACCAATCGGAAAATATGAAGACTGCTTTCTTGGAATATTTTGTCAAACATAAATTGCATAGTTAGATAAATCTACAATCAACCGAAGGAAGATCATGTAAAGAAAAACTAATCTACTGTGTTCTCTATGCTCGAACTCACCAATTGGAAAATAGGAAGACTACTTTCTTGGAATATTTTGTCAAACATAAATTACAAAGTTAGATAAATCTACAATCAACTGGTTGAACACACTTGCATGAATTAAAATTGCATGATTGGAAAATCTAAACTATCAAACTTGAAAGCAATAAAATGACATACTTGAATGAAGTCAAAGAAAAAACTCAAAACAAAATCTACTCTACCTTACATTCTAATGTGCTCCATGACATCTACTTCACATCTCCTTCCAAGTTGAGAACATCAAATCTTTATTCAAATTCTTTAAAATTACAAAGTATAACAAAGCTCTCTAAATATTTCCAATGCCATCAAGAAAGAACTACAAACTCCAAGCTAAAGAGCTACCAAAAAGCTACAAGCTTTAGAACTAAAAAGCTAAGCTAACAAATGAAGGAGAGAGATCTCCTATTTATACAGAAAGATGAGAAACCATCTCATTAATGAGAGTCCATGAATCTATCCCTATACCTCTAGAGTCCTCATCAAAATAGGAATTGATAAGACACATGTCTTCTTAGAGTCTCAATACAATTAGGAGATGCGACACATATCCTCATGATCCCATGATTCTCTCCACTCAAATTCGAATTTTTCCTTAGGGTGCAACATAAAGGTCTTCTAGAAGCCTCATTTTGACCTACAAATGTAAACTATATCAACCCACTTGTTAGGTATAAGCAGACACACATTATTTTCTAAAGCCACAAATTCACTTAAAAAGGCTAAGAATTAATAAAGTTTTGAAAAACATAAATGTGGCCCAATGATAATGAAAGTGGGATGAATGTAGTGACATAGTATTGAAATGGAGGTGAAATGAAGGTGATATAATCGACATAATAGTGAAAGTCTAATGGAAATGAACGACAATTTCAAGACCCAACACACTTCCTTAGTCACCTAATGATGAGGTGCCAAAGCTAGAGGATCTACCTTATGCTTCTCTTGAGAGACCATACCATCCACCTCCTCCTCCACCTCACACTTCACGAGACCACGTTGAGGTTTTGGTTGACCAAACATCATCTTATGTTTAAGACCAACTAGTATCTCCTCCTCCACCTTAGAGTTTCAAAGAGGTTGAGGTAGTAGTTGACCATCCATTGTCTTCGACTGCATACCATGTTGGCAGTACTACATTTTTTGTATGAGATACTTCAATGTAGTTATTTGAATTGATCATATATTTATTTAACTTGTATATATATATATATATATATATATATATATATATATATCATGTTCGTGTACTTAATTTGTATGTTTGAGTTTGTTATCTCAAAATCCGGTCCTGGAAGGCTGCAGACCAGGAAGACTTCAAGTAACTATTTCAAACCTACTTTAGGCTGAGGCTTAGCCTCCCCAACCTATGAGGGCTCTCTCACAAGATTAGAGATTTGGATAATGAATAAGATGCCTAACTCTATGGATTGAAATCAAATGAAAATGTATAAATGGTTGAAATTCCAATCAACAAGCATCTATTGGGCTATGGAGTCAGAGCATGTTTTAGTACAACAACTGATCAGCTTACATGGAAGTCAGGGCATAAAGAGTTTTAATCTACTAGCAAAACAGAGACATCATATAGGAAACACAGTTTATGAACACATGAAGGAAGTTAGAGCATTATCAATGAATTCTAAGTAACATGTGTTCATACCACTGCAAGTGAGCAAAAGAAGAAATCCATGAGGAAATAAAACACATAAAACCCTCTCTGAATCCTGAGTAGTAAAGCCAAAGTTCTGCATTAACATAAAACATACAGTGTTCTGCAATAACATAATATGCATTGTTTCTCTTGAAATTTCCAACCCTTAATACATTAGTTCTTCTCCCATATATAGAGTTCATGTAGATTCCTTCCTCCAGCATGAGGGGAATTCGAATTTTCCATCCTTGACACCTATTCTAACCATAAAACAAAACTTTAAATGCATTTGACAACTAACTAGTAGTCCTAGAGACCTAATCCAACTAGGAGTGTAACTCCTTATTATGATTACAACAACCTTATCTAAACATTTAAAGCATTATTTGACACCTAACACTCCATGAAGTCGAATTTTATGGTGCTCATATCCTTCCATCTGGCCCTTGATGACTCATCCTTTTGCTGTTCCTAGAAACTAGGAGGCTGTCCCTTGCTCTGTTCTCGCTGAAAATAGGTCTTGGGACAGAGCTCATAACTTATCGTAAAAACTGTATTTAGAAAAACCGAAGGAGGCGTTTGTGAACCAATCCATGATGAAAAAAAACCTCTCTTTTTTTTTGAAAAACCTTCCCTATCCCCCAGAATGTGTCTTTGAAAAACCTGTTTCAAACAGAAGATGAAAAACTGCACCTACAGCAGTTTCGTAGTGCAACTTTGGTAATGAATTTCTCTCATATCGTAATGGATTTGAGGAAACTGAAGGAGGTTTTTATAGTTCAGTCTGTTAGGAATAAAAACCTCTTTCCATTTCCCAAAATAGGCTTTCAGGTGCTTTAGAGACCTCCTGGAAGTTGACTACCTTTTCAAACAGAGAAATATGCCTGTGGAAAACTTGCACCTACAGCAGTTTCGTAGCGCAAGTTTGATCATTCATTTCTCTCAAATAATAATGGATTTGAAGAAAGTGGAAGAGGTTTTTGTACTTTAGTATCTTAAGAATGAAAACCTCTTTTACTTTTCATAGATGAGTTTTCCATTGCTTGGTAATCCCCTTGGAAGTTGGCTGTTGTTTTTCATAACATGAAACTTTGGAGTTCATAAGAGTCTTTCCTTTCCTTGTTTTGTCTTTGCTAGACACTTATACTTCGTGAATGCTGACCCTGAGTTTGCCAAGTGCTTCTTATGCATGAAAGGAGCATGACAATAACCAAAACCAAATCTTTCTTACCTTACCCTTTTCCTTTGAAATTTGTTTAGTGATAACAGAGTTGATGTGTATATTGTTAGGTCATTTTAGATATGTTCATTTAATGTGCTTGCATATAAATGTGTATGTGTTAGAAGTTATTGGCATAAGATGTATATTAATTTAAGGATGTGTGTGATGACGATGTTAGATTAAAATGTTGGTGTTTTTTTAGATGTGATCACGATGATGATGCCCTGTTAGATTATAGATTAGTGTCATATCTAATGGCGGTTATATGTGTTATAGGTGTATGTATATAGATGATGGTAGTGAATTCAAATGTGTATCTTAGATGGTGCTTATGTTTGTTATATGGTTATCATGACGATGTTTATTTTTATGAAATAATATTTATTGTAGATTTTGTTTTGGTGAACTTATATCAAACTTTTATACGTGAAATTCCATGGAAAACCACTTAGTTTAAAAAAATGCAAGATATTTTTATAAATTACATATTCTAGTATGGTCGAAACTATGATTATAAAATTACGATATATACTTTTCTATTCGTTAGATAGTTTATTCATCCAATCTAACTTAATTAGTAGAATATTTCAAAACTCACAAGGAAAAAATAATTAAAGGTAAAATAATTTATTTAGTTCTTATTAAGATGATCACGTGTAAATCACTCAATTTTTAATATAAAATACTAATAAAAAATAATAAAAAATACAATTTAACAAATTCAATATCTGTTTATAAAATTTAGTGTATTGTTAAATTTGAAAAACTTTAGTTAGAATTTTTTATAATTCATTTATATTTAGTATAACTTAAAAAATTATATTTTTATAAAAAAATATTTTATTACTAAATATATGGGATTTTCAAGCAATTTAAATTTATTATTTATAGCAACTCTTACCTATATAAATTAAATTTCTCTCTCTAAAGATGAGAATATAAGAAATCTAAAATAAGGTTTGTGAAGTTACTTGTAGTTGGAGATTTTCTCTATTGAAATTTCTCCCTTAAAGGGGCAAGTAAAAATTTTCTAGTAATAAATATAACATTTTGTTGTTATTTTGGCTCTTTATTTGCTATTACACTTGTGTAAATTGAACTCTTTTTAATAATTAATAATAAATATGAGTTAAATTATACAAAAACGATACTATATTGGATTTAAACTTTTGAGAAATAATATATTTGATTATTTCTTAATGAGCAACTCAAAAAATATTTTTTTTTCCACATACTTATCACGATACAGTCAGTAAAATTCTTCTTTTCACATTTCTCCTAGATAATATTACATCATGTCTACAATGATAATGGCATGTCTACTTTAAATGATTTACTTATAAATACATAAAAAGAATTATTTATTTTACATACGATAAATAGGAAAGAAAAATGCATCACAAAGGCTATTTGAAACTCAAACAAATGTCTTTTAATCACCATCACATTATTTATCATTTAATTCTTAGAAATAAAATATTTATTAATTAAAATTTTATTTATAATTACCATTGAAAAGAAAAGTAACAATTGTTCCATTATCCATGAAGAAAATATTAAAACCTGTGATGCATCCATGTAAGCTGGTTTGTTTCTCTTACGGTACATAAAATGATGTAATCAACATTTTATGCGTGCATAATACCTCCTTTTAGTCTCATTCATTTCTTTTATGGTCCATAAAAGATTTAATCAATATTTTATACATGCATAATACCTCCTTTTAGTTTACATAATGTTTCAAGAACTATAATTTAAATATAGTAAACGTGACTTTACCTCTCATGTTAAGAGTTTTATCTTATAGATTAATACACATTTTTTTCCCTTTTAAAGTCCTTGTAGACTAGTTATCACTACATGATTATTTATATTGATTTTAAATTAAACAAGAAGAAAAACATGTAAACTAATTAGCAAACCAATAAGAATATATTGTGTTGAAGAGAGATTCCATACAGGCTGGTAGAGTATTTTAATTAATGGAAAACCCTGTGAGCAATTTATGAGACCGACGTTTCGGACTAGCTAAGTGAGTCCATCATCAGGGTAATGAGATCTGTATTTTGAGAAGAGAGAGTCAAGAAGATGTGAACCTATTAATAGAAGGATAGAGAGATAACTTTGGGTAGGTGAGGTCGGCTTAAATTTTCTTATATTTATTAATAAATTGATTAAATTAATTTTAATTTAGTTTTGAATTTTATTTTAATAATAAATTTAAAACTAAATTAAAAATAAAATTAATTTAACCTAAATTAAAAATAAAATTAAAATTAAGAATAATTTAAACTAAATTTAAAATAAAATCAATTTAATTAATTAATTCATTCATTAATTAAATTAATTATGAGTTTAGTTTACATTTTATTTTAATTAATTAATTTAATTATATCTATATATATATATATATATATATATATATATATATATATATATATATATATTTATTTATTTATTTATTTATTTTAATTATAATTTTTATAAATTATGAGCTAAAAATGTTGTCTCAAGGAAGAATTTGCATAAATTAGAGTTACTTTATTTTATTCAGTAAGGGTTTCCAGGTATTACTTAGTTTAAGACCATCATCCCTATTCATATTATTAGAAGATTTTTCAATTTCAATTGCCTCTTTAATTCTTCTTTTTAAATAGTGGTCTTCCTCCAAAGGATCTCCCTCTTTAAAAAGAAGAATTAAAGAGGCAATTGAAATTGAAAAATCTTCTAATAATATGAATAGGGATGATGGTCTTAAACTAAGTAATACGTGGAAACTGTTACTGAATAAAATAAAGTAAATTTAATTTATGCAAATTCTTCCTTGAGACAGCATTTTCAGCTCATAATTTATAAAAATTATAATTAAAATAAAAATATACATATATATCTAGTTATATATATAAATAAATAAATAATTAAATTAATTAATTAAAATAAAATGTAAACTAAACTCATAATTAATTTAATTAATTAATTAATTAAATTGATTTTATTTTAAATTTAGTTTAAATTATTCTTAATTTTAATTTTATTTTTAATTTAGGTTAAATTAATTTTATTTTTAATTTAGTTTTAAATTTATTATTAAAATAAAATTCAAAACTCAATTAAAATTAATTTAATCAATTTATTAATAAATATATGAAAATTTAAGCCAACCTCACCTACCCAAAGTTATCTCTCTATCCTTCTATTAATAGGTTCACATCTTCTTGACTCTCTCTTCTCAAAATACAGATCTCTTTACCCTGATGATGGACTCACTTAGCTAGTCTGAAACGTCGGTTTCATAAATTGATCACAGGTTTTTCAATTAATTAAAATACTCTACCAGCCTGTATGGAATCTCTCTTCAACACCATTAAGTCCCACCATGGAAGGGACATGCAGAACAATGCTCTTAAATTTGAGAGGATGAGAATGTCAAGAGCCAGAATCCTATCCAATCTTATATTTCTAAAACAATGCAGAGATGGAAACCTCACTCCTAAGTTCGCCAAATACAGCCATCCTCTCAATCGTGGTCGTAACATTTCTCTTTTTAATAATCTTAGCAAAACCCTCATAAAACATGAAATTAAATTTGCCAGATTTCAGTTAATTAAAACCTCTAAAAAGCTTCTGGGTTTACACCTCTTGCTGTCTTCAACTCTTAGCTCTGATCTCTGGTGAAATCTAGACGCCCTCACTTACGGCAAAGCTGAGAAATTTCTTAATTTTACTCTAGCCAATAAAACCAAAAAACTAAACTCGCTGAGAAACCTCAACCTCATTAACAATTATGTTTATTCCCCTTTATATCGCCAATTGCCTTGTGCGCTTCCCAATCCTCAAATAAACAACGCGCAGAATCTGCACCTAAATTCAAACCTGGAAATGAATACCTCCAACAACTTAACGTAGTATGATAATGTATCTAGCAATGTGTTGGGTCCAAGTGTAAATCTGAACCTGAGCAGTAATCCCTCCATCAGAAAAATGCAGAAGCTTCTTAACACATCTTCGCAGGTTGAAAGTCTGATCCCTACGCAGGAGTACGCAGGTCAAACATCCTCGCAGTGTGAAATAGCATGCATCCCGACGCAGGAGCATCTTAATGATCTTGCACAAATTTTAATCTTTATATAAAGGAGGCCCCTTTTGCTCAAACTGTCTTCTACTCCGAATAGATCAAATTGTTAAAGATTGACCACGTATATACGAAGGTTGAAAGTCTTGATCCTACGCAGGAGATTCATGAACTGGCCTCCTCGCACCATGAACTGCCCTCCACACAGCATAAACTTGAACAATCTATTAACTCATCTTAGCAAAATAATGAAGCCTCTCACGCAATGGAATGTGGCCAAAGCAATAACTCATCTAATTCTCTTCACCTCCTCAGCAAAAATTCGACAGTAGTAAACCTCTCTCAGCTAGTGTTAGATGACAACCTAAAACTGCTTCTTGAAAAAGGTTTAAATTTTGCAGTATCCCCAGCCAAAATTCCAATTTATGACATCATAAGTAACATTGAAGTCATTATAAAAAACAATGACCAAAACAAAGCAGAGGAAATAAGGCAAGATGTTTCCAGAATTCTTAGAAATGCCAGACCTCCCCTGAGCAACATATCCAAAGAAGAAGCCATAGCCCTAAAAAACATCAAGAATAACAAAAACATTATAATCTTAAAAGCCGACAAAGGTAATGCCACCGTCATCATGAATAGGACTGACTATGAGCATAAAATGGAAGAACACTTAGTCAACAGTGGCTGTTATAGAGTTTTAAACAAAGACCCTAGCAGCAAAATTCTTCGCCAAGTAAGTGACAAAATTAAAAGCTCCTCCCTTGATGCCTCGATTAAGAAAAACTTAATCCCTAAGAATGCCATTATCCCTAGAATTTATGGAGTGCCTAAAATCCATAAATTTGATGTTCCCTTAAGACCTATAGTGAACACTATAGGATCCCCCACTTATTGGCTAGCTAAATATCTAGCAAGCAAACTTAGACCTTTAGTTGGGAAAACTCCCTCGTACATCAAAGATTCCTCTTCCTTGATAGAATGGATCAAAAACCTAGAATTTAATGACAATGACCTAATGGTTAGCTTTGACATAGTGTCTCTCTACACTATGATTCCAGTAGATGAAGCCTTAGAAGTATTAAAGAACATTACAGACTTAGAAATGGTGGAACTTATAAGCATTTGCCTTAAATCTTCATACTTCAGTTTTAAAGGTAAAATTTATGAGCAAACTCATGGTGTTGCAATCGGTTCTCCACTATCTCCAGTGATTGCCAATCTTTACATGGAGCACTTTGAGCAAATGGCCCTTAAGTCTTTCCCCTTTACACCTGAAGAATGGAGACGTTTTGTAGATGATATTTTTGCTAAATGGAGCCATGGTGTGGTTAGGCTCAAGGAATTCTTATCCCATATAAATAGCCTCTCTCAACACATAAAATTCACCATTGAAATTGAGAAAGACAACCAACTCCCCTTCTTAGATGTCCTCCTCACCAAGAAAGAAGGAAAACTAAGCCACCAGGTCTTCAGAAAACAAACACACACTGACAGGTATCTTCATGCAAACTCCCACCACCATCCTAAGCAAAAAATGGGTGTCATCAAAACCCTAACCACTAGAGCCTCTAGAATCTCCGACCCAGAACATCTAGATGAAGAACTTGTCCATCTCCATGAAGTTTTTGTAAACAATGGCTATCAACACCACACCACCGCAAAATAATTAAAGATTCCTTAACCAATAAACAAAACAAAAGGAAATCATTTGAAACCCCTAGAATCTCCCTTCCCTATATCAAAGGAAACACTGATAAAAGTGCCAAAGTTCTCGCTAAGCACAACATTATGGTAGCTTTCACCCCACCTAACACCATAAAAAACATGCTTGAATCTGCTAAAGATGCAATCGACCCAAAAAATCGCAAAGGCGTTTATTCGATTCCCTGTTCGTGCGGTAAAGTTTATATAGGGGAAACAGGGAGATCCTTTGGAGTAAGATTAAAAGAACACACTAGTGATATTACTAGAAATAGGTCTGATAAATCAGGTCTTGCAGAGCACGCTTGTTCCTCCTCTCACTATATATGCATGGAACAAGCTAAATTAATCCATAAGGAAGACCACTATTTAAAAAGAAGAATTAAAGACGCAATTGAAATTGAAAAATCTTCTAATAATATGAATAGGGATGATGGTCTTAAACTAGGTAATACCTGGAAACCCTTACTGAATAAAATAAAGTAACTTTAATTTATGCAAATTCTTCCTTGAGAGAGCAATTTTAGCTCATAATTTATAAAAATTATAATTAAAATAAAAATATACATACATACATATATATATATATCTATATATATATATATATATATATATATATATATATATATATATATATAATTTAATTAATTAATTAAATTGATTTTATTTTAAATTTAGTTTAAATTATTCTTAATTTTAATTTTATTTTTAATTTAGGTTAAATTAATTTTATTTTTAATTTAGTTTTAAATTTATTATTAAAATAAAATTCAAAACTAAATTAAAATTAATTTAATCAATTTATTAATAAATATATGAAAATTTAAGCCGACCTCACCTACCCAAAGTTATATCTATATCCTTCTATTAATAGGTTCACATCTTCTTGACTCTCTCTTCTCAAAATACAGATCTCATTACCCTGATGATGGACACACTTAGCTAGTCTGAAACGTCGGTTTCATAAATTGCTCACAGGTTTTTCCATTAATTAAAATACAATAAGAATATAATCAAGACTAGATATTCAATTTTATTTCTAAATTCATTATTTTCTTCTTACTTTTCCATTTGAGAAGAGTTGTGAACTTGAAACTTTATTTTCACAGATATTCTACACAACTAGAAATACTTAATTTTAAGCGTAAAAATGCTTCCACTACAAAAAATCTGTAAATTCATTGGGTAATATTACCAATTATATTATAAAATGGGAACAAAAAGAGTAAAAAATAATATAATTAATGAAATAAAGAGAACAAAAACATACAAAAATAGTATGAATGATGAAATAACACAAGTACATATCACTCTCCATTCTCACCTACTTGATTATCTTCCTCACTTGGCATGATAACACTGTTGTTCTTAAAAATATGTTTTGATCTAGGGTCGTGTCTTAATGTGAACCACCAATACATATACAAGACAACTGGGTAAAAAGACACCTGGTTGCAGTGTTTTGGGAAAATGTAAGGGTCCCTAGCTTCATGCCACATATTTATAGAATTGATGAATATCATCCCAGTATCACGACCTTTCTTTACATTGTTCCGATCAAAGGTGTCCCACCACTTGCACCTAAAAATAATACATTGGAATGAAGAGAAGTCCACTTGAACGATCTCTTGTATCTTTCCAACATAACCTAACATTCACTACATTAGGTTTTGATCACAATGGCTAACACAAGTACATTGGTTGAACTCGAATTCCACTCCACAATCTTGTGTCATGCATCCATCATTAACATCCTTCATGTGAAAATGATGTCCATATTCCCACATAGATGGGAACAAATGCATATATAAAAATTTGAAAAAATCATAGTGTCATGTGTCCAATAACCTGAACATAATTAAAAATTTTATATACATACTTACATACATACATACATACATACACACACACACACACACACACACACACACACACACACACACACACACACACACACACACACACACACACACACATGTTACAATTCAAAGGTGCATTATGAAGTTAAAACAATATAGAAAGTGATTATAATTACTTATTTGGTCCAATCAATCCCTTTGTTTAGCGCATCATCTTCAACATGTGGGTAATGACCAAATGCACCATATTTCTCTTTGACTTGATCAATAGCCCAATTATTAGGACATGTCAATGAAATATTTTATTTTAAATGGTCAGGATAAGGCA
Source organism: Pinus tabuliformis (assembly GCA_031772625.1). Lineage (NCBI taxonomy): Eukaryota > Viridiplantae > Streptophyta > Pinopsida > Pinales > Pinaceae > Pinus > Pinus tabuliformis. Next base: position 582,183,915 of record CM062814.1, on the reverse strand, counting down.
TGCTTCTACCATTCAACTGTTTGAATTCTTTCTAGTCACTCTCCCATTTTCTCCTCTTATATTTGTACAATGCGACCCACAATTGTGTCCGTTCCATATTGTAAAGAATGAATTTGTTGATGGCTTCAATTTTTGAATTCCCTAATCAAAATACACATTCCTATGAAGTTTAGTTGAAGGCTACAATTACTTTTTATCATGCCCCTCTTTCCACTCGTTTCAAGAAACTTCCCTTCCCTTTTGCCTTCATCCCTTTCATCATATTGAATCACCAAATCAGAGATGGATTAGGGTGTGAGTGCATTAGATTTGGTTTTTGAAATGTGTTTAAGAATGAAAATAATGCATTGGTGATATTGGTGAGATTTGTGATCATGGGTTTTCATTGTATGCAAAAAGGGTCAAAATATAGTGAATAGTGTTTCTGGAAGGTGTATTTATAGAAGAAGAGGTGTTGAGATATGTGACTTTGGTGGTGTCTAAGAGAAAATAAAAGAGTTTATCTATGCAAGGAATGCATTGAGTTGTAAGAGACATCCAACTATTTTTTTTGTAAAATTCTTGTTGGTATCAGTTTGAAAATAGGATGAAATATGGATCAACATTGTTAGCATGTGGTAGCTTACATTTCAGTGGTTATAGCTCCTTCCAGTAGTGGTTTTTAATAAATCATGGGTAGGAGTTCCTTTTAGTAGCAGTTGATAAATCGAGGACGACTGCTCCTTCTAGTGAGAGTTGATAAAATTTGGGTAGTAGCTCCTTTCATTGGTAAATGATAAATCATGTACAAAAGCTCCTTTCAGTGGTAGCTGATAAATCAAGCGTAGTAGCACTTTTCAGTGGTAGTTCATAAATTAGGGAGAGTTATCTTCCTTTAAGTTGTATTCTAAGAAACCTACATGTAAAAGCTTGTAAGGAGTGATGAAATATCAAGTTGTAACTTATCTCTACAAAAGGAATAAATAATAGGATTGATGTATTTATATTTGCATGTGTTTGTTCATGATTATGTTGTTTCACATGATTAATTTATGATGTTGATTACATGGATGATTGTCAAATAGCTTAAAAAGTTTAATTTGGAAAAGGTTGTGTAATTTGGTTACACTACTGATTCACCCTCCCTCTCAGTATTGTAACCAAAAACTCCTATTACTAAAGCATCTTCTAAATGAAAAATCATATAAAAAAACTCACGTAAATGAGTTGGTTGTACACAAACCTTGACATACAAAAACATAGCTGAACAAAAGGCTATGCTAGATATGTAAAAAAAAAAGCTAGCGAATCATTACATGTAGCAATGTTGGATGATTACTCTCCTCAATTTATTATATCTTTTAATTAATTTTAGTTAGTATATATATGTTGGGCATTAGATAATCCAATGCTCCTAGTGTGTTTCGTGACATGTTCTTAACCACCTCTCAAGGATTCGTTAACTTTCGTGATATGTCCATTTACTAACACCTACGGGTTTTTGGTGTAACGATAATCGTGATTCCAACAATATATATATATATATATATATATATATATATATATATATATATATATATATATATATATATATATATATATATATATATATATATATATATATACACACACACACTTTTTACTTATTTTAATATATATTTTAAGTAGTGCAACCATATAAATTAAGCATATATACATTAAAAAAACATATAACAAGACTTTTAACTAGAGAAATTTATCCACATTTTATTACAGAGATTCTTAATATGTAAATAGAGATTGTTAAAATATCATTGTTTACCAATATAATAGGCACTCCCAAAATATTGTAACTTATAGCATCTATTCATATATCATTTTTCTAATTAATTATTTTTTATAAAAAGAAAAAAATCCTAACCTACTTCAAAAATAAATTTCAACTTTTAATTTATATTTAACACTAGTAATATTCTATGCAAGTGAAATCCTACTATTTACTTGATTAATTATTACATTTAATAATATATTAAAATTGAATTGAAATAGTAAATATTCAATTCCAAAATAAACATAATAGACTCATCTGTTTCCAAACACCTCGCATCTCTACCTCATCTAAAGCCACACCACAATACATTCTCCAATGGCTGATTTTTAATATTCAATTCCAAAATAAACGTAATAGACGCATCTATTTCCAATCACCTTGCAACTTAACCTCATCTAAAACCACACCACAATACATTTTCCAATGGTCAATTTTTAGACTTTTTCATTGTAGGGGGCACTATCTTTTTTTAGCATGAAAAAATCTATATATAGATTGATCAGATGGGCCATGTACATTATATTAGCATGTTTAACAAGGATTATTAAAATATCCAAACAATCCTGTGAGAAAGTTCAGCCAGATCCCAAATAAAAACCATATACAGTCACATACATATCAATGTTGAGAGAACTAGATAAGAGTTGTGAGAGAGAAACAACACATATATAAAAGAGAATTCAAAATCACTAACTTCTACAGGAAGCTAGTGATGAAAGCATAACAACCCATATACTTATTATTTCTTGTAATTATAAGACTCCATCTTATGTCGATCCCCGTACCATACAAAAAACAGAACTGTTATACAAAAAAATATAAACTATATGGATATACTATCCTGGAAACATGTACTCCACCATGCCAATCCTCTTGTATTCTATGATTATATCCATCTGCACATCTCCCACAATGCCTTGTAATGCTTTTTTTCAGAGTCCATGTGCAATCTAATTATGTTCTCTACCAATATGACTGATTGAAGGCTTCCCAAGTTGATTCCGAAGACATTGTATTCTCCTTAACCAACCATGTAGTGTTGGTTGTTTAATCTGAGCCTTTCCTTTTACATGATCCAATATAATCTTTGAATGCCCATAAATATGGATCTCAGGGATATTGAGAAAAGTTATAAGACACAACATTCCCCAAAGAGCCATAGCCCCTGCCTTGATATTTGTTCCCAATACATCATTTCATTGAGCTTTGTATTTTATTTCCATTGACATAACTATCCAGAAATCAGAGTCGCATATATTATTTTGAGCCACACCATCAAAATAATCAGCCTGGAATTCCATGTGTGGATAGATACTCCTTTTCTAGGCTAATTTTGAATTACTATCACGTGGAGGATATAGAGCATATAAAGAGATAATTTTTCCATTTATTAGATTGAAATCCTCTATCCTATTCTAAAATATATGCTTATTTCTCCATTTCCAAATGGTCCAGAAGAAAAAGTGTGGAATGGTTCTCTAGGTAGGTTTCTATTTATTCTATCAGCCCATACAATCTGCAATGTCCTGATATTGATGATACGGAAAACCAAAATGTATAGTTAATTTAATCCATACCTAGATCACCTTTTGACATTTGAGAAAGATATGGTCATTATCCTCCACCTCCTATTTTCAAATCATACATATACTAGGCCCGTGCCATTGGCGCTTTTGCAAATTCTCCCACGTGAGATTCTTATTGTGGTATACTAACCATGAGAAACAGATGATTTTAATAGGAATTAGATTGCTCTAGAGGCCAGTAAGAGTCAGGTTCTCCATATTGCTATCGTCGCCTCCACATAAAGTCGTATATACATCAGCCACACTTATGTTTCCCGCCTTCATCTTCCCTGCCCACACCATTGTATCTCGATGTTCCTCTCGGCATATACCCAGAGCTTTATAGCCTGCACAAACATGCTTCCATTTCGTAGCCAGGTTTCCATCCATCCCCAACTCATGTGAAGTTTTCCATGTAGGATATATATATATATATATATATATATATATATATATATATATATATATCCCTCCATGTGTTAGTCAATTGATTCCATAAAAAGATACCATGATCATAAAGAAATATCAGTAAAGTTTCAGGAAAGCAGTAATCCCCACTCGCACCTAGTATCTTGTCCACCCCAATAATAATCAAGTGTCCCGACCACATACTCCACACCAATTGTTTTATGAAGGTGACACCTTTTGCAAATTATTCCAGATAGTCGATCCCCATGATAAACAAATGTTGTGTTTGTGATACCAAAATATAAATTCTCGATTCTTCATATATTTATGTTTTATCACTTTGCTCCATATACCAGATCTGAATATGGCATGCCAAGGTGATTTCATCCGTAGTGAAATTCGAAAGGATTTTAAATTCATTATACCCCATCCTCCCATATTTTTTGGATGTGCAATATGAGACAGTTTGGTTAAGTGAATTTTGTGGTGATCATTGCAACCAGTCCATATAAAGTTGGCTATGATACTATTAATGCTATGCATAATGGCCATCGTGATCTGATATAAATGCGCCTAATAAACACCAAATTGTGCAAGAAAAATCCACGTGCGAATCACATGACTCCCTAGAGATAGACAATGGAATTCCCATCCAGCAACCCATTTGAAGAAATGATCAACTAGCCATTGCCAATCTGAGTTCCTATAGCAATTTGGTTTAATGCGATATCCAAGATATTACATACCATGCAACATTGGTTTTACATCAATGCCCCAAAGATATTTGATATATTCAATGATATCCATATCGCCAAAATCATGATATACAATAGATTTATGGAGATTCATACTCAAGCCAGATGCAATAGCAAATTTGTTAAAAATGTAGAAAATATTTAGCTTTGTAAGACATTCAACATTTTCGTAATAAGCACATCATCAACAAAAAAGCTATGAGAAATTTTGATATTGATACCCAATACTAGTGCCTGTATGTGTTCTTCCTCCACTGCTTCTTTGATGTGTAAACTCAATCCATCCATAGATAATATGAATAGGAGGGGAGATAGTGAACATCCCTAATGCAACCCATGTCAAGCCCGAAAAAAGTGAGTTAGAAATCCATTAACAATTACAGCGTAGTTTATATTCAAGAGACAAGCATTAACCCAATTCACACATCTGGGTTGTAAAGCAATTTGGAATAGGACATGTCTCAAATAACCCCAAACTACGTAGTCATAAGATTTTCTGAGATCTACATTCATAATGTTAGCTTTTATGTGCTTTGTGTGGATGGAATGCATACTCTCTTATGCTATAGCAACTGCATCATGTATTTGGAAATGTGGTGAAAACTCAAATTGTTCTGGTGAAATAAATTTTGACAAAATGCACCTCATTCAATAATTTTGATTTTGGGGATAATCTTATAAATAAGATTGCAAAGCGAGATAGAGCGGAAATCACTAATTGTTGAAGGTGGATATTTCTTAGGGATAAGAAAAATATGTGTTGAATTTATGTGTGAATGGATATCCCCCCTGAATCTTGATTCCGCCACCATCTTCAAGAGATCATTTCTAAATATATTGAAAAAGTGGGTAGATATCTCGATCGACCACCCATCCATACCTGCGCTTTTATCCTTCATAAAGTATTTTAATACCTAAAGTGTTTCATCTTTAGTGACCTCTTTAGAAAAAAAATCATTGACTTCGACATCAAACATAGTTGGAAAAAGTTCAACGACCCATAACAGATCTCCTGCCTCATCTGCTCCTTTACGATCATATGCACTTTGGAAATGTGTAACAACAACACCACTTATGTCCTCTTGTCTCTGGAAACACCTTCCATCCCCATCATATATTTCCCATATAGAATTGATATTGCATCAATGATTCGCATATCGATGAATTATATTTGTATTACTGTCTCCTTCCTTAATCCAAATTGCCCGACTCCTCAAGTGCCAAGAGGCTTCAATAACTACTAAAATTTCCTTTTTCTTATTTCAAGTTCTTGTATGTGACACTTGATATCCGATGGAGTAGGGAATCTAGTTCATGTTGTATGTCCCTGAGTTCCTTCTGCTGAGCCAGTGCCTTTTGTCTTTGCCATATTTTTTCATGCTGTTTGAGAACATCTAGCTTAGCCAAAATATGTTACATATCTTGTGTACAATATCATTAAAATTTTCATCATCAATGTAGGGTCAGTTGAATTTAAATGGAAGTCCATACCTGTGAATCCCTACCTGCAGATGCAAGACTATAGGTCTACAATCAGAGAGAAAATTACTCATAACATCTCAATATGCATTACCCAGGCACTCCTTCAAAGTCTCATGTAGAATGAAACGATTCAGTCTTCTCACAATGTATACCTCCCATTTTCTACCGTTATCCCAAGTGGGGATAGCCTTTGATGGGCATATATCAATGAAATTATGTTCAATAATTGCCTCACACATCATACCTACAATTGAATCCATTTTTCTAATCCTCCCCCATACTTCATCTGGACCAACTATACAGTTGAAATCCTCCATGACAATTAGATATATGAGGTTCATAATACCGTAAAGAAACAAAGCTTGCCAAAAAATCATTATGTTCCTATATGGACCATATAGGTTCAGAATATGGATACATTCTAGTTGCCTGTGAAGACATGCCTCAATCAAGATGCTAGCCAAGAAAGAAAAGGTTGTTGCCCAAACCCAGAGTGGATCCCATAAAATCACAAGACCACCAAATGTCCATCTACAGCCGTAGCAATGATCTAATAATGCGAGAATATTTTTTGGAAATAATCAACCACATGAGGAACCGAAGCCATGGTTTCTTGAAGTAAAATGATGCAGGGATGTATAGAGAGAAATAAATGCTTGAGAGCTAGGAACTTTGTGGGGCTTCCAAAACCCTGGATATTAAGAGATAAGATAGTAGTAATGGCACATCCTGTGTGGGCAGTCGTGCTCCAATGGTTCGAGTGGATGGAATATTAGCAATAGGTACATAGATAAGTGAATTATCTATAGGGTAATGAGATGTATTCTGACTTGCATGACCCCTAAAATGACAACTGATATGAAATGGGGCACTAAAGGCTTCTTGTCAACCTTACAAGAACATCTCCCACCCCAAAGCTTATATATTTCCAAGACCTTATGATTAACCAATTGCAAAATTAAAAATACTTAAAAATAGGTGTATGCTTATGTTTGTTTTTAACTGTTCAAGTGCTTATGTATATTTGCTTATGTTGATGTAAAACACACATAACAATAAATAAAACAGTGAATCAACAAACACATGCGATAACAATATAATATGGAGTTCACCGAAACCTCTTGAGCTACGTCTCCTTGAGCTCTAGTCAACTCAACTATGCTCTCTGGGATTATGTCTCAAATTATTTTACAAGCTCCATGCTTAACTCCATTGGTTTACAACTAAACCTATGGGTTTAGATTGGCATCTTACAATTGGATGTCCTTACTCCACAAAAAAAAATAGGCTTCTCTAGGCTTCACTCCTTCAGTCAGTGCTCTGAGCTTCTTGAGCTTCTGGCTTCTCTGACTCCCTCAGAATTCTCATAATTGTTTCTGGAACTCCTTCTTCTGTCTCCAGCACACTTTGGACACCAGCAATAGCTTGATCATTTGATCTCTTTGATGTTCTACAACTTCATTATGTCTCCATGGCTCTTATAAGTCTGCTTTGAGCTCTCTGGGTCTATCTTTCATGAGCTTCTAGGTTCGCTCGACCTCCAAGCGAACCTCTATCAATTCTGCTCTCTATGTTATCTCTCAGCCTCTGTGCACATTCTTAGCAACCTTCTAGTGACCTTGGCAACTTTTTGTTGTTGTTAATTGAGCTCTTTGGTTCACTCAACCTCCAAGTGACTCCAAAACTCTCTACGCTCTCTCAGCAATATTTTCTTGGCTCTGCGTGCCTCCAAGAGACTCTCAGCAAACTTCCAACGACCTCCCAACAACTCTTTGCACTGCCTCTCAACCATGCTCTCTGGAGTTTGGTGGGGCATTCTTCAGGCTCTACAATTTCTTGTTCGTTCCTCTGCGTGTAATGATTCCTCTATGGCTCTGTGACTTCCTCTGCTCCCTGTGGCTCTACATTTGGTCCCTCTAGCTCTGTGGCTCTGTGTCTGGCCCCTCTGGCTCTGTGGCTCTACATCTGGCCATCTAGTTCTACGCATTCTATAATGCATTCTTGTTACAAACACCCACTTATAGCATGGCAAGGAGAATGGGGGCTATTTTTACAGTGGGAAATACACAGGCAGCCTTTCTCCTGCATAATTCCCGAAATAGACACATAATGGAAATACACAGCCAAAACTCATGAAAACACATCATGGAGCATTTTACCGAACTTCACATAATACAGGATCACACTTAAATCCTATCAGGTTTACCATTCCATCACAAATCACAATCGCATGGCGTATTGGCCAAAAAAAACCAATACACAGGAAATACATAGAAATCCCGCATTCCTGGATTTCTAAACTTATGAAGTTGGGTCTATAAACCCATAGGGTTCGGCCCTTATCGATATATTGCTATCACAAGTCACATAGTGCATGTAACGGCCCTTTGTATCAGGGATCTTCCAATCTCCCGATCACTGATCACCCTGATTGAATCTTGAGCATTGATCTACACACCCGATCCAACAGTCCAGGCGCAATCTCACGTCGGCCCATTGCTTTATCGCATGTCTCAATATCGTTGTTATAATGAGACAAGGGTCTTCCCTTTGGTTATATCAACTACTAATCCGCTGACCAGCCAGTTTGCAAATCTCTGATATCCCACCTCATGTATCACATCCGCAGGGTTTGTGCTTCTGCTCCTCTGATCACCGATCACTCCAATCGTTGATTCAATCACATATCACTCTGCCCAGGGTCTCGATATTTGGTGCAACCTACCTCTGACCTGATATATCGGAGATCGGTGATCGGGGGTCCTTGCTCCCTTACGTTAAGTCCTTCCCTTAGCTTTTTCTGATGCAATTTCTTCAATGAGCCTTTTAGGCCATTTTCATAAGAATTTGCCTCATTTTCAAAGGGGCAAGACAACCTTCTTTCCGCGATAGCTTCATCATCCAGAGTCCATTTTGGTCCATTCAAGTTGCAGTAGATTCGTAATGAGAATATATATGCAATGGGACTATTTCCAAGAGAATCCTTGGACTTTCATTTTCCTCTGTGAGGAAACTTTAGACTTAGAAGTCTATCTTAGATCCAGTTTGGATAAGCGGCTTCTACAGTTGCCTTTACGCCAGACAGTGATGTTCCCCACTGAGGTAGGGTCGATATGAGGAGAAGAAATAATGAGAGGCTTATGTATGGTAAGAGACCAAAGGTTAAGATTTTTCCAGTTACGTAATGATTCCAAATTGCTACCCACAAAGTTGGTAGGTGAGGTCCGTGGGGTGATAGGAGGGCTACTACTAACGCGAGGACCCTAAGTTTTAGGAGCAGGTGAAGGAGATGGTATATAGGTAAAAAATGACGTGGAAGGCACATCATGTGATGGATACAACTTGGGACTGACATGAACAGGAGAAGAAAAAACCTAGGATGGAGGACGAATGGATGGACCAAAACAACAAAATCCAGGTGGAGCAGATTTGTTAGAGAAGGAGGATAATGGAAGGTTGATAGGGGATATGTCATCATGTGAAGAATTGTGTACAGAGTAACCCGAAGGATCAGTTCCATGAACTCTACCTGATTTTCGATGTGTATCATGACCCTGAAGATATGCGGAAGCTTGTTGCAACTTTTCGGCTCCCCCATATAGTTTTGACAATAATTTATGCCACCCCTGCACTGAGAGAAATTTTCCACAATATTTCCCGTATGATGGCATAAGCAGCAATGAAAGGGAACTCCCCAATAATCCAACCTCTGAGTGAGGCTTCTCTCCCCCCAATGTAAACCAATATGCTCTGAGAAGACCACTCCTCCTCCCGCCCCACCCTGCCCCCCTGATATTATTTTTCAATTAGTATCCTTGCTACTTGTTTATCAAAGGCCCCTAAGCACCGAGGATCAACATATTTGAATTTCCCAATCGCGTTACCAATATCCTCCAAAGCCTGTTTCATCCATACCTCAATAGGCAGGACAGGTAGCTTCACCCAAATTAATTTATTTTGTGGGGTGTTATTAAGAGAATAGAACCCAATAAACAAGGAATGAAGTTTCAGGAAGTTATGCCCATCAATCCATGTAATATATTTAATATTTTATATGTCTTCCTAACTCAGGAAGTGGAAGCTATACCAGCCCCGAAGCAACCTCACAATCGTCGACATGTAACCCAACATGGTCTTCCACTTCTGCGCAATCCAAGATCGCATGTCTAAATCACTTTTATCAGAGATATGCCATTGCCCAACAAGGGCATGTTTTTGCAAGCTAGTAATGTAATCACTCAGCTTCTCAAATTCAAAAGCCACAGTAAGTGGTGGAGATGTAGTTCTAATAAAACAAACCCGATGGTGAAATCACCTTACATGATTTGCATGAGTGCCACCTCATGAATCAAGGGATGCTTGATCACCACCTAACGCAAACACATTCCCTAAAATTGTGTGTCAACCATCAAGAGATTATGTACTGCCACAACGACCACCCCCATGATGACTATACTTGTGTGACTCAGCCTCCATGGTGGATTTTATGAAACCCTCTTGGGGCCGACGTGCCCAAGACAATGAGACCCCACAATAAAGTCACTCCCCCCAACCCAGACAACCATGCCAGATAGCCGAGTGCGAAATAAATACTATAAATAGATAGTAGATGCAACAGATAGGAATGTGTGCCGGATATATTAAAGCACATGACGCATCCTGTTGCAAACTCACAATTTACACAAACCTCAAGTGGTGGGCATAGATGTGAATAAAACCCCTTATGGAAACCTCGTCAAACCAACTCCCGAAATAGGTAATGAAAGGAATATTAGACGATAATTAATCCAGTTCTAGATGGGATGAAAACCGAGGTAACCCGTAGAACATAAAAGGCAGATCCGAGATATGGCATGTGTCATATTCAATGGGATGGAATATAGCCACCTACCACCCCAAATTAACAGGGAATTACTAGAAAATTATGCAGGGAAATACAGTGTTGCCAATGCCAAGTGCAACAGAGCACAATGGAAGAAACGTACTAGAGAACCCAATACATACATCCCAGAAATCGCAAGAGTTAAGCTCCATAAAACCACCATATATCACCCAGAGGAAATCCAAACTTCTTGCGTGGTTGAGAGATATAAAATGGATTGGTGAGCTTTGGAGTGGGAAAATACCTACTAAAAACCAGACTAGAAAACCCCTCAAGAGAGTTAGGTATACAATGAAAAAATAAAGATTCAATATCCGGTTGCATTAGGATGCCTATCGAACGATCAGAAATGAGTCCTGAAAATATGATATAATATATAGATGGAAATAGTAAATAGCACCAAGATGTGGATCAACTCCGACCACATTACCCATACATAGAGCCAAAGTGACATTTCCAAAACAAAGACAATAACTAAGCAATAAAAATTGCAACCGCAATCCAAGTGCATCAATTATCATAAGCAGATCCGACTAAAAACACATAATAACCATGGTACCAACTATTGTGAGCTCCGTATCCGTGGAGGCCAACAAATAGAATATCGAACCCATGCCATTTTACAGAATCTCCTCCACTGGATTTTGGCACCACCCTCCAACACCGTGTACCAACAAATTATATCTCATCGTTGTAGAGTCAAACACCTTTTTTTAGAAATCATTTGGACATGATGATGTAGTCCTACCAAATATAAAAGAAAAGACATGGGTAATCTGAGAGACATGACAATATAACTCCTTGAAACTTAATCTTATCCAAAACCACAATACATTTTCCAATCATCGATTTTGATCTTTTTCAATTGCATGCGACACTACCTTCACCACCCAGGTCGCATCTGGTAATCTTCTTATGAATTTGAATGAATGAAGGGATGTTAATGACACCCATGAGACCAAGCAGTCCAAGGGACCTAGGACTCCAACCCACCATAACATCAAACTTTTCTCTAAGTCTACTCTCTTGTCATGAATCTTGACCAAGAAGTTCACAGTTTTGATAACCCTCACTTCCTCGAACAATTGTTCAAACAATCCACCTTCAGAATGTTTTTAAACTAATTACAAATATCCTCATAAGCTAAACAATCCATGATGTAGTGCCATTATGTTTCAACCTCTCATTTCCTACAAAATATGTAGATTCTTTCTTCCCACTCTTCTTTTCGAGTTGTCCATATACTTATTTCACATCTGAGATGATGGGGCCCGTTCCTTAACTGTGTTGTTAATAATCTAGCATTTTCAATTATTTTAGCACCCAAATATATCTTTTGATCATGAGACAATGTCGGGTTGAAATCTTTGACATATATATATATATATATATATATATATAAACAACAAACATTTTGACATCAAATCAAGCGAGAGCCTTATAGAGATTGGGGAGGAATTAATGTTCTTTACGTGTAATTGATATTAATATTTTGGAATATATTGTATAATTATTTTTAAATTTGATTCCATTTCATTAAGAGTAACCAAATTCTGTGACAGTGTCAAGCAGATATTATCACATAAGATTAATTAAAATTATATATATATGCTTGACATTATCACATAAGATTAATTAAAAAATAGAATTAAATATATATATAATTATAATTATAATTTGAATTTAGAAAATATTATTTCATCACATTTGTTCATTTGTAAATATTTTAATTTGTCATAAATTTATAAATATTTTAATATATGATGTAGAAATAAATGTTTAAAAGTTGAAAATTAAATTAACCTTAATAACTGTTAAATTTAAATAGAAAATAATTTAAAAAATTTAATATTACAAAATAATTTGATAGAATATATTTTACAAATTTAATTTTTAATTAAAAAATTATTAAATTAAAAAATAAATAAAATGAAAAAATATAAACTATTGAGTTAAAAATTATTAATTATTTTATTTAAATAAAATATCTTATCCTTATGCTTTAAATATCTAAATATCATTTAAGGAAAACTTCATTTAATGATGAACTTCAAAACTATGTAAAATAATTAAAATAATAATTACGTCATAAGGCGTTACTCTCTGAAATCATCTCCCCCAATTTCCTTTCTGTCATAATCATGACCGGCATATCATTGTTAGAAAATTAAATGTTTGTCCACCGTTCGATGCTATAACTAAATCTTGATTAACCATAGTCCAATTTGCAATTCTTTCAACATGGTTCGGTGGCTCTGCTGTGTTCATCTAACCCGAAGCCTATTCATTACGATTCGTTCTCTTGGATTATCGTGAAGGATGAATTATGGATAATGCGTAAATCATGGCCAATGAATTGCTTTGCATCGGATATGAGGTAACCAAAAACCGTTCATTATGGAGGGTGGGCAGGTAGTCATTTATTTGGTTTTAAAAAATGTGGGTGGAAGCTAATAGGGAAGCAGTTGTAGTATGTGGTGGTGGATTTCTTGTGGTACAGGAAACGGGAAAAGGGAGTGGCAGTGAGTTCTCCGAGGCATGATTTGATAGATGAATGGGGGTGCCCTGTTCCAGACCCTGCACAATGGCCCTCCACTTTTGGTGGCTGAGGCTTCAAACCCATTTTTTATTCTATCTATCAAATGGGACTCAAGTTCAATATCCGTGTCGTGCATCGCATCAGTACCCAAGCCTTCAAAGCCAACACCCCCATTCTGGGACCTCTGGTTATTTTCTCTCTCGTGGTTAGTTTCTCTCGCAAAACGAGCACACGGTGGATTGAAATTGTAAGAAACTTTGAGGTTAACTTTATACCTCTATCTCTTATGTTCATTTCTGTACAGAAGGAGGTATATACATCTTCAGTTCATATTTCTAGCCATTCTCAACACCTAATTCATGCTTTTGTATATAGGGAATTAAATTGTCATCATTTTTGGACTCAACTATTTTCCTTCCAAGCCTAGCTAAAATGGTTATTAGGCTGAGGGCCTCCACTGCAAATATTTTTGTGAACAATGGCACTTACAAAGAGTTTATTTTCAAGCATTTTCAAGTGGCTTCTATGGATGAAGAAAGTGCAATAGTAGTTCTAGTAAGTTGATCAGTCTAAAAGAAATTCCCATCTGAAGCCCTGAGTAGGTGATGAATGTTGTTTGTTTAAGGTTCTCTTCATGTATTCTGGTTGATTGGGTAGTATCTGCATGCTGAATTTTTCGATCGGAGTCAGGGGAATTGATAAATGTTGCATATACTAATATTTTTGTGGTTATTTGTAGTTTGATAGTCATTTTTCTAAACTAAGATCCTCACACAAAAAACTAATTTGAAATAGTGAATGTGGCCTGTGGACACCAAATGCACTGAAGGAACACCTTAGAAATGGGCATCCTTAACATGGGTTTTACTATGTATTATTTTTGTTTTTAGGTGGGAGATCCAATTGAAGACCATAATTGTTGGGAGAATCCATAGAGGATGGACACTCAAAGGACTTTGTACAAAATATATACACCCATTCATGGGACCAATGCCGACACATTACAATTATATGAAAGCTCATCTTACCTAGTATATTTGTTACTTCACATTTTGTTAGAGATGATTGTTGAAAAAATGAGCACTCTGACACTGGTTTTCCTATAAATGAAAATGAGAAAATCTACTATCCAAACCCACCATTGGCCACAAATTCCATCAGCATTTTGTATTGCATTCCAAATATGAATGATATTGTGAATGATACTATGGAGTTGATAGTGGATGTGTCCACCCAAATTAATCATTCATTTGTTTGGCATGAAAATTCTTGGTATTTTAGTTCCACGTGCCCTATTGATTTAGGGTAAATAGATGTAGTATAATTTTTAGGATTCACTACTACTTTTCCCTCCTAAGAGGTGCAAGGAATTTTTATATAAAACCATTTTGGGGGTCTTATACCTATGTTCCTATGGGCTCAACAGGGGACGATATTGATATATTGGCTGAGACATTGCCATATGAAGAGGATCAAACTAGCAGCAAGCCTCTGCAAATGTTTTTTGCAGGTGAGGTTACTGATATGCAATATTATTCAACAACTCATGGTGCCTATTTGAGTGAGTTGAGAGAAGCCAATAGACTGCTAAGACACTACAACATTATGAGCTGCTGAGGTAGTTTCACTCAAACCAAGCATGATTTCTGGAAGATAATAATAGTGTGAGTCAACTTCTCTGTATTGAGATGTTATGATTTAAGATCCCTGCTATTAACTTTCCTAGTTGATTTGACTTTTTCAACTATCGAACTTCGATGCATCCTTGTATCCAATACGTCATATTTATTTTTGGAATAAAATTTTCAGTGGGGCTGTTCTCTGAATCCATGGAGGTGTTCCATGAACAATTTCATGATGAGGAATTTGCACCAACAAATTTCAATGCATAAATGTAAGGGGAGAAGATAAATTCTTGACCATAAGTACATGGAGACAAAGTGCACTTGAAATTAGCAATCATTGCAGATATATTTTTAGCATAAGCATAATATTACAAGGAATACGAAAGAGCATAATAACAGTTATAGGTGATTTTGACCTAATGAGTTAGTTCATGTGGTTAAAATGCTATGAATTGCAAGTGTGAGGTTACAGAGTCAAGTCTCTAGGCTGACTGCCTTTGTGAATGTCATGGGTGTCGTTTGATGTCTCTATTGGATTAGTTTGCCAAAATTGCAACTGGTTGGTTAACCTTGGTTGCCAACCTCAGAATGAGGGGAAGTGTCCAGTGGCGGGTGTGCATATCATCAAAATATAAATAATGTGGTTTGTAGTTGGTTCAGTGCCCATTTGAAGAGGTTGGTGTGTGTGCATTTCATCAAAATATAGATAAATTGGTTTGTAGTTGGTTCAGTGCCCATTTAAAGAGGTTGGGACATGAAATCTAATTATTTTCATTCAGAGTAGATGTAAGAAATCATAAAAGCTGTAGTAGCAATAATTTTTACATAATGGTTGATTGGCTGCAACATTGATATGCTTGTTTGCTTAAGTGTTTTCGTAGCCACTTGTAAAATGAATTATTTTTGGTAATCTTCTTGGACTTATAAAATGAATTTTATCTCTGTCATGTCTCTCTCATGTTACTAGATGTATTAATTTTCTTCTTATGTTGCTGAATATTTCTAGATATAATCTGAAAAGTTATCTACTCTGTTGGTTTTGTCATTGGTGTTGTTATTTATTGCAGGAGTCCATGGTTACTTCTTCACATAAGGAGTCTATTTATAAAGTTCTCATTTCCAAAATTCTGGTGGAATCTAAATTAGAAATTGGATCATCAATGGAATATAAATATATAAGTTTAAGGAAGTTTTGTTTTTCAATAATTTTAGTACTTACAGGTTTTGGCATTTGATGTAGAGTGCTTAAGTTTTCCCTCCTAAAAGGTGCAAGGAATTTTTAAATAAAATTGTTTTAGGCAAGTCTTTCTTTGCAGTATTTGGGAAGCAAGCCACACCACATTTTGTGAGAAGCTAGAAGACACAAATAAGGTGAAAATTGTCTTGTATATGAAACACACAATCAACATAAGTAGATGTAAGTAAGCATAAAGGATGTAGTAGAAGTAATTTTTACATAATGGTTGATTGTCTGCAACACTGATATGCTTGCTTGCTTAAGTGTTTTATCCAATTGTAAAATGAATTATTTTTGGTAATCTTATTGGAATTATAAAATGAATGTCATCTCTGTCATGTCTCTCTTGTGTTACTAGATGTATTGATTTTCTTCTTATGTTGTTAAATATTTCCAGAATTAATATGAAAGTTTATCTGCATTGTTCGTCTTGTCATTGTTGTTGTTGTTTATTACAAGAGTCCATGGTTACTGCTTCACATAAGGAGCCTATTTATAAATTCCTCATGTCGAAAATGCTAGCGAGATCTAAATTAGAAACTGGATCATCAATGGAATATAGATGGGAGTTTAAGGCAATTTTTTTTCAATAATTTTAGTACCTACAAGTTTTGGCATCTGATGCAAAGTGCTTAATTTTGTACCAGAAAAAAGAGAATTTAGGAAACAAAAATCAATGCCAAAGTTAAAGGAATGGAAAGGGTACTATATCTACCAAAAGTAAGTCAAAATTTACAGGCATTAGAAGTATAGGTGTGAGTTGGCTTTTCTAGTTACTACAAAAGTTTGGTATATCTGGATTTCAAGCTCCGATTAAGGTATACAATTTAATAGAAAAATCATGGTTTTGATCTTTGATTATTTGTTTTTACATCTGTTTTGTTATCACAATCCTCTGAGAATGATTTGGAAGGCAAGAATATATTCAAGGGTCAACCTTATTTCATTTCAGATCTTGAAAGTCATGTCCTGGATGCAGAGACACTTTTGAAAGAAAAAGAACATGAAAATGCTATCTTATGCGAAAAAATACATCAATAAAAAACTCGGTGTTCAATGTATGATGTCGAACTAGCCTCCATTAAGAAAATATGGTATAATAATGTGGCTTCATTACAACAAAGCCTTGCTTTAGTGAAAAGAAGCTTGGCAGTTGATAGAATCTTTATCCAATAGGCAAAGGAAAAATATGGTGATCTAGATATTTACCCTCGTGTGTCTCAAGAACATGTTAGAGGACATATTCCACCATGTGATGATGAATTTGACTGGGATGAAGCTAATTTAGCTTAAATAAATACTCTTGATCCTCATCACACACCCAAAATTCATCTTGAGGATTCAAAGTTTTGTCTTAGTTCGTAGCTTGATCTAGAACATGTTGATATTTGTCCAAATATAAATGATACTATGGAGTTGATAGTGGATGTGTCCACCCAAACTGAAAATATTAGTGCACTAAGGAGAGGATATCAAAGTGACTAATTTAATCATTCATTTGTTTGGCAATAAAATTCTTGATATCTTAGTTCCACACTCCCTACCGATTCAGGGTAAATAGATGTAGTTTATTTTTTAGGATTTAGTATTATTTTTTCCCTCCTAAAAGACGTAAGGAATTTTTATATAAAATTGTTTTAAGTGAGTCTTTCTTTGCAATATTTAGGAAGCAAGCCACACCACATTTTGTGAAAAGCTAGAAGACACAAATAAGGTGAAAATTGTCTTGTATATGCAACACACAATAAACATTAGAGCATGGTTGAAAATTTGAACTTGTGTTGGAGATGAAAATTTGTGAGGAGCTGGAAACTAAACACCAGTTGTTGCCTGAAGAAGTGTATATCAAGTTTGTTGTTTCTGTAACAAATCACATTCCATTGCCATACTGACATGTAAAGTTTTGAGGAGCTAATATTCCGCTTGTCTTGCGATTCAATTCTGTGTCATTCATATTATCCATCAGATAATGGCAGTTCCTAACATGATCCGATTATATATATATATATATATATATATATATATATATATATATATATATATATATATATATATATATATATATATATATATATAGATATATGAATATATGTGAGCATTACCGAAGCCTTTTGGCAGAGAAGATGGAATCGCAGACCCCTGGATCGGATCTGATTGGAAATGCCTCCAGAATTTGAAAATATAACCCAGATCCCTCTGGGAAATGTTCCTGCGGCCTTGAAGTGCCCAGCACATGCAGATCCCATTATTTTTGGTTTTTGTAATAAACAGTTCAATGCTCGCTTGTGCTTGCTTGTTGAAACCCTAAAAAAGTTAATACCCACATCCAATGAGGGTAGGTATGTTGTTGTTCTGTGCATAAATGGACTAAATCTCATTCTCCCCTCAACTATTTAAGTAATCTGGTAATTGTTCTGTGCGTAAATGTTGTTGTTGCTTTTATTAATCTCATTATTACTCAACGAGTTTCTGGACTGAATCTCAACTTAGCAGCATATTGTGATGCACAACTGAGAAGCAACATATTGTGACCCAAAACTGAGAATATACATACAAATTGTTGTTCTGTGCATACAAATTTATCATTGTTCTCATCTGTGACCCTAAACTGAGAATATCCATACAATTTTGTGTTCTTCTGTGCACACTGCATACAAATTGCTATTCTATTTTATGCATTCAATTTATTTCTGATTCAGATGAAGTAATACGAAATAATAAAATTTCCAGATGTGATTTAGAATCCAACTGATATGCATACAAGTATTTTTTATGTGATTTCTTAAGAGTAAAGACACAATATAAGATAAAATTTTGAAAAAACAATGCACATGATTAAGCCCATGCTCTAATTACAGAGAGAACCTATATGCTTATTTGAAGCCTGGTACCTTGAATGCTTTTCTAATATCAATGTTCTAATATTAATACTATGTGCCTTACGTGTTTTGCTTTGATCGATATCCACTCATAGGTGCTGATTCAGAAAGGTAAGAAGAAGTTTATTCACTTCCTCTGGAAACTGTTTTAGAAAGCCAAGGAGATGGTTGTTCACTTCCTCTGGAAATTGTTCCTAGACAAAATGGCTTCCTTTTGGAAAAAAAATGATCTCTAGATTGGGCACAACAGAATTTAGCATCTCACTATTGACATAAAAATGCACTCCTAGAAATTTTAAAAAATAATCCTTGGTACCCATGATCGAAAGGGAGGGAGCTTGAATAGTGCGTTCATTGAAAAGGGTTAATCTCTTAGGATCCCTGTAAATTAAATGTTTGAAACGAAGATCAAACTTGAGTATTTGTAAGTTTATGGTGATTTATAATGAAATGAAAGCAAAGGAAAACCAAGATTTACCTTTTGCTGCAAAGATATGGGACTTGCATAGGGAACACAAAACAAAATTTCTCATACAGGCTTGAATACATCTGAAGATCATCCTCAGTGAACCATGGTGGCAATGGTTTGTAAGGATCATATATATCCATTACGTCCTTACCTTCTTCTGCCACGGGCAGTTCACTACTATAGAGAAGAGTATATATATTCATTACCACTGTTTTTACATCAAAAAACCCAAGATCTGCCAAGCCTCTCCCGATTCAGAAAGCCAAGGAGAAGTTTATTCACTTCCTCTATAAACTTTTCCTCAACAAAATGGTTTCCTTCTAGAAAAAAATGATCTCTAGGTTGGGCACAACAGACATTAGCATCTCACTATTGACATGATACTCGACTCCCATAAATTTCATAAAATAATCCTTGGTACCCATAACCGCAGGGGAAGGAGCTTGAATAGTGCATTCATTGAAAAGGGTCAATATCCTAGGATCTCTTTAAACTAAATTAAATGTTCAAAACGAATATCAAAATTGAGTATCTCTAAGTTTATGGTGACTTATAATGAAATGAAAGCAATGCGAAAAACATGGTTTACCTTTTGTTGCAAAGGTATGGGACTTGCATAGAGAACTCAAAACCATATTTCTCATACAGGATTGAATACATTTGAAGGTCATCCTCACTGAACCATGATGGCAATTGTTTGGAAGTATCATAGAGATCCATCACCTCCTTACAATCTTCTTCCATGGGAACTTCACTATTAGAGAAAAGAGTATATATATATATATTCCTTACCACTTTTTTTACATCAAAATTCCCAAGATTTGCTAATCCTCTCCTGAGTTCCTATAATAATGAATCAAAAGGAGACATTCAAAAAATTCCATGATGGTTGCTATCATTATTTAAAGAAGAACCTGGATTATGATACATTTTTCATTGTTCAATGCATATTTTAAGCACAGAGGGGAGAAAACGTACCTGCCAATTTCTAAAATAGATGCCTTTAAAAGTTGAGTCCCATTTATCTAGTCCTCTGGGTTTCAAGTAAGGTATACCCAACATTGAAATTCCTTTCACTCGATCTAGATAACATAGATCTAAATAATATGCAACAACTACTCCAAAATCCTTCCCCACAACCAACACGTCCTTCATGAAATGTAGTTTGAACTTTGAAATATGTTAATTATGATATATAGATAATAAGTGTCCAACTACTGTTGTTTGCATAAGCATAGAACCACCTTAATTAGGAATTTTGAGCACAAAGAACATAAAAGCATAACCAACATAGAACATATTAACATGAATCAAAGTTCACGAATCAAAACTTAATTTTTTAACAATTTTGATAATTTTATTTATAGATATTAGTCCTATTAGTCCTATTTTCAATCGAAAAAGGATATCCATTTTATTAATGAATAGGTGGAGTTATTCTTTCTTAATGTACTAAATGATAAGAAGTTGTAAGGGAGTAGTTTTATATTTTAATTTTTTTGAACTTTTGAAATGGCACAAGGTGAAAATAGTTTATTGGAAAAAACATATGAAAAAACAAATTATTTCTTCTAAATAAAATAAATCTATTTTAATTAATAGAATTTTATATGGTTTCCAACTTATTGTCTATATTAATAGAAGCTCAAGGATGGACTTTTTCTTTTCTTGAATCATAGATCAAGCAAGAGATTGTGGGGGTTGATCATGGCTAAGGGTTCATTGATAGATTAATTTGCCAAGAGAGGAGCATAGTTTGAAACTTGAAGATTTCATTCTATGCTCCAAGCCTCGAGTTTCAATAAATGTGTTCTTGTTTGATGTCCTTGATGGTGAATCAGAACATCTATTATGCTTGCTTCTATGAATTAAATTTTTAAAATATATCAGAACCAAGTAGCTACCAAGATTTTGATGTAAAACATTTGACGAGCTAGCCGAGAAGATTGACAAGTTATAGTTACCCACAATGCCATGATTTTTCATCTTTTATCTTCCTTTCACGTAGTACTAACTCGTATCCAAAGGCGCTAGCTCAGCTGGTTATGTAATATCTACCGTCATGTAGGTTTATTTTTAATATATAGGATATTAGAGGGGTGCTCCATTTTATATCTCCTCTACACTTTGGAGCCACCCATAGCTTGCTTCATTTGTATATAGAAGCTAAGATGGTCTCTCTACTTAGATTCTTAATGAATGGGTATAAAAATAATCATATATGTAATATGATAGAATCCAGATTCTCTACACAATATCGAAATTTTCACTTATTGGTCATTCTCACTAATATTTATGGTATCATCAACCAAGAGATTATGGCAGTTGATCATGGCGAAGGGTTTAAGAAATGTGTTCTTGTTTGATGTCCTTCATGGTGAATCGGGCCATCTATTATGCTTTCCTCTATGAATTAAAATTTTAAAATCTATGAGAACTAGGTAGCCACCAAGGTTTTGATGTAATACGTCTGACGAGCTGGCCAAGAAGATCGACAAGTTACAGTTACTGACAATACCATGTTTTCTCATATTTTATCTTCCTTCAACGTAGTACTAACTCATACAGCTGATATCTTCTCGTTAATTGATGAATCTCTTGAGCGTGTTTTTGGAAAAATAGTTGATATCCTCTGGTTAATTGATGTATTTCTTGAGCTCTAATGTTTGCATAAGAAATCTCTAGCTTCATGTATCTCATTTGGTATTTAATGTTTGCATTATTTGCAATAGGTTCATGATGTAAAAAATTGCTAGCATCGACTATATGAAGAAACACAATAAACTTTAACCATCTCTACATATTATTTATATTTCCCCATTCCCATGTCGTTATTGTTACTCAATTTATGCCTTGTTCCTCAATTTATTCCTTACGGTGTTTCCTTTGCAACATTTGGTGCAAATTCTAGTTAACATTTTATAAATATTGATCATGATGATGATTAATGTCCACTAAGACCAATTCGGTCTACTGTACCTTAAGAAAAATAAGAATCTAATTGTAATTCTTTAGAATCTTATTTCTATGCTAAAAAAAAAGGAAAGAAGTGCACCAAGATAACTATAGTTGGGTTGACTTAACAAGTCAAGAGGATTGGAAGTGTTATATATGTGAGGGAAATGAGAGTGGATGTGAGTAAGGGTCGGGCAATCTAAAAGAAACTGTTTATCATCCTCCACCATCTTAGTATCACAAAGCTGAAAAATTATATCGTCCCATGGAGACTTGGGACTAGACCACTCCCAAATTTCACTTCGAAGCTTATGAGAATTAGTTTTAATATTAGTGATGTTTGTCTTTTTCTTCGAGATGGCCAAAACAGAAAGATAATTCTGATTCTCAAGGGTCAATTTGATCACCTCCTTGTAATATCTCAGCTTCCTTTTACCCTCCATATCCTTATTGTCCTAGACCTTATCCTTAAAGTTGGAGGTGATAGTATCTTTGAAATTATCCTTGCTTCCCAAGATGATCTCGTCATTTATCCACAAATGGCTGAGCCAAGAATGGGCATCCTTATGCCACCCACGCTTGAAGTGAAGGTGGGGGTTTTGAATAAAGTTAGAAGCCTCTCTAATTCCAAGTTGTAAATCTTCTTCTTATACATTAGATACTTAAACATAGCCCTCCTTTCAATAGGGGAGAGGCCATCTTTGGACAGGGTGATAAGATAGGGAGTATTTGCTTTGATCTTGAGAATGTAGATTATGAACTGATTTTAAAGCATCTCAATCTTTCTCCATGACTCTCTGGATATACTGCAACCCGAGACTTCACAATTGTATAGGACAACAGGGGTGATGAGGGTCTCAAAGAGGAACCTTGTTTTATTCCAAATATAAATATCGATAGCCTTGCAATTATTTTCAAACTCATAATAAGTTTTCCAACCTTCAATGATCTTTTTCTTAATGTTGTAATTCTAGTTGAACCTGTGAGGAATTTAAATACCCAAATATTTATAAGAAGAGACCTGATCCAAGTGATTGTTATCATAGATGAACTTTCCATGGGTGATCTTTTTTTATTTAATTATCATGATTTTAGTCTTTTCGATATTATCTGTTATACCCATCATGGAGCAATAGTCATGAAGAGTCTTGAGTTGCTTGTCCATATCCTCACGGATTCTAGCAAGAGGAAGGATATCATCAATGTAGAGAAGAAGAGTAATGATAATACCAACAAGCTGGGTCCCCTTACACTCCGCGATCTCCAAACGCTCTAGCTTATTGATGTAAATACCAAAAAGGGTAGGGGAAATGGAACACCCTTGCTTAACCTCGATATTGCATTTAATATCTTTACACCACCCTTGGTTCATCTTAAGCTTGGAAACAACCGTCTCATAGAGGCGAATCATGACAGTGTTCAACTCTAGAGGAATCATTATCTGATTAAGTTTTTTTCCAAAGCTTATCATGAGGAACAATCTTAAGGGCTTTTCTAAAGTCCACAAAGCAACAAAAGATATCAATTTTACTATTGCGACATTCCTGGACAATGATCCTAAGAGTGACAAGGTGGTTGATAGTCGAGTGCCATATCCTAAAACTAGTTTTCCCTTTAGCTCTTTTACTATGGCTTTCAAGATAGTGGCTAATCTTCTTATCTAGAATGAGACCATAATGTTTGGCTAAGATATGGCTAACCATAATTGTCTTGTAGTTAGAGGGAACAATTTTCTCCCCATTTTTAAAGATAGGCACATTGAAGCTTTGCGTCCACAACGTAAGGAAGCCATCCTTTACAGCCAAACTGAGAAGTTTATGGAGATGAGGAATGTTTTCCTAGCTTTAAGATCTTAGCTTGGTCTCCTTCAATATCTTTAGTTTTCCACTTTTATAAGGGGATAGAATGATTATCTTTGGAATTATGATAATAATAAAAATAAAAAATAAAAATAAAATTGAGTAATTGAAAACTTCCAAAATTGATTATATTGTTAAATATTTTCAAAATAACACTTTGTAATTATAGAGATCACACATATTACATACTACTATTACGGAAATCTCTAACCATTAAAAAACTTATATAAGAATAATTTTATATAATTAATAAATCTCTAACCATTAAAAAAATTATATATGAGTAATTTTATATAATTACTAAATTTAAATAAATAAATATATTCTTAACATTTCTATTAAATTCATTTATTACTATCGTAAAATAATAACAACAATTTAGATAATATAATATATATATATATATATATATATATATATAATTTTATTTTATCTTATATTATAGTTATCTTATATAGATCAAATGTTCACTCGTTCGAGAGCACAATTGTGCTTATAAAACACTGCACCACTCGCTATATCTTTCCATTTTTTGCAGACGGCTTTGAGGTCAGAGTGCGATTTATATGGAACTCTGAGCAAGCACTATCGAATGAGGTTGTCGAGAAGATTAAGAATAGTTCCGTCCCGTCTCAGCAGTGCCAAACTGCTTGACCTACGAGGGCTCTTGGGTTTTACCCGAAATGAAACAAAATATGACGAGTCGTGATGGAGAAAAAATTGTTTACAATATTATTGTATTTAGTTTATTTTTTGATTTTATGTACAATTTTGTAGGGATTTATTGAAATAACAAATTTTACAAATTAATTTTTCATGATTTAAGTGTTTTGTCCAATTTTGTGAGAGAGTTGAATTCATATATACATTAAAAACCCAATTTAAATAACACAAATTAAAATTTTGCAACAAATTTTTAATTTCAAAAACAAAAAAAAACTTAAAAAATCACACTTGAAAACTACCCTATATATTTTCTTTTTATCCTAACCAACCCTTAATTAATTTCATTTTTTAATTTAAAATATCAATATGAAAATAAAGAAATAAAATGGCCATACATTTTATTATAAAAATTATTTAAATAAATCTCAACCCACCATATTATCGATTCCTATTATATTTTTATACTAATATTCCATTTTTATAATAGTATTATTTATATGTTTTTGTCATTTCAAACTGAGTTATAATGATGATTTAAATTGATAGATATTAGCATATTAATATGACGAAGTATAATATATTGTAATATGAATATTATATCTTGATTTTTGGAGTAAAGATGTCGTGCATTAGTTTTTAATTTGTTTAAAATTATATTTTATATATATATATATATATATATATATATATAATTTTTGCTGCTAATTGGACAATTCTTTATTGTAACAATAATAATTACTAATATTACATTACATTTTTATAATAGTATTATTTATATGTTTTTGTCATTTCAATCTGAGTTATAATGATGATTTAAATTGATAGATATTAGCATATTAATATGACGAAGTATAATATATTGTAATATGAATATTATATCTTGATTTTTGGAGTAAAGATGTCCTGGATTAGTTTTTAATTTGTTTAAAATAATTAATATATATATAATTTTTGCTTCTAATTGGACCATTCTAGAAAATGTGATCCAAATTTTAGCTTCCAACACAAGACTTGCACCTACATTCTAAATGTTCCCTGTTTCTAGAAACTCATCTCAGGTTAACATATAGTGTCTCTACTATTATTTGTTATGTGTATGGAATTTTATTTTATATAGAAATATAATGGCATATTCCTTATTTAGGTGATAACATTTTTCCAAGTTGAGTTGTAGAAGCACATTTAGATTTAATTCGACTTTCATTTGTTAAAGGAAAGTTTCATATATTCAACTTGTATTTTTATAAATAAAAGCATATGGGTTTAATTTTAATATGGAAATGACTTTAAATATAGAAGATGTCATATATTCAACTTATTTCCAGAAATGAAAGCATATGGGGTTTAGTTTTAATATGGATATGAATTCTAAATATAGATTAACATGAACATTTAGATACATTGTAAATGAGTCTATTATTTCTAGGAAATCTTACTATTTGTGCCTTAGTTCAAGTCTGTGTGCGTGCGTGCACGTTTCTTAAACGTTGTTCATTATCATACTCTATCTGCATAGAGTGATTCGTTGTTAGATATATTTAAATTTTCTATCTTGACACATATATGGTTGTTGTTTTAGTTGAGAGATCTAGTAATAGGATTGATTTAAAAAGTAGATTTAAATTTTATTACCATTAAACTAATATTTTGAATGAGTGAGTCATATATTAATATATCATGCCTTAGCTTTATGATACATTGATTCATAAGCTACTATGGATATTCAATTAGACACTTGAGCATAGTATATTTATTAAATTGTAATGGAGAATCTAGAATCTACAATTTGAGGGTTTATACCTTTATAGATTTTGAGATCTATTATATTTTTTTTACTGTGTATTCATGCAAATTATAATTAACAAATAGAAAAATCACTCAAAACCACAATAACATAGGATATGATATGGGAAACATTTTCATGAGAAAAGCTAGCTAGAAGATGAGGTTCCTTCACCCTCTACTTGAATAGAAATGAATGCAAGTACAAAGAAGTGAGACATATAGTATGTGGGCTACTATAGTGAAAAAAATCTCTTTATTTTCCCCCTCCCTATCAACTCTCGTCTACTCTGCTCATCTATGGAAAAAAATACAATAAATGATCTGTAATTGAAAATATGAATATTTGAACAAATTACAAATGAAAATGTATATGTGTTTTGGGTAAAGGATCAAGTTACTAAAGACATAAAAAAAATGATTTTTAAACATAATCAACATCCAAACAGATACAATAAATGATATCATAAACACATAACAACAAACATGATAAATGATTTCACCCCTCTCTTAGGCTACTTCTCTTGGTCCAGCTCCCAGTGCAGGGCCTCTTTGATTATGCTCAAAGGTATGTGTTTACATGAGTTTGTAGTTCTAAGAATGAAAAGAAATGTCTCCAATTGATCGAGAACTATCAAAAACCCGCATCTGGGGTTCTTTCTACACCTCTTTTGGCCAAAAACTGAGAAAGTTATGTTTGTTACAAGTTTTTCCCCAATTCCATAGCTAATCATCTTCTAATTCGACCCAAACCCGGCATGAAAGACCAAAACCTAGAACCACCATGCAAGTTTGGCCTACAATCCCACCCGATGGGTAAAATCTTTGGGCAGTTAAACTGTCTTCTAACGCCCAGTTTCTAAAAATTAAGGTTGCATGGGGTCACATGCCCATGAACGAGGGCTAATCACCCGCCTCACTAGTTGAGCTCCCAATGACCAAATACATGGTCATATAACCGCCCATAGAACCAAGCCTGCTACAAATTTTTCCATGTGCTCCAATTAGAATGGTGGTGACTTCATATGGCAGCCATGTGGCATGGGGCTGGCCCCCTCTCTGCTCTATGCACCTAGTTGTATGGTGGGTCATATGACCCTCGGCTGGCCCCTTTACCATTCTCCATCACGGTTCTGCGATTAGCTCTTGGAACATGATATTGTGGTAGCGATGTGACCATGGGACTAGGGCTAAGCCGTAGCCCTTAGTCCCTCCCATTGCTTCTTAGGGCACGGGGACTAGGGCTAGGGCTTAGTCCTGACCCCAACCTCTAATGTTGAATCCGCTAGACATTAAATCAAAGTTGACAATATAGCTCGTTAAGTAACATGGCGTGGTGTGATGGTTTAGGCCTATGGTGTTTGATGTTTTATTTCATGTTCGATTCTAGTGGATAGCTTGGCCTGGTCCCAAAATTTTAATGCCATGTCTGGAGGCCACATGGTAGCCAACCATTGGCCCATGTGGCCTTCCTTCATTGGTCCACATAAAGAAACCTTCATCCAATGAAATTGTACCATCCACAAACAAATCAAAAAGCGACACTTGCCAAGAAACCATTGGCTTGAATTGTACACATTCAATTGCCCACGAACTTTCCTAGTCAGTGTATGCACTTTTGATTGGGTATGCCTGCAACCCAATTTCAAAAATTTCAGTTGTTTGGAAATTTGATCAGAACGCGATATTGGGAGCATATGATATCAGTTTTGATTCAAACAAGTTACATTGGATTCAGGTCACTGAGATATACACACCAATATAGTTTTTGAGAATTTTTGAACAATTTAAAATTTGGGCACTAAATTAATCCCTTGGACAAAAAAATGGAATGAAAATCCTTTGCTCCTAGCGACCTAATTATAACACAACTTGATAGCCTACTAGTGATTAAGTTTGACTAATTTAACTCTTAATTTGAGTTACAATATGGACTCTTCTAGAGCATTCTTCATCATGATCACATGCATGGCCAAATTTTGATCAAGAGGGGGGCTAACATGGCATCCTATGGAATCAAAGTTGTCAAACTAGAAAGATCAACTTCTACACATCATAAATTTTTTGTATGGGCTCTGATTTAGGTGATTCTTAAAATGTTGGAAAGTTATATGTGTGTATAATAGTGATAGGGGGTGGAACACTTAAGAAGAAAAAAATTACCCCCCAAATTTTCCATTTGATGCCTCAAACTACTTCATAAAGGTTTCATACCCCAATTTTTCAAACTAGGACTTGCTAGTAAAAATGCTCCTCTTAGATTATTTATGTAACACCCCTTGGTTTATTTTCCATGTAGATAAAATATAATACCAAGGTCATGGGACACGTCTTTCAGGTTGAAAAATGGGAAAAGAAACCTAAAATATGCCACTTTCGGTTTATTAATGCCTAAGGAAATTGGCAAAGACATTGAGACATAACTGAAATTTATTTATGAAATAAAGGGAAATAAGAGAAAAGGAAAGTGAAGATACACATGTTTTCATTAGAGGGAGATTGAAGGAAAAATGAAGAAGATAGAGGTCCCAATGATAGAAAGGCTTATGAATATAATTTGATAGCTTTTTCATAATTTTGGGTTCATCTCTGTTCTATTCTCTCACTCTCTCTTACTATTGCACAATTAGATCATTCTCGGAGCACGGTTGGGGAATTCTAGCTTCACTTGTATTGGATAAAGAAGAAAAAGAAAAGAAGGAAAGTGCAAGGGAACATGTGGAACAACAACTGCAACTAGATTGCTTTGTAGATAATAGATTTCATGTGTGATTTCCTTGTTGGTTTATGGATTAACGGTACATGCATGTGATTTTATGGCTATATGTTTTCACTCACACCAATATTTTCCTAGATTAAAAGTGGTTTTAGCCTTCCGTTTCAATTTCCTAAATAGCCATGGCGTCGTGGGTTTTTCCACTTGAATTTTTAATGATTGGTTCTCATAATTCCTTATGGTTGTGGATCGAACAAATTCTCAGGAATCCCTCAAACATCTTGTGTTCATTTCCTAGTCCTTGAGCTTAGGTTGGGACAAAGGATCTAGATAAATTAGTGGGTTGAGATACTAGTCCCTCCATTCAGGTTGGACAAATGCTCTGGAGACCTGGATCAATGGAAAACTTGGGTAGAGATTGATCTAGTTGGTGTTAATGATGTATAACACTAGAGGTGGAATCACTATGGTTGAGGGTTGAGGTGGTTTGGCTTATGTAAGCCCTAGTTTGGTTTGGTTTTGGTTTATTATATGAGATCTCACATTCATGCTTAGAATATGGCATGGGGATGATTGGATAAAAGAGAGCTTTGGTTCATCCCAATCTATTCTTCGGTGGTATGTTGAAGTCCCTAAGTTGGTTGGTATTTTCATATGTTAATATGAGACATTTCTTATTATGATCTATGAACATACACATTGATTATGATGGTGATTTTATGGATGAGTTGTCTTGGTTTCTATGTTTGTTATTTGTTGGTTATATGTAGGTTATATAACGTATATTATATATGCCTCTTCACATGTTTTGATGAATATAAGAATGATTGATGAATGCATGGACTAATAAGTGTCATTGCAATTATGTGGAGAGGGAATAAGACCATTTGTGTGTTTCATATGTGAATCTCAAACTATTATGATCATATACGAATTCATCACTGGTAGCTTACATGTTTGTCATGTGTTTGAAGAAACGTCTATTGTGTTCCACATAGTCTAGGTCAAGCTTCTAAATTGAGATTGAATGTTTATGTTTGTTGTCATGTTAATAATGATTCTATACATTCTCAAGCAGTTGTGGGTAGTGGTGTATAGTCTGACCTAGCATTGTGGTCCAGGTTTTTGGTTCACACACTCTGAACTAGAGATTTGGGTTGTAACCGCATGGAGGCAGTGTTGTACATGCATTTATAGGGTCATAACCATACCCTTCCAAGGTTTTGCATGAAATTAGAGGTAAGGTCAAAGAAAAATAGCTCCAACTAAGGGTTTGGTCACACAGGGCAGTTCTTTGGTCCCTGGGTGTCTTGTAAGCCTTAATGGATGTTTGTGCGTTGTGAGTTGTCAGCCTCACTTCATTAACTTGAGTTGGGAGGTTGGGTCATGTCATAGTAACTCCTTGTCTCCTCTTTACCCTAGTAAGAGAATGAAATTGGGTAAGTGTGGGACGAGGTAGTTACAGTGTGTTATCAAAGCAGGTTTTGATACTCTTTGGATGATATCTGATACCGCAGTGTAGTATTAGAGTTTCTGGGCTCAAACACTTAGATTGTATGTGGTTATGGTTAGCCCATTTAGGCCATCTACATAAATGTATATGGTTATGAATGCATAGTAGTTCAAACATCCAACATGGTGGTAACTATGTAGTTTACGTCATCATGATGTTGATATGTCTGATGAGATGGAGTAGGAGATGCAAATCATCAAGAGCGAGGTTGCTACACTAGAACTCGGGGTAAGAGAAAATTGACATACATGTTTGTATGTTGGGAATGCAAGTATCATGGTTAATAGCTTTTATATGCATTATGGTTATCTACATTCCTTTCATTTTATTTTTTTTATGGTTACATGCATGACAGATGCTAATCAATCAACATGGTCATATGCACATACATCAGTTTCCCATGCATGGAAGTTAACTTGTTTTTATGTCCATTGTGTTCATACACATGGTGATTATCATGTTAATTTAATTTAAGATCTTTATGTTATATGTATCATGCTAATCTGGATTAGATTGTCTAGATGGTTATGGTTATTATATTTAGGTATGAGTCATATACTTGTGATATTGTGTGGTACTAATCCAAACTCACCTGTGGAGACATGATAACCTCCCCTGAGATACATTGATGAATGATTTTTATTATGTCATATATTTGGTTTAGATAACATGTTATGTTTGGAGGAAATAGAAGATTAAGGATGAAGAGAAATGTAGTGGACTACGGTTCACATGACTCCCCTTAAAACTTGATGTGAAATATATGGAATGAAAAAGTAGCATGATTATGTGGTATGCTTTCAAGTACAAAATGTATGAGAAAAAAAATTTCGGTTTTCGAAAGTGTGGTTAAACATAGTATACCTTTGGAGATCCTATTTCCATAGTTGAACACTCTAGATTGGGCCATTATAGTAGCTACTTCCTTCTACATTAGTGGTCCATGGATAGTAAGGGGTTATGTTTACATGTTGTTTGAATGTTTGTTTAACTGCATGATGTAAGCATGTGTCCATGAAATTGCATGAAGGAATGATCTTGTTTTAAGACGATTGTACTAACATAATATATGTTGATACAACTCATATTCACATGAGTGCAAGTGGGTGCTAGTTGTAGTATTATGACTAATGACTATATGTCGATTGTGACATGCATATTAGTCTTAGTAAAGGTTGATTTCAAATTAATAGACATGATTTATTAATATTTGAAACATGTGATTTTCATGTGTAAATAGTGGCGTGGCAACATAGTTGGTATTAGAATGACAAGTTAACAGTTGATTTGTTTGTATAAATAACATCTGGGTGGTGTGACAACACATAATAAGACTCAATTATAGTAAGAAAAAATGGAAAATAAATGAATTGGGTCAAAATTCCTTTAGCTATGTTTGGAAATCATAATTCCAAATGAGTGAGTGCTTTACATGAATATGAGAGGTCTTATTGACCTTGATTTTGTATAATATTATGTGGATATGTATTATATTCATGAACATGTGTTTGACGGGTATAATAGCTAGTTTTCAATCATGGCTGGATTCATCAGGGAATTGAGTCTCTTAAGAGATGATATATGTACATGTTCAATTATAAGGCAGCATGTTGGAACAACAAAGTAAGGTAACCAATATATTGTTATATTTATTTATACAGTAACAGTTATATGCTTGTGGATGGATTCATCAAAGAATTGGTTTGTTGATAGTTTTGTTCTTTCAGTGTTTTGTAACTTTTTTGCTTTTGACTTATAGTTTTGATTGTGTCTAGTGCATCTCCACGCCACTTTGTTTGTTGTGTCATATTTCTATTGGTTTCCCATGGTTTTATTTTTGTTTTATTCTTGTTCTTTCCTTTTATTTTTTAAGTGTCTTAGGAATTAGTTGGAGAAAGAGGAAAGTTAATGGAGCTCAAGGAAATTTGAATGAAAGCCAACAGGGAATGTAAGACCCAAATGAAGCCCGGTGCATGAGTAAAGTGCCTCTAAAGGTAATCATATAACAACCAGTTGGATTGGTTAGGTCCATTGGGGTAAATTGATGTTGGCAACACAATCATGAGAAAGGTAACTAGGAAAGTTAAAGTAAATGGATCTAAAGAATCAGGTGATTTGGCTATGTTGGGAACTATTGTTCTCAATGTTGTGCATGTGTTGCACGGATAAATTGATTTCTCTTAACCTTGACATTATTATATTTGGTAATTGTGTTTTGATCATGATTATGCTAATTATTATATGTATACATGTATGTATGTATGTCATTGTCTGACAGGGTTTTCATGGATCATGACTAGTTTATGCTAATGTATATATGTATATATGTATGCATAAGTGCCATTATCTAAGAGGGTTGTCAGGGATAATTCTTGTCAAGGAATGATTCCTTATGCATGTGAATGGCATGAAGAGGTTCCTCGTATTATGTGAAATGTAGTGGGTAGAGTAGTCCTAACAAATCTATGAGGTGAATATCATCTAGATATGAATTGATATTATGTGTTTATACTATACCTATGTTTATGTTATGGATAGGATACACTGAGGGATACATCATTGGAATGAAAGTAGTGTGATCTTCGACATGCTAGGACAGACATGGATAGCATAAAGGAACTAGAAGCAAGGTTTCTTAGTAGAGACAATGTGCTCTCCGAATTTGTAGTATTTTTATTGTTTATATGTTATGCATGTGGTACTATGTACACATGGCGTTACGTAACTGTGGTGATATGTACCTATCATGTTTTGTACACATTGTGCCGGTAATGTTGTGTGAATTTGGTGTTGTGTACACATTATGTAGACAGTGTTGTGTACACATTGTGTAGCTCATGTTGTTTACATGTGATATTTTGCACACATTATGCAGGTAGTGTTATAATATACATGTGTTGTTGTGTAGACATTGTGTAGGTAGTGTTGTGTACACATTGTGTAGGTGTTTTTTGCTACATGTGGTGTTGTGCCTATGGCGTTGTGTACATGTTCTACATGTGGTGCTATTTACACGTATGTGTAGGTGGTGTTGTGTACATTTTGTACATGTGGTGTTGTGTACATTTTGTACATGAGGTGTTGTGTACACATTGTACATGTGGTGTTGTGTGCAAATTGTGCACGTGGTGTTGTGTACATGTGGTGTTATGTATACATTATGTAGGTGGTGTTGTGTACATGTTGTGTAGGTAGTTTCATGTACATATGGTATTGTTTACATGGTGTATATGTGATGTTGTGTACATATGGTGTTGTTTACATGTTGTGAAAGTGGTGTTGTTTGCATATAGTACTGTGCACATGTTGTACATATGTTGTGTACATGTTGTGTAGGTAGTGTTGTGTACATGTCATATTTTGTTATGTGTATTGTGTAGTCATTCTATCATGACATGTGTATTCATTGTGTTATACATCAGGTGTAGGTGTATATGTTTTGCTATAGATCAAGTGTAGGTATATGTATTGTGTGGAATTGTATGCCATGTACAATTACATGTATGTGATGTACACAGTGTGTATGTGTATGTGAATGAAGATAATAAGAGGCACTGGGTGCTTTCCAGGTTTACCAACTGATTCAACGTGTGTAAAAAAAAGGAAAAATAATAAATGTAGAAGAAAAGAACTAATTGAAAGATAAGTATCAATATTTTATTCTAGTTTTAATTATACATGTCATTTATGACTATGATTTATGATGGTTATATGTGATCTATGATTGTTGCATTTTGAGCTAATTAGATGTGATATGTTTATACATGATGATTTTATTGAAGAGTTAGTTTGACTTGTTGTGACAAGATATAAACATAATTTTAAGTGCACCTTATTGGAAAGCTACAATGGGGTGTGATTTGAACTTATTTGAATTCCTTTAAATATAATGGAAACTATGTTCCTGGTATAATAAAGCATGGAAAATGCCTAAGTTTAGATGGTTGAAAATGCCTGTTTTGGGTAGGTTGAAACTGACTGTGAGGATTGATAGCAATAGTGAAAGGAATTGGAACATATAATAGTACATTGGTAAAGCACTTCAGGAGCAGGGCCATTGCAGGACACTCGTACCCAATAGTTTCCATTGATTTCCATAAGCATGCTATGACTGGTATGATGGTTTTGAGGAAGGGATATGCCTTGGCTTTTGGACCTTTTAATGTGAGGAAACCTTCCCAAGGGATGGATCACCCGAGGGACTATGTAGCAGAGAAGGGGATTCAAGAGGAACTTATGATCCAAGTGGATAGTAGTGGCCACCCTCCTATTCGACTTAGGCCCCCACCATTGTTTCTTTCATTTTCCTTAATTGTCACGAAGTTTACTATTTTTGGATTTTTTGGGTCTTGAACTTTCGAAGTCATTTTGAGACGCTAAACAATGTTCTTTTGGAAAATAGAAAAATGTAAGTGTTTATCTATGTTTTCATTCTAAAGTTGTATTCCTCGGACATATCTTTCTAGAAAGGTATCATGCGTGCCACACACAGATCATATGCCAAAGTTACAATCCAGGGAAGTTGATGTGACAATTTACCCCAACAAGGCCCATAGTTTTTGTGCTTCATCTCCTATGGTTAGGTTTTTGGATGTTTAATGTTTTCCATTATTTCACAATAATAAATAGGCCTTTGTGCCGCATTATAACACAGTTCATATGCATTTAGCTGCCACATCTCTTCTCAGAGATAAGATACCACCACCAAGCTAGTTCATTTCCATTATGTATGTAAGAAGTTCTTTGATATTAATGAAATGAATATTTATTTTGCTGCATCTATGTGTTTATGTTTATATTTTAATTATGTTTTGTTCCTACATAATTTTGTATTAATGGTATTAGGGTAGTCTTCTATTTCTCTTCTTTTCCTTTGCATGTCCCCAACAAGGTCGGGGTATAAGGAGTTTGGGCTTGAGCTAGTTAAACCTTTGTCACACGGAATCAGTCAAGGGTGCGGACACAACTGACCTTCCTAGAAGTCTAAGACATTCTAATGACAAACAAAACAAACTGGAGCTATCCTTCTCTAAACATACATTATGATATGAGAAATCAAGTGTTGCGTTCTTACCTTTCTCCAAAACCTGCAATCACCAATAGTCAAACAATTAAATAGCACCTGATTATAACATAAAACAAAGCATATTCAACACATAGACCAAGGAGTACATGAAATAACCCATTAACAATAAGCTATTGAGAAGAATGGACCAATTTGTATTAAAGGTAATCAAAAGGAACCATTACAACCTGAGCCTTGGTGTTGTGCAAGCTCCTTCCAGGGTCCACAAGAGTCTTCCTCTACTTTGACAAAGCTCACCCACTTCCAAATAGAACAAGTAAAGATGACAATCTCTCCTCACAAGCTTCTAAATGGGAGTCCTAATTCCTGCAGCATTTACCCTTAGAAATCTATAGCTTTCAACCTTCTTCCTTCTGGCTCAATGCCTCTTCTTATAGTGCTCAAGAGGAAGTTAATCAGGTCCACCATCAATGGGATAGTCCCCTCTTTGGATGGGATCTCTCCCTTATTGATGGGATAAGTTCCTCTTTGATAGGAGTGCATGAACCATCTGGAGGCGCTCAATACTCATCCAAGAATCTTCTAAAATGCTCTAGAAATGACCACAAGTAAGTTTTTGAAGATAAAACTTGCGCATTTTAACCTTTTCAGAGGGACGCACCTGCCCCTTTAGATACAGAGCGTCCTTGGACGCAGACCTTATGAACAAAAGGTGCGTACCCGCAGGCAAGGCTTGAGAGAACCTGCGTACCCAGAGATAAACATGTTTTATAAAGACTTTCTCTCTTTCTTGGAGTTTGATATGAATAGTAGAGGCATAAGACTTGCTCAAGAGGGTAGTATGACTGTTGATAGAGCCATACCAACTGTAAATAGCCATGGTGACATTTTTTAGTGTAACAGATTGCCCCCTAAAGTGCGAAGCCTGGAATAGATTAGGGTTTTGTATTATCTAGGAAGGGTGAAGCGCTTTATCATTTCGAGGATTATCTCGTGGAGAACCTGGTTGGAACCTGCAATTTTCAACACAAAATACATGGATAAGATTATATCATCACTGAGGTAGGCATTCCCATACTCAGATAAAAACTTTAACTAACAGACTAACTACTCTGATACAGGAATTATCTTGCAGTACATCATAATCATAGACTTTTGTAGACACAGTATGGGCGCAGCCATCTGTTTATGATTAGTCTACTTAGATAATGAATACAAAATGCCTCGCAGCCTAGATGGTGGAAACTAGATCCAGGGTCTTCATTTCTACTTCTCGAATTGGTACGATTCTAGCCATGCGAATAAATGAGTTGATGTCGAGCATGGTAGAAACCACTTGATTACCAGTCGATGATGAAAACTGTTAACAAGCGTGAGAGAGACCACCAGTAATGTCAATGGTTATCAAAGTACCCAGTACAATCCATGAGATGTGAATGAATGAGTTGATGTCGAACATTTCACGGAATCCTTCGATCGAAAGTCAATGATGTAAACTGACGTCAAAGGCGAGAAACCTGCCATTGATGCATGCAGACTTCAAGGCACTGACGATTTCTAAGTCATCTCTCTAGATAATGTGTTGATGTCGATAGAAAGTGACCCGTTGCAGGCAAGCCCACAACACGAAATCATTGTTCAAGTTGAAGAAATGTTGCTGTAAGGACTAACTCAGGGATGGTCAAATGGATGACAAGTATTTTGCAGATGAAAGTTTTGTTTGCAGACCTCTTGAACACATAACGACACGACAGATGGCTTGGTGATAAACAACTCAAAGTTAATCCCCAGAACCTGGCTTGAAGATTTTCAAAGTGGTTTGATCAACTGTGAGGTAAAGGATTTCCCAACCCAGGTGAATGAAAAGTGTCATGTTCAAGAGTGGTGATAAGGTTCTTCTGTAGTAAAGGACAACAAATAGGTTCATTCTTCTCTCTTTTCCCCCACGATTTCTGGCAAGCACCTCTTTATTTTTAACAAGCTTGAGGAGGATAACATATGCTTGATTATAAGCTCATCCTTCGGATGAGTCCAACCCAGTTTTGATTCGAACACTAGGAAGGAGTGGTTCGTTCCTGTTTGTAATTGAACAGGTCCTTTACTGTGAAATGTTTAACGAGCCCAGTATAGGAGAAACTCGTTGTTTTTCAATTTTAGAGAGTCTGAAAAACTTAAGGAGACTCCAAGTTGAACTTTTTCGTAAATTTGTGTCCCTCAAGCCCGAAAAAAGTATAAAATAATACCTGGGGGAACCGCTTGATCTTGCGACCAAGGAGTACTTTCATAATTAGTGTCACTGACCTGAAAAGTAAAAAGCGATCAAGGACACGTCGTTTTATTTCCGTATCGAGTTTGAAACGAAAAAAACACGGCAATCTTTTCCTGATTTTACAGTCAGAAAAGAGCTATAAGGGGACTGTCTTTTAATTCCATTTTAACGAGTGTAAAAGAAACGCTCGGAAATCTTTTCATTTTTTAGGAGTTAGAAAAGGGCTTAAAAGATGACTCTGAGGTTTCACTTTTTCGTAAGTTTTAACGAGTTCGAAAAAATGATAAAAATGTACTCATGGTTGTCACTTTTTCGTATGTTTTAATGAGTTCTAAAAATTGATAAAAATGTACTCATATGGCCGACTTTCAATTTAATTTACGAGCAGGAAAAGACGGAAAGAACTCGGCATTTTCATTTGTTTTACGAGAATGAAATATAGCAAAATAATCTCGGTATTTTCATGAGTTTAAAGAGTCTTGAAAATAACTAAAATTGACTCGATATAGGTTTCATTTTTACAAAAGCTTGAAACAGAGAAAAACTATGCTTCCAAGTAGTTTCATTTTTACACAAGCTTGAAACAGAGATAAAACTGTGCTTGATGCCCCCTGAGCATAACTGCTAGCGTGCATGCCCCCCAACTTCATTTTATTCAACCAGATGAAATGAAGGTTGAGTTACGAGATCATTTGAAAGACTCGACCTAAAACTATAAGAAAATTATGCAAAAAACTGAAATAACTAACCTAAAAACTTAACATTTATAAGATCTCGTCAATCTCTCGACTCAAGTAGAGGAGGATTTGTTTCATTTTTTAACGAGCTTGACACAGGAAAAGAACTATGCTCGGATTCGGTTTCATGTTTACGCAAGCTTGAAATGAAAAACTATGCTTGTTATAAGTTCGCATGCTCCCAGCATAATGACGCAAATCAAGGTACATGCCCCCCAAGCTTCATTGCATTCAATGAGGTGGATGAAATGAAGCTTTACTTTCAAGATCTTGGAAAGACTTGTGGGAGTTGTTTCATTTTTTAATGAGCTTGACACAAGACAAGGAACTATGCTCATAACTACTCTCTACAATCTACCTAACAAAAACTCTACTCTAAAAACCTTGATTCATTTTTTAACGAGCTTGACACAAGACAAGGAACTATGCTCAAGACTCCTTGTTTCATGTTTTAACGAGCTTGACAAAAGACAAGGAACTATGCTCATGACTACTCTCTACAATCTACCTACTTAACCCACCCTTGTTTTATTTTTTAACGAGCTTGACACAAGACAAGGAACTATGCTCAATAATTTCGCATGCCCCCAGCATAACGATGCAAAGCGAGGTACATGCCCCCCAGGCTTCATTTCATTCAACCAGATGGATGGAATGAAGGTTTACTTTCAATATTTAACTTGAAAAGGGAGTTGTTTCATTTTTAAGGAGGTTGACACAAGAAAAGAACTATCCTCATACCTGATTCATTTTTTAACGAGGTTGACTCAGTAACAGGAACTGTCCTCATACCTAATTCATTTTTTAACGAGGTTGACTCAGTAACAGGAACTGTCCTCAAAATCCTACTTTCTACAACCTATCTACATATCTTAAAATCTAGCTGATTCATTTTTTAATGAGGTTGACTCAGTAAAAGAACTATCCTCATAACCACTGATTCATTTTTTAACGAGGTTGAAACAGTAAAAGGAACTTTCCTCACAGTCACTGATTCATTTTTTAACGAGGTCGACACAGTAAAAGGAACTTTCCTCGTACCATCCAATTTCATTTTTTAACGAGGTTGAGAGAGGAACAAACTATCCTCGTACCATTGATCATGGCTTCCAACTGGAAGAAAGACATGTCAATGGAAACACCTTGATCATGGCTTCCAAAAGGTCTTCATCCGAAGGAAGGATAGTTTTTTGGAAGGAACACACGTCAAGGGACTCAAAAGGGATAAGAACATCGTGTTCAAATAATCCCATAGAGTTTTCCATGTCAATTACCGGATCTAAATCAAAGGAAGATGAGCAAACAGTGAGAGGCTCACTTACATCGGTAACTGAAAACATGGGACCGGTTGCCACATAATTAACCCGTGGCAAGGTAGGTACCACTTGAGAATCAGGAACGTTTAGGGGTGTCATATTATTGGTAGTTGAAACAAGACTAGGGAATGAAAGCTGGTCTATAGTCACAATACTGCCATTGTGAGGGAAAGACATCACGCGAAAGAGTGTCGATACGACAGCTTTCATTGCATAAACATAGTCTCGCCCAAGGAGTAAATTGAAATCCAAGGGACCTCGAACTACCATAAGATCAATACAGACAGTTTTACCTTCCAAGGTAATAGAGAACTTAGGAAGGATCCCTAAAGGTTCACTAATGGTTCTGTTAAAATCTTTCAGATTCTGCGTAATAGGCGCAAGCTGAGGGGAACCCAAAGCTTTCCAAACATTTGAGGATAAAATACTAACAGAAGCACCTTCATCTACCTGAGTACGATGTATGTCCCTACCACCAGCCTTAACAATGATTTGGAAAGGGATGGAGGAAGGAAGACAAGGTTCTGTCAGTCTATTCCAATCAAAGGAAAAGACCTCAGTGCTTGGAGGGGGTTCTGTAGAAACAGGTGAAATGCTCCCCGGCATAGAAGAATCTGATGTAACAAGAAGAACCTGAGCGGTATGAAGTTCACTCTCTAAAGGGAAAGTGGGATCGACTGAATGTGAAATTGAATCGACCACTTGATCAACTAACAGATCATCAACCTGAGTGACATGAGTTTCACTCTCCAATGGAAGAGTGTGATTGACTGTACTTGAATTTAGATCAATCACTCCGTCAGTTGACGGTAGGTTGGGAGAAAGTTTACGGTAACCAGTTGGAAATTCTTGTTGTGGAACAGTAAGGTTTTCCAACAATGATGAGGCTTCATCCATGTGAGGGCAAATGTGAGTTTGATGACTCCCTTTACTTAACTTACAAGGAAACCTAACTTTACCCTTTTTCCCAGGAACCTGACTATCACTGGTTGATGGATCAACGGAAAGTTGATGAGATTTTTCTGACCATACTTCCAAGACCTTTGGAATACCAGGACAATTGACAAGGAAGTGGTCACCCTTACAAAGCCTGCAAGGGTATTTGGGTTTATGATGCATGTCGGAATTTTCCTCAACACAACTAACACTTACAGTCGTGGTTGGTTGGTTGACTTCTTTCTTATCTTGCTTCTTCTTCTTCTTCTTCTTCTTCCCTTTCTTCTTCTTCTTAGCCTCCTAGTTACTAGCATCAAGGCTTTTACCAGGCGAAGAGGAAGAAATGGAGGAAGAAAAATTAGGCGAAGAAGGTAAAGGGTCAACAGAAAGTTGGTGATGTTGAGATGGTGAACTCTGTTGAGGTGAAGCATCCGGTTGAGATGGAACAATTGGAGTATTTTGGGCCAACGAAGTTGAAAATAACCATATCGGTAAACCTATTGTAAATCCAGGTAATGACAAAGTAGCCATATAAGGAGGACCAACATTTCCAAAGTAAGGAAAAGTACTAGGATTCTCATTAGGAGGGGTTCCTAGGTTGATAAATTCCGGAACATTTGCCATTATATTCAACTTCAGTGAATTTTATTAACAATTTTAAACTAAAATTAACAATTCACAATTTACACCTAACAATTAAAATTCACAATTCACACCTATGGTCTCTAAAAGTAAAAACAAACAAATTAACACACGCTATCAAATCTAGGAGTCAAACCACACACAAACAGTAAGCTCTCCGGACCGAAAACACTAGTTGGTGATTAAGCCCAACCTCGCAGAATCCAGTACAGAAATAGTGGGTGGAACAGTTACCCCGACAACCTGCTTAATGAATAGACTGGACCAAGTTCCTCCACTTTAACCGTCTCGAGTGAAGTGAACCCCCCAGAAAATCCAAGTGAGTATAGCCGACGTCTGCTCCAGGTACAGTGGGACCTTCCCTCCAACGTCACCTCGGTAGAATCCTAAAGATTATGGTCACTAAGGTTACCAATGGCAACAAGTACACCTGGGGGAACAGTCTAAACTCCGACAGCACGCAAGGGCAGAGTAGCAAGCTCAATCCCCTTACCGGCTCCTTGACAGTAATCCAAGGTTTACCGATAAGTGACCCCTGGCTCCTCGACAATGGTTAATCCGAGGTTTACCGTTTGTAATACGTACTGTCTGGCGTCGTTCCCAACGAGGGAGGATGGATCCCCTCACTGGTTCGGACACGAGCTCGTGCTTCTCCTTTAAGAGGAGCTTTCCCAGAGTGTAAATGTAACAATTGGATTTGATTCTATCACAAGATCAGCTACTTGTTTGGTTTTACTGTCTTGGAGAGTTAAGTACTCACCTACTCCAAGACACTAGCCTAAGCTATGTTGGTGCTTCAGAGCCCTAGAAATGTAAAAATTACTAGATGAATTTTAATTAAGCGCTGTGTTATTAAGGCTGTTATTACTCAAA
This sequence comes from Pinus tabuliformis, assembly GCA_031772625.1. Lineage (NCBI taxonomy): Eukaryota > Viridiplantae > Streptophyta > Pinopsida > Pinales > Pinaceae > Pinus > Pinus tabuliformis. The sequence goes on along the minus strand of CM062814.1, from coordinate 582,140,995 downwards.
TGGGTAAATGGATATGAAACCAATGGTGTTATGACCTGACTCAACTAAATGCAATCGAATATGATAATGCAATCCTTTCAATTCGATGAATCCTAACTAGAGTAAGGAGAGAGTTTCCATTCACTTCCAACAATGCAAAAAATTGATCACTAAGAGAAAATATAACAAATTCTCTAATGCACTAATTTCATCAAGAAAAACTAATGCAAATCAATTCCAAACCATTTTTTTTATCTTTATTTTTGTGTAAATTCAAATCAAAGAAAGCTGATCTAAATCTACGATTGATTTTTCAGAATGTAAACTATGCAATGGTAATCTAAGCACAATTCACTTGAAAAGTATGCAAATGTAATCTATGCACATTTTCATTAATATTCCGAAAATGAGAATTCTAATTATGCAAATGTGATCTATGCAAGAGAATTCTCAAACACAAGATGATTCTAATGTGATCTAAGAACCAATCAAGTGCAAGTCGAGAAAATTGGGTGAGAGTTCCAAAGATCAAAAAATAAAAACACTCAAAGGCGATTAACACTCATACACAATTTAGCCCCCCCCGGCGAATGAGGGGGAATTGTTTTTTGCAAAAACAGAAGCAAAAAGATGCAAAATTGTGAAAAGACTGAGCCAAACCTCCAAGTAATGACCAAAGGAAATCAAATTAAGAATTTCTCAAAAAAGAGACTCAAAACACCCAATTGATGAAAGCTTAAAGCAGGAATGCCAATGAAACAAGCTTAGGTGAAGATTTATGGCAGGTAACTAGTGGATCTGGGCAGTAAAAACTAAGAAAAAGCAAAATCTAAGAGAAAAAATGAAAAAAATGGAATTTTCTCAAATTTTAGCAGGGGACGCAGGCAACCCGTTAAGACAGGTGCGGGCCCGCACTGTGCACACTGCGACAGTGCGTCCAGGGACGCACTGTGCAATACTCAGAGGGTGCGTCCTACTGAAAAACTCAAGAAAAACCAAAATAAAACTAATCCTAAGCTAACCCACCCAGAGACAAGGTCACAGAGCCAAAACCAGAAAAAAAAAGCAATTTTCTCAAAGCAAAGTTCACACAAAAGAAAAGACTCTTCTCATCAATGGAATCTATCCCCAGCGGAGTCGCCAATTTGTCACACGCAATCAGTCAAGGGTGCAGACACAGCTGACCTTCCTAGAAGTCTAAGACATTCTAATGACAAACAAAACAAACTGGAGCTATCCTTCTCTAAACATACATTATGATATGAGAAATCAAGTGTTGCGTTCTTACCTTTCTCCAAAACCTGCAATCACCAACAGTCAAACAATTAAATAGCACCTGATTATAACATAAAACAAAGCATATTCAACACATAGACCAATGAGTACATGAAATAACCCATTAACAATAAGCTATTGAGAAGAATGGACCAATTTGCATTAAAGGTAATCAAAAGGAACCATTACAACCTGAGCCTTGGTGTTGTGCAAGCTCCTTCCAGGGTCCACAAGAGTCTTCCTCTACTTTGACAAAGCTCACCCACTTCCAAATAGAACAAGTAAAGATGACAATCTCTCCTCACAAGCTTCTAAATGGGAGTCCTAATTCCTGCAGCATTTACCCTTAGAAATCTATAGCTTTCAACCTTCTTCCTTCTGGCTCAATGCCTCTTTTTATAGTGCTCAAGAGGAAGTTTATAATGTCCACCATCAATGGGATAGTCCCCTCTTTGGATGGGATCACTCCCTTATTGATGGGATAAGTTCCTCTTTGATAGGAGTGCATGAACCATCTGGAGGCGCTCAATACTCATCCAAGAATCTTCTAGAATGCTCTAGAAATGACCACAAGTAAGTTTTTGAAGATAAAACTTGTGAATTTTAACCTTTTCAGAGGGACGCACCTGCCCCTTTAGATACAGAGCGTCCTTGGACGCAGACCTTATGAACAAAAGGTGCGTACCCGCAGGCAAGGCTTCAGAGAACCTGCGTACCCAGAGATAAATATGTTTTATAAAGACTTTCTCTCTTTCTTGGAGTTTGATATGAATAGTAGAGGCATAAGACTTGCTCAAGAGGGTAGTATGACTGTTGATAGAGCCATACCAATTGTAAATAGCCATGGTGACATTTTTTAGTGTAACAACCTTAGCAAGACCATCCTTGCAAACCCTGAAGAACTCCCATGTCAGAAGAAAATAAATATGAGGGACTAGGAGATCCTTTAAAAATATTGTTCGAAGAATCCCTCAAGAGAAAAAGGAATGCGATGATGGAAAATTTTTCCTATATCCTTCGGTGAATGACCATAGATGACGCATATTCATCCAGAAGTCACTATGGAGGTGCCACTCCCTTCAAGATACATGTCAGCATTGACATTCCAATATTTGAAGGCTATATAGATGAACACACCATAGATAGATGGTTAAATATGTTAGAAGAATATTTTTCAATTCATGGTTTTTCCAGTATGGAAAATATTATTTTTTCACTCCTCAAAGCCACCTGCCATGTCAAGGACTAGTGAGAAACCTACTGAGAACAAAGGGACAAGAGAGAACCCTAAGTGTTTTCAACTACATCCACTTGGAATTCTTTCTTAGATGCCATCAAGGAATAGTATTACCCCATAGGGAGCTATGAGGACAAGTACATACAATGGATTATGCTACGACAACAAAGGATCAATATGTTCATGAATTGATGAATCTTTTCCATACCTTGTGCATGAAGTTGGGTATCAAAGATTCTAAGAAACATCTGGTGCTCAAGTACTGTAGTTCTTCACACAAATACATTTAGGATGAAGTGTTGTTCTTGGACATCTCCTCACTTGGTGCAACATACTGATATGCTACAAAGAGTGAGCATAAACTCAAGCAAAAGAAGTGAGACATTGGACCTGCAAACCCAAAGTAGAGGAAAGGCACCCCCAAGCTACTGAGCAAAGGGTAGAGTCAGGCCATGAACCCCGAGGAAATTTTTTGATGTTGCATGCCAAGAATAATGGTAAGGAAAATAAATACACTGAAAAGTCATTTGATTTCCATAAAACTCTCACTCACAACACAAACGAATGTAATGTGAAGGAGGAACTAGTGGCTGAGTTGAAAGACTCAGAGACAGATGCATGCTCTAATTCTAAGCCATAACCAATCAAGGGAATTGAAAATAAAAGTTAGATCATCGATGCCAAGCCCACTTCAATGGTAACCACCACAAAGATCCAAAAGGTGAAATGTAAGGATGAAAGGATGAAAAGGAGGGGATCACTTCTTCCACTCACATATGTGGGTAAATGGTTTGTCAGTGCAGTTCATTGTTGAGAGCGGGAGCCAAAAGAACCTTATATCAGTTGAGGTCGTCAAGGGATTGAATTTTCGAATGATGCCTCACCCACATCCATACACCATCAGGCGGCTCCACCAAGGATGAGATATTTGTTTCATCCAACAATGTTGCCTTCCTTATAGCATGAAGCCCTTTGCAGATGAGGTATTGTGCAATGTTACCCCTCTGGAATTCTTTGATGTTTTATTAGGTAAACCATACCTATTGAAGCGTCATGATGTATATGAATTTAGACATTATTATGTTATTATTACTTTGGGTTAGAAATTATACATGACACTAGAGGTAGTGCCATCTACCATATTTTGTTTGATCTTTGATAAACAATTCAATAAGATCATTTCCTAGACTAGGAAATGTTTATTCCCTATTTTTCACCCTCAGAGCAAGAGGAAAATTGTGGCCACATCCGTAGCCTTGAGATAGGGCTCCTCTGCACCAAAAGAGTATATGGACAAGGTCATGGAGGAGTATAGGGACATCTTCACCTCACCCATAGGGGTACCCCTACACCATCAATTCAAGCACTCAATTGACTTGACCGCAAGTGTACCACTACCCAGTGGAGAAAAATAATGATTCTTTATTCTAGAAAATGATGAAATTAAGAGGAAGATTCAAGATTTGTTTCAAAAAGGAACATAGGGCCAATTTCATCACCTTATGAAGCCCAATTGTGTTGGTATAGAAGAAGGATAGAACCTTGAGACTCTGCACTAACTATTATGAATTGAATAATATCCCTTTTTGGAATAGGTATCAAATTCCACATATTGATGACCTTATGCACCAGCTCAAGCGGACCAAATATTTTAGCAATATTTAATTGAATTTTTGTTATCACCAGGTACCATTCGAACCCCCCGATATGTGGAAACATGCCTTCAAATCTAAGGAGGACCTTTTCAAATGGTTGGTCATGCCTTTGGGGTTGACGAATGTCCCCACAACCTTCATGTGGATAATGTACGACATATTTTGGTCCTTCACCAACTCTTTCATGGTAGTATATCTAGACAACATGTTGATCTTCAACGAAAGTTTGGAAGAGAACATACACCATATTCGACAGGTCCTCCAAACCCCGCGAAAACACAAATTTTGTGCCAAATTTGATAAATGAACTTTTAGTATGAGCGAGGTTTAATATATAGGGTACATCATTGATGAGTAGGGTGTGCACATGGACCCAACCAAGATACAAGTTATTCAAGATTGGCCATCCCTAACCACTCTAATGAAGCTCTGCATCTTTCTAGGTCTTTAGAGTTTCTATCACATGTTCGTGATGGGATTCTCTCATATCACTTGGACTTTAAGTCAAGTCACTAAGGGTGGAATGAAAGAAAAGTTATCTTGGTTTTGATCCTAACAGAAGACATTTTCAAAGTTGAAGTATCATTTATGCTCTGCAACATTGTTGACATTACCAGACCTGTAACAACCATTTGAAATTGAGAAAAATGCCTCTGACTATGCTATTGGCGCAGTTATTACCTAGTAGTAGCATCCTGTGGCATATCGTAGTAAGAAACTTTTATATACAGTATGAAATTAAACAACCTATGACAAAGAGATGTATCCCATTATGTAGTACTAACAATAATGGAAGAATTACATTGTGTGGAAGGAAATTTTCATCCACACAGACCACTAACCACTATAGTTCATACAGATGCAAGGAAAGTTGTAGAACAATCACCATAAAAAATGGTCCACATATCTACAAAAATTCCATTTGAACATTATATACAAGAATGGAAGCACCAATAATGTTATAGGCTACCTCAGTAGATCATTGATTATGGTGTTGACCACTATGCTTGACTCTTGTGAACACGAGACTTCAGGATTGCCGCATCTTTACAATAGTGATCCAGAATTGGAGACCACATACCAGATGCCCCTAGAAGGTATGAAAGTTCTAGAATTTCACCTCCAAGATGCATTATTATGTCACATGGGACACCTCTGTGTCCCTCCAAGTGAGTGTTCCAAGATGATTTTGGAGGTGCGCGTTAGTCTGCTCCCTGGAAATTTTGGGGTAGAAAAGATAGTGGCAGTGCTGCAAAAGTATTTTTAGTAGTGGAAGCTTCGATAGGATGTTTGGAAGTGCATTAGATCATACACTGCCTACACCATTGCCAGACCTACAATCCAGAATCAAGGCTAGTACACTCCTATGCCTACTCCTACCCTGCCCTCGGAATCTATGTACATGGATTACATATCAGGCCTTCCTTCTACAAAACATGGCAACCATTATGTTGTCATGGTCATTGACAAGTTATCTAAGATGCCCATTCTTGTAGCTTACAATAATAGCATCATAGTAGAATCCACTGCCAAATGCTTCTTTGAATGTGTATGGGTACACTTTGGGATCTCACTATCTATTATCCCATATTCGGATAGCAGGTTCCTATGTATACTTAGGTCTGGCCTATGTGTAACAACGTCCTCCAACATCTACCCAAGTAACCAAGCAACCAGGGTAAATATGTGACAAGAGGCTAATATGATGCGATTCAACCTCCTAGGTGACCTTAAGGAATCAGAATTGATTGAAACACACCATATAGACCTTCCACATCATCAATGGAACTCTGAACTACCATCCCAGCCACTCAGGTAACCAAACCTTGAGACCAACTAATGTTTTAGACCATTTAAATCCTATATTCTCCCATGATATCAGCATCCATGCGTCCATTGGCTCTAGAATCTCCCATAACATGTTATGCCAGCATCCATGCGCTTTTTTGCCCAGTGTTATGCCTATGTCCCTAGGATTTGAGCCACTTTTTTGGGCCCATAGCCCAAGTCACTTCGTAGAACTAAATGACGCATGCAGAATATAAAAATAACAATGGAATAATCATGCAAATGCAACTACTTGAATAAGATCTTGACTGGAACTGTACAAGTCGTGACATGAATTTAATCAAACATGTCACAAATATGCAATCTAAAGGTCAAAACAATATATTTGAGTGTAGGGGTTCCATACTTATTTGAGAATTTCTAAGAAGAATTGTTTCTTTATACCATTAGCAGAATTATCATCTATTAGGGCATAGATATGTTTCTCATTCTTTTACATATGAAAACATGAGGAGGTCCATACATAATCATTGTCATAATACATGCTTATAACCAACATAATATCAAAAAAAATATATATAAATGTTAGATTAGTCATAGAATCCACATATAAACTAATACATTTATACATAAGATATCAAGGAAATAACCTATTATTAATGAATGAGAAGTCCAACCTAGGATGGGACTACCCCATTCCACCCGACCATAGAATGACTAAACCAATTCTCTCTTCAACTATTCATCCCCATGTCATATTCCAAGCATGAATATGGGACTCAAACCAAAAGAGCCAACCAAGGCATCCCATGGCTAAACCACCTCAACCCCATCCATCCTGGATCAGTAGTCCAACACAAGCATGGATGCCACATGATTTTTCCACCCACACTCTGAGGAATTTTCCTTTCTCCTAGTCTCTCAATATTTAATCGAATCCACAGTCTAATCAAGGTATCATGAGGCCCTAAACTGAGACACCACACTGTAGGATTTACTTTATATCTCACCATTCACTGGAAAGGATTCCTAGGCCTAATCAAGGGAAACCACGTTTAGGCTTTACTATATATCCCACCATTAATCAGTTGAGGATTCCTAGGCCCACCAAGGAAACACAAATGATGGCTTTACTGCAACCCACAGAACACTTCAAGGGTTTCTAGGACATATGTTGTATCATTCTGAGATCCACCTTACTCATCTTTGAATCCATCTGGCAATCTAGCTCAACCAAAACATGATAACCCCGTGACACCATGGCTATCCAAAATTGGCAAGGCTAAGATAATAACATTGACACACTTGGAAAAACCCATGCCATAACAACAAAGAACCACATGCAATACCATGCACGCAAAATCTAGCAAGGAAAATACAAATGCAAATCGATACCTACAAAGAATAATGTTGCAGTTGCTTGATCCTACCCTTCCTTACTTGCTCCTTCCTTCCTCTTGCCTTCTTTTCCTTTCTCTATCCAGTGCCAAAGTGCTCCAATAAAAATCTAAGCGTCCAAGAGTGAGAGAGAGATAGAGAGAGTAATGAGAGAGCTCCAAAACTGAACTGACAAAAGGTACCATCTAATCCTCATAGGCCTTTTTATCAGTTATACCTCTATTTTTTTCATTTTCCATTATTTTCATTCATTTTCCTCCACACATGCAACGTGTGACCTTTCACCTTCCTTTTGTCCTAATTTCCATTATTTTCATAAATAAATGTGGAAAAAAGACATTTTTCCTTTCCAAATTCTTTGCGATTACCTTTTCCAATTTCCTTAGCCATAATAAACCAATGAACACCCTTAATCGGATGTTTTGCCCAAAATTCACTTGGAATAAGTGTCCCATCAATAGTGATTATTATTTTTCATTATTAACTTTTATTACATGAAATTTTCACCAGGATTAGTATATAACCTTCCCCCTTGGGGGACATCATCGATCTTCAACCACACCTATACCTCAACAAAACCACTGAAAATAGAACGTACTGCCCATGGAGATTTATAACATGGCTCAATGTAGTATTTACAATGATAACCTTGCTAAAAATAAAACCAACATAAAAACATTACAACATAACAACTATAATGATGTGACACCCATACCACTTATTGGATATTTATAACATAGCTCATGGCTATATTTACATCCACATACATATATACATATACCAAACATTGCCAAAATATGTACTAAAAAAATATACCAAATACATATACCAAAACATCCACTCAGCCTATGAATAAAGAAGGATAGATAGCTCACATATGATCCACCATCTCCCATGTAGCTTCATCAAGCCCAAAGTTTCCACTACACTTTAACCTACTCGATTCCTTAGTTCTAGAGCACGAGCACCTATTCTGCAATATAAATCGAGGCTCCAGATGGAATTCTCAATCTAGCTCCACCTGCGGTATAGACCAATTAATCACATGATTAACATCTTTAGCATACTTCTTCAGTAATGAAACATGGAAAACATCATGGAATTTCATTTTTGAAGGAAGTGCAAGTTGATAGGCTACTGGCCCGATCCTCTCAATAATCTTGAAAGGTCCCAAAAATTGAGGTTCCAACTTGGCACATGATTAAATCTACAAGGATCTCTTCTTTGGTTTTATGCACAAGTGAACCTATTCCCCAACATAGAACTCCTTAAACAACTTATTTTAATAGGCATAACTCCTCTGCTTATCTTGTGTTGCTTTCAAATTCTTCTTGATTACTTTCATTTCCTATTCCATTTTTTCCAACATGTTTGGTCCAATCAACACCTTGTTAACTATCTCACTCCAACTGATAAGAGTATTGCAACTCCACTAATACAATGCCTCAAATGGACTCATCTTAAAAGATTCTTGATACCCATTTTTGTAAGCGAACTCTACTAGTCGAAGATACTCTTCCCACTTCCAATACTAATGAATCACATACATCCTCAACATGTCCTCCAATATCCTGTTGACCCTCTTAGTCTATCCAAATGTCTTTGGATAGTAAGCTATACTGAAGGCCAACTTAGTGCCCAAACCTAAAAATAACTCTTTCCCATCCCTATCTCACACAATATTCTTTGGAACACCTTGCAATTTGACCACATCTCTGATGAACCTGTATGCTACATCATTAGCGAAGATTGTAGACATCAGTCGAATGAAGTACACAACCTTTGTCAACCGCTCCACAAAAACCATGATGGAATCATGCTTTCTCACTATCCTTGGAAAACTTTTGATGAAGTATTTGGAAATTACCTCCCATTTCCATTTTGGAATCACATTTAGTTGTTGCAGTCCACCTAGTTTCTTACACTCTACCTTCATCTGTTAACAATCGAAACACCTAGCCACAAAATATACCACATCATTCTTCAGACTCAACTAATAATAAAAAAAATTCACTGTGGTCAATGTCTTCTAATAGCCTGGGTGACCAGAATATGATTTCACAAGAAACTTCCTCAATATCACTTTCTTGAGCTCACTGATGTCTAGCACATATATCATGTATCTAAACCTGAGAAATCCATCAGCTATAAGATGATAGTCCACATTTTGTGCACCTACACCGTTTCCTGTACTACCACCTGTACCTATACATGTACCACTACATGTATATGTACTCGTACTCTACTGCAACCTATATACAATATCCATATACCTAACATCTTACGGATCTGCCTACAAGATCCTATCATGTAGGTCTATCCCATAGGAACTCGTAACTTCTATATTATTTACCTGTATCCACTTGCAAACAGAATCTATGACCCTATTCTCCTTTGCTTTGATGTATCTGATCTCAAAATCAAAATAATTGGTCATGGCCAACCATCTACCTTGTATGGAATTAAATTCGGATGGTCAAACAAGTATCTCAACCCATTCCGATCACTCATCAGTACAAACATCTTTCCTGGAAGATAGTGCCTTCACATCTTCAATGAATTTATGATCACTACTAGCTCAAGATTAGATAGTTCTGCTCATGTTCATTTAGTTTATGTTACTTGTAGCATGCCACTTATCCATCAAGCATAAGAAATCCACCAAGTCCTCTTTTGCAAGCATTTGTACATGCTACAAATACTTTGTCTGGATATGCGATCTTTAACACTCGTGCATGTGCCAAGAATTGATTAAGTTGCTCAAAATTGGCCTCCCACTCCTCTATCCATTCAAACCTCTTACCTTTCCTCTACAGCGATGTAATATGATAAGAAATATGTGAGATGTTCCTAATGAGCCTCCTATAATAACCTGTCAATCCCATGAAGGATCTTGCCTCGACTACAATTACAGGATCTTCCCACTCCATGATAGCTCTAACCTTTTCTGGATCTACTACTATGCCCTCCTTGGAGACAACATGCCCTAAGTAGTGTACCTCAATCTAAAATAAACTGCACTTTCTGACCTTAGCATACAATTGATTCTCTCTAAACAACCTCAACACTGTTTCCAAATGCTTCACATGCTCTTCTTCATTTTTAGAATATACAAATATGACATCAATGAGCACAATAACAAACTTGTCCAAATAGTGATGCAACACTCTATTTATCAAGCACATAAATATAGTTGGAGCATTAGTCAAACTGAATGGAACTACAACAAACTCATAACTCCCATACCTGGTCAAGAAAGTTGTCTTCTAAATTTACTCTTCTTTAATGCATACCTGGTGATATCCACCTCTCAAATCGATATTCGATAACATTTTTTCTCCCTTCAATTGATCGAATAAGTCATCAGTCCTTGGAAATGGGTACCTTTTCTTGATGGTCAATTTATTCAACTACTTGTAGTCAATGCACAATCTAAGAGTAGCATAGTTTCTTCTTTACAAATAATATTAGTGCGCCCCAAGGTGATAAACTTGGCCTAATGTATCCATTGTCCAAAATTTCCTTCAACTACAACTTTAACTCTACCAGCTCAAGCATGCTTATCCTATAAGATGCTTCTGATGCTAAAGCTTCCCCTACTACCAAATCAATATAAAATTCTACTCCCTTGTGAGGTGGAAACTCTGAAATATCTGTAGTAAGCACATCCTGAAACTATTGTAGAACTTGGTACCTGATCAAAACATATGCATCCCCAACTTCCTTACCTTTGTCGCTAGATATATGTACTACAAATAACACACACCCCTTTCTGTAACTGTGCTTTGCCTACATAGTTTCCACCATCCTAACTGATTTGGATTTCTTCTTCCCCTATAAAACTCTTCATTCACCATCATCGTCCACACACTCAATTACTTTTTCATAAGAATCCACCTTGGTTCTATGAAGACAAAACCAATCCATTCTCCACAACATATTGTATGATCCCAATAGTAATATATTCAAATGTTTTGTGGTAGGCATACCATTAAATCAAATGTACGAGCTATTACGCAATGATAAACTTGCTTCTTTGTACCTGTTGTCAACTACACTAACCAAGATCATGCATGCAATTCTTTATTCAAACCACATTTTTCCACTAAGTCAAGATTAACATAAATATAATTAGATCACAAATATCATAAATCAAAATAGAAAAAATGTGATCACAAATCTTACCATGCATTTCAATGATAGATGTCTGATGGTCTTCCTGTTTGATATCCATTGTTGCATAGATACAAGGAATGCTCTAACCAACATCGCCAACAGTCTGTGCCTCCTGTGCACTATATATTTTAGGCATACCACCCTGATTCTATGGAAAATCCCTCTTAAGGTGTTCATTACTACATGTCCAATAGTCCAACCATCCAGTACCATCACCTCTATGCTGCTACTATGACCCATGTCCTTGTGTAGTTGCATTGGGCTTCTTTTGTGGTGCTAGAATTTCTTTCTCTTCTGCATTGTGAGGTCCTCTTTTCATCTTCCATTTACCCTTAACTTTATACTTACCCTTCCATTTCCATCCTTGCTAAGATTCATTCTTACGCTTTCACTATTTATAGAAATGCTTCAATTTCCCAATAACTTCATCAGGTGACTGGCGCTCATCATACTCAATTTGATCTCTAAATAGTAATGGGAAACCACTGACAAATAATTGAAATTTAGCATTCTCATATGTACGATACATTACATACCTCAATAGCTCTAGTAACATAGTCATGAACTCTTCATCTTTCATTCATCCCATTTTTAGCTCATAGAATTCTTTGGCCTTACTATTGTAGTACCTTTTTGACAAGTACCGCTCCCTGAAAATCCTCTTGAACTCATGCCAAATCAATTCCTTTGTCCGAATGTCTCTGGCCTACTTCAGATCTTCCCACTAGATATATTATTTACCTTTAATCCAAAGTATCCAAACCTCCGCATCTTATGGTTTCTTCAAATCTCAATCAAAATTAGGTGGCTATGCTTTCTTAAACTTGTCTGGCGAGTATCCCCTCTCACTCTTCCTATAAGGATGATAATGATGATGATCATGATTCCTATTAGAAGTAGAACTAGAATAATACATGTATCCATCACCTCTCCTATCCAATGTATCCAAAAATCTGCCATCTTTCACCGTGTCATCTCTATCTGACATGTGAAAATCGTGAGACCTACTTCCATATGCCCCATTAGTTTTTTCCTCCTTTCCATGGTTGATCTGAAATGGCCCTTTTTCTACAATTCTGATAAACTTTGAAGGAGTATTGCATTAAGCTCTGCTTGTTTCTCTTATTCTTGCATGATTTTTTTGTTGCCCTCCTTACAACTCCTTATTTATTCCTTCAAGATTCCCAATGTGTCTGCTAAGTCAGAAGAGTTCCCAACACCACGTTGCTCATCTTATTCATAGGGATACTTTTTTCAGTCTACCACCTTGCTAGTCATCTTGATCTATTTCCTGCAAGGCATACTATGTCAGCTAAATCAAATTGCAATAAGCCAATGTACCTTACCGAAATTTGGGGATGATATCTCATCTGCAAGGTCATCCAAATCAGTGTAATACATGTACAAACATAATCATGAAAACATATATATATATATAACATAAGAACATAACTATGTAACCATCATTCTAGCTAGGGTCCAGTCATCAATCCTTGACCATATCAACTACACATACCATGGCTCATGCATGACAACAACAACCATACCAATGTACAATGACAATATGCAAGAAAAAAAAACATGTAACCAATCATACACTCATGACGACACACTTCACAACAACAACATCCTGTTTCACGTGACGACATCACTACAACCATGACAGACACCATGCATATGCAACAAGAATATAAACCACAAGGATGATTACCACATGTGAAACCGACATGAATGCATGACCAAGGCACATTACCCATCCAGTCCAAGGGGCGAACCATGCACTGTTACCACTCTATAACACTCTCCTCCCACATCTACCCAAGTAGTCGGCCAATCAGGGTAAACATGTGATGATAGGCTATTATGATGGGATTCAACTCCCTAGGTGACCTTAAGGAAGTGGAATCAAGGAAAAAACACCATAGAGACCTTCCACATCATCAACATAACTCGCAAGAGCCAACCCAACCACTGAGGTAACCAAGCCTTCACACCAACTGATGTTTTAGACCATTTAACTCTCGAACACTCCCATGATATGGGTATGCATGCATCTATAAGGTGTTGGACTCTCCCACAACATGGTATGCTAGCGTCTAGGGACTTTTCTACCCAGTGTTATTCCTTTGTCCCCAAGATTTCAACAACTTTTTTGGGCTCAGTTCACTAGCTCAAACTAAATGACACCTTCAAAATAGAAAAATAACTATGGAATAATCATGCAAATGTAATTAGTTGAAAAAGAGCTTGATTGGACGCCTACTAGCCATGAAAAGAATTTCATTAAACATGTCACAAATATGTAATATACAAGTGTAAACAACATATCTGATCATAGAGGTCTCATACTTATCAGATAATCACTAAGAAGCATTGTTCCTTTATTCCATTAGCTACACTATCATATATTGGGTCATAGATACACTTTTCATTCATTTACAAATCAAAGCATGAGGAGAGTCATACATGATCATCATCATAATACATGCTTATAGCCAACATAATAACAACAAAAATATTAAGGATACATCAGCCGTAGAATCCACATATAAACCAATATATTTATACATAAGATACCAAGAAAAGAACCTCTTACTAATGAATACAAAATCCAACCTGGGATTAGACTACCACATTCCACCTAATGATAGAATGGTTGAGTCAACTATCTCTTCATCCATTCACCCCTGTGCCATATTCCAAGCATGAATGTGGGAATCAAACCAAAAGAACTAACCAAGGCATCCCAAGGCTAAACCACCTCACCCTAATCAATAACAACCAATCTTTACATTACTTGGATCACTAGGCCAACACAAGCATAGACGCCACCAGATTTATCCTTCTACACCATGAAGAATTTCCCTATCTCTTAGTCTCTCATGGTTTACCATAATCTGCAATCTGATTTAGAGATCACTAGGCCCTAAATGAAGATACCACTCTCTAGGATTTACTATATATCCTACCATTGACCGACAAGGATTCCTAGGAATAATAAAGGGAAACCACCTCTAGGATTTACCATATATCTCGCAACTAACTATTCGAATATTCCTAGACCCACCAAAGCAACACAAAATTTGGCTTTACTATAACCCACAATTTGATTCATGGGTTACTAGGCCATGTGTTCTTTCATTCAAATATCCAATCATTTAGCTTCAAATCTATCTGACAATCCAACTCAAACAAAATATGAGAACCCCATCATACCATGACTATCCAAAATTGGCAAGGCTAGGCTATTAACACTGTCACACATGGAAAAACCGATAGAACTACATGCAATACCATGCATGTTAAATCTAGCAGGGATAACACACATGAAAATCAATACATGCAAATAATATTGTTGTAGCTACTTCATCCTGCCCTTCCCTGCTTGCTTCTTCCTTGATCTTGCCTTCTTTTCCTTTCTTGATCCAATTCCAAAATGCTCCAGGAAAACTCTAAGTGTCTCGAGTGTGAGAGAGAGAGAGAGACAGAATAATGAGAGATCTCCAAAACTGAACTAACAAAAGGTAGCAACTTATCCTCAGAAACCTTTTCTATCAATTAGGCCTTTATTTCTTAATTTTCCATTATTTTCCTTCATTTTCCTCCTCACATGCAACTATTGACCTTTCACCTTCCTTTTCTCCTAATTGCCATTATTTTCATAAATAAATGTGCTAAAAATTCCATTTTTCCATTCCAAAGCCTTTGCCAAATTCCTTAGCCATAATAAACCAATGAACACCCTCAGTCAAATGTTTTTCCCAAGATTCATCTTGGAACAAGGGTCCCATCAGCCGTAGTTATTATTCTTACTTTATTAACTTTTATTACGTGGAATCTTCACTAGGGTTGTTCATGACCTTCCACAACAAAACTGATGGCAAAACATAGGTCGTCAACAAGATGATCATGAAGATCTTGCACATGTACAACTCGAAGCATCCATGCAGATGGGATGAAAGCCTCCCCTATGTCCAGCATAGCTACAATAGATCTCTCCACATCTCAACTAGCCACAACTCCTTTCATGTGGGTTGGTATTATAGCCATTATGTCCCATTAATGTCACCATAAGCTTGTAGCTACTGAAGCAGATTCAGTTCCTGCCTAGTTCAAAGTTGATAGAGCTAACAAATTCATTGAGCGCATTAAGCACATCCACCATCATGCCCATGACATATTAGATAGATAAAATGATAAGTTTAAACAACTTCATGATCAGCATTGGTTGCCACACAAGTTCCAGGTGTGCGACAAAGTTTGTTTACAATCACAGATGGAGCACAACAATAGGGCCCACCGAAATCTTTTCCTGCTCTAGTATGGGACTTACACCATCACTAAGGTTGTATGTGACAATTATTTCCACTATTCCTTGGCCTACACCCAATGTTCAATGTGGACTACCTTCGACCATACTTTCCACCATTATTGGACACATGAGACATTGCAGAACAACTCACACCAATAAAGCTAAACCCAGGCTACATGGAACATACCACAATTGATTGGATCTTGGACACACAGATAAAGAAACTTGTTGGTAGAATATCCGAACGTATCAGGTTGTTAAAGCTACCCAACTCCTGCACCAAGGCAAGTCGCTCACCAAGGACCAATTTTAGAAGAAGTTTTCCCATCTCATGGAGGAAATCAACACAATGGGAACCATTTCTTCCTAAGTGGGAGGACTCACCCAAGTGGATATTTGTGGCCACATGGCTATTCCTCTTGGACCCCCACCATTATTTCTTTCAGTTTCCTTAATTGTAGCAAAAATTACTTTTTTTGGTAGTTTTTTGGGTCTTGAACTTCTTGAACTGTTTTCAGGCCCTAAATAACTTTTTCTTTGGAAAATGGGCAATTGAATCATGCACATTTGCACTAAAAATTTATAGTCCTTGGATATATATTTCTACCAAAGTATCATGTGTGTCAAATGTAGGCCATATGCCAAAATTACGACCCTCAGAAATTGATGTACAAGTTTACCCCAATGAGGCCCATAGTTTTGGTGCTTCATGGCCTAAGGTTAGGTTTTTGGACATTTATGGTTTTCCATTGTTTCTTAATAATAAATAGGCCTTTGAGCCTCATTGTAACACATTTCAGAGACATATACTTTCCACATCTATTCTCACAGATAAGATACCATCACCCAAGCTAGTTTATTTCCATTATGTATGTAAGGATATTTCATTTCTATGATATTAATGAAATGAAGATTTATTTATGTTTCATATCAGTGTTTATGTTTATATCTATATTTTGTTTCGTTCTTTCATATGTTCGGATCGACTTGGAAGGTGAGTGACTCCATGGAAGGGTTTGATCGAATTTCCCGAGGAATTATGTAGCTTAGAAGGGAAGGTCAGGTGTACATTTTTTTTGGTCATTAAGATTGCTACATGGAATCATAAACACATTGGGAGTGTTCCCTGGGACAATGAGTCAATAATTGTTCACTAAGAGAACAAGTAACACAAGGATCATAGTGCTAGACATTAGATGTAGGTTTGACTTTGGTAGTGGATTGTGAACTTCCTAGAAAGTATGTGAATCCTAGTATTATCTTGAGGGTGGAGGTGTGAACCTCTAGATTCCCTTGTTGCTAATGCAAAAATCGTATCCTTTTATTTTTTTATTAGAGAAAATGTGCATATGTATATTTGGATATCATTGTAGATATTGTATTGAGATGTCCTTATAAATATCCATAGACAATATGGTTATTTTCTACTTAAATAAAATGAGTATAAGTATATGTTGTGGTGATTGTAAATACCATAATGAACTGTGTTATAAATCTCCTGTAAATAGTATGATTGTCAAGTTTTCAGCAATGGTCATTGTAAATACTGCAACAAGCTTTGTTATAAACCTCCATAGGGAGTATGTTTTATTTTGAGCAGTTGTTGGTTATAGTTTTCATAGAAAACTGATGATAGTGTTCCTGCAAGGGGAGGGGTTTATAACAACCCTTAGTTGATTTTCCATGTAAATAAAATATAAGACCAAGGTCATGGGACAGGTATTCCAAGTTGAACGACGGGAAATACATCCTAACGAGTGTCACTTTCAGTTTATTAATGGCTAAGGAAATTAGAAAAGGCATTGGAAAATGCAAAGAGGCATAAATGGCATTTATTTATGAAATAAAGGAAAATAGGAGAAAATAAGGTGAAGAGACACAAATTTTCATGAGAGGGAAAGTGGAGGAACAATGTAATAAAATGAAGAAAATAGAGGCATCAATGAGAAAAAGGCTTTTGAGGATTATTTCATAGCCTTTTAATAATTTTGGGTGGAGTTATCCTCTATTGTCTCATTCTATAATACTCTTGCACACTTAGAGCATTCTTGGAACATGCTTGGATCCTTCTAACTTCACTTGGATTGGAGAAAGAAGGAAAGTGCAAGGGAATAGGTGGAACAACAACTACAACTGGGTTGCTTTGCAGGTAACAGGTTGCATGTATGATTTCCTTGTTGGTTTATGGATGCATGGTATATGCATGTGATTTCTTAGTTATATGTTTTCATTGACATGGATATTTTCTTGGATTGACAATGGATTTAGGCTTTCCTTGTCATTTCCTGGATAGACATGGTGCTTTGGTTTTTTCCACTTGATTATTTTCTCATTGGTGCTGATAATTCCTTATGGATGTGGGTTGGAACGAACGCTATGGAAGCCCAGGAATAGCTTGGGTTCAGTTACTAGTCATGAAACCTAGGTTGGGACAAGCACTCTAGAGCCCTTGATGGGTTGAGTTATTGGTCCCTAGAGTCAGGTTAGAGAAATGCTCTAGAACCCTGGAAAGTTGTAGGTTGAGTTACTGGTTCCTAGAGCCCTAGAAATATTGGGTAAAGACTGATCTAGTTGGTGTTATTGATGTCCAACCGTAGAATTTGAATCACTATGGTGGAGGGTTGAGGTGGTTTGGCCTCTGTAATCCCTAGTTTAATTTTTTTGGGTTTATTCCATGAAATCCCACATTCATGCTTGGAATATGGCATGATAATGATTGGTTGAAAGAGATATTTGGTTCAACCCAATCCATGGTTGAGTGGTACATGGAAGTCCCTTACTTGGTTGGTATTTTGATATGTTAATATGAGACATTTCCTTATGTGATCAGTGAGCATATGCATTGATTATGATGGTGATGTTATGGCTATGTTGCCATTGTTTCTATATTGGTTATTTGTTGGTTATATGATGCCTATTATCTATGGTTCTTATCATGTTTTGATGAATATATGAATGGTTGATGAATGCATGGACTGATATCATCTATGTGGAGAGGCAATAGGGCCTTCTTGGTGATTCTTAGGTTAATCTCAGATTATTATGACTAGATATACATTCATGAGTTGTAGCTGACATGTTTGTTATGTGTTTAATGAAATGTCTAGTGAGTTATACGAAATATAGGTCAAGCTTTTGACTTGAGTATGAACGTTTAACTTTATTGTCATGTTAATCATGGTTCTAAAAAGTCTTAGGAAATTTTGTGCAGTGGCCTAGAAGTTGTCCTAGAATTGTGGCTCATATCTTGGGACCATACACTTTTGAACTGGATATTTTGGGTTGCAACTGCATTGAGGCAGTTTTGTGCATGTGGTTGGAGGTTCATAATGTCAACCATGCAGGATTTTGCATTGGATTGGAGGTTAGGCAAGACAAAAATAACTTCAACACAGGGTTTGTTTACTTCGGGTGGTTCTTTGGCCCCTGATTTTCGTATAAGCCTTGAGAGTTGTCTGTGAGTTGTCATTTGTTGGCCCCACTTTCTTAACTAGAGTTTGGAGGTCATCTCATGTCATAGTAACTCTTCGTCTCATGTTTACCGTAATAGGTCATTGAAATTGACTAAATGTGTGAGGGTGAGTTTATATATTTATCTAAGTTTTCCACTTTAAAATAATCAATATTAACAAAAATAAGCTAATGATTCAATCTAGATCATACCTCCCCATTTTTTGACGCTTTTGGTCCCTAAAAGTTTCTTTTGAATGAGGTGAATAAATTTTTCCTCCACCTTCTCTCTAGTGTATCATTTAAATTTTCTTATAAGATAATTTTTAAACCCAATAAATGGAAGGTCATGCAACCTTTGTCTTGTAGCCTTCTGTAAAAATGTATTTTCTATCAACCTTGGCTAAGCATCTAGTTCCAAGCTGAGGAAATGGGGCACTAAAGGCTTCTTTTCATTGTTTCGAGAACCTATCGCACTCCAAAGCTTATGTATTCCCAAGATCTATGCTTATGATTGACAATTGTGGAATTAAAGGTATTTGAAAGAGGTGTATGTTTGTATTTGTTTTTAAACTGTTCAGGTGCTTATGTATATTTTCTTGTGTTGATATTTAAATACACATAAAACTAAATAAAGTAGTGAATCAGCAAATACATAAGACAATACTATAATTAGGAGTTCACCCAAACCTCTTGGGCTATGTCTCCATGAGCTCTAGTCAACTCGACTAGGCTCTCTGGGATTATGGTAATCTTTCTTTACAAGTTCCACTCAGTTCCGTTGGTTTACAATTGAACCTATTGGCTTAGAATACCATCTTATCCCTGGCTTTCCATACTCTATAGACAGATCTAGGCTTCTCTCGACTAGACTCCTTCAATCAACGTTCTAATTTATCTTGAGCTCTAGCTTGCACCAACTCCCTCGAAGTTATTTTAACTATCTCTGGAACTCCTTCTTATGTCTCCAACACACTTTGGACATTATCAATAGCATGATCATTTGATCTCTTTGTTTTTCTCAACTTCATTACAACCCCATGGCTCTTAGAAGTTTGCTTTGAGCTCTCTGGCTTTGCAGCTAACTGGCTTTGTTCGTCTGACTCTGCCTCCAACCTATGGTGGCTCTCCCTCAACTCGGCCCTCTAGCTCTGAAGCTCTCAGGCTTTTTGGCTCTCGGTGCCTAGTTCTTGGGCTCTCAGTCCCTTCCTCATCCTGAGGAATCATCCCTCTGCCATCGCCCCCAACCTCTGGTGGCTTCTCTAGCTTTCTCTAGAACTGTGGCTCTAGCTCTTGGATCTGGCTTTTTACTCTGGCTCTTAGTTTTGACTCTCATGATCTTTTGGGCTTTCTCAACCTTCAAGCGACTCTATGTCAATTGATTTATTTGGTTTCGCTCGACCTCCAAGCGACTTCGAAAGAAAAACTCCCTCTTCCAATTTTTCTCTCTGACTTTTGTGAGGCATCCTTCCGGCTCTGCGACTTCCTGTCCATTTCTCTGTGTGTAATCATTCCTTTGTTCTCTTCGGCTAGCCCTCTTGGTCTCTGGCTCTCTGGCTCTGTGACTGGCCATTTGGCTCTGTGGCTCTCTGCGTATAACGTATTTCTGTTACAATGCCCACTTACAGCGTAGCACAGGTGAATGGGAGTTGTTACAAAGAAAATACACAGACGACCTTTCTTTGGGAAAAATCCTGAAAATAGCAACATAACAAAATACATGGGAAACTCACGAAAACACATCATGAGTCTTTAAGCCCGAACTTCAAATAATATGTAATCGTGCTTGAAATCCCATTGGGTCCACCTTTGGCTGAAATATCACAATCGCATAAGTAGGAGGTCAAAACCTCAATACATGGGAAATACATAGAAAATCCACAAATCTCGATTTCAAATATTATGAAATCACGCTTGTAAGCTTGTCGGGTCCAGCCTTTATCGCATGTCGCAAGTCACAATGACCCTTGTATCGAGGATTCGCCGGTCTCCGATCCCCAATACCAACGCTATCGCTATCGGTCCATCGCATCGAAGTATTAGATCGGAATGGGTCTATGTCTCTGCTCCTCTGATCACCCGATTGCCCGATTGTTGATTTGTCAATCGCAATCGCAAATCACTTGCCCAGGGTTCCGATATCACATGAAGGCCTTCCTTCGATGCGATATATCAGATATCGCTATCGGGGAGTACTTCCATCTCCACTTAGGTCCTCCCTTTAACCTCTTCCGATACAATTTCCTTCAATGAGCCTTTAAGTCCATTTTTATAAAGATTTGTCTCCTTTTCTAAGGATAATGGGAAAAATTCTTTTTGTGATAACTCTTTAATCTAGAGTCCATTTTCACTTATTCAAATTGCAGTAGATTCAGATTGAAAAGATCTACGCAGTGAGACTATTCTCAAAAGCATCCTGTGACTTTCATTTTTCCTCTGTGAGGAAAATTCTTAGACTTAAAAGTCTATGTTAGATCCATTTTGGATCATGTTTCTAATCCTCTATATAAGGTAGTACTTGTTACCCTTTCTAATCCAACATAGAAGGATCATAGTGCTCTGATGCTCTACATTTGCCACTAAGTCAATGTGTAGATATGGGTGTAGACAAAGTCTATAAGTGTTAGCTCCCACCTTTTCCAATATCTCAAAGGGACCCATATCATAGTGCCTTGATCTTCTTACTAGGACCCTATAATGTCTTCTTTTTCAATTATAATTGTAATTTTTCAAGGTGGAATAAACATCTATTCGAATTGCTAAAATAAAAAGAAATATAACAATTGTCTAACTATAGCTTTATTTAAATTTGCAATTATTATTAATGATAAAAATAATTAATATAGAAGTTAAATATATATACATTAAAAAACACATAAATCGATTTTTAACGATAGTCTCACTTTATTACGAAGATTCCTGATTGCAATACTATGGCTTACTAATATAAAGAGTGCCCCAAAAATAGTAAATCCCACTATATGATTTTTTTTTCAAACTAATAAATTACAAATTACTAAATTCATTTATGCATTCAAAAATATATTTTAACCAGTATTTTTTTGAAATTATAATATCAAATTTTAATAAATTCTAATAAAGAAAAACCATTTCATTTAAAAATTATACTACCTACTAATAATATTCTATAAAAAATAAACAATCCTAAAAATTCAAATCTAAAAATAAACATAGTACACGTCTATTTCCAAACTCCTTACAACTCAATGCAATCCAAAAACTCATCTAAAACCACACCACAGTGCATTTCCAGTGCCCTTTCATTATTAAGGGCACTATCGTAACCGCCAAGGTTGCTGGTCGTAATCTTCCAATACTTCGCGAAAAACAAACGTTTTCCGGACATAAAGGCTAGCAGAGGGATTAATGTTCTGTAACTATAATTAATATTAATATTTTGGAATATTGTAAATTATTTTTTAACATGGGAGACGAATTAAACATATGAAAGTATAATTAATATTAATATTTCGGACTATATCGTAAAATTATTTGTTCATGTTTAATTTCATTACGTTGAGAGTAACCGGATTCAGTGCGAAGGGAATATTATTATATAAGATTATTTTAAAAAATTAACAAATAAATTATTAAATAATAAATTATTACCAATACACCAATTAATTTAAATTTATTCTAAAATTGAATTTATTAATTTGGAAACTTATTAATATGTGATATAGAAATAAAAGTTTAAAAATTTAAAATTAGATTTATTTTAATAGTTAATAAATTTAAATTTAAAATAAATATAAATTAGAGATAAAGATTTAATATTACTTATAATTTTATATTTTAAGATATTTTTGTAAAAAATATTTTATATATATAGTTTTTAATTATTAAATCAAAAATCTAAATGAAATGAGAAATATAATATTTAAAGATAAGTATTGAATTTAACATTATTAATTAATTTATTCAAATACAAAATTTTATTATTATTATTTAAAAGATAAATATCTTTTTAAAAAATCATATGGCGCAATGATAAATTTTCAAAAGAAAATTAAATAATAAATAAGATTTTTTTTAAACTAATTTTAGAGTGGAAGTATTAGTGCATTTATGTGGCAAACATCATGATATGTAAGCCTAAATGATTTATTTTTGTACGACCATTATCATTATTAAACCAATTAAACGAGCTAGCATAGTGGAAGCACAATACCACCTTGACCATTAATGATTATTACAACATGTTTTTGATATACAACATTTTAAGTTGTGACATCAAGCCATTTGTGAGATGTCTCTTAAACACTAAACATTACTTAGACAACACATGTTTATAATCTTTGTTACATACCTAGATGAACCAAGCATGCTTCTTAGGACAGCCATAATAGAATCACCAGACATGCATATTTTAACATCCTCATCAGAGTCACACTATAATTTAGAATTGTTTGCCTTACCTCATTTTTTTACTGAGTCTACTAAAAACTTGAAATTTTGTAGTGCAACAGATTCTAGCACATCAAAAAATAAAGTTCCTTCTATTCAAGCCAAATCAAAAAATAAAGTTCCTTCTATTTAAGCCAAAATACTTACCTGTCCTCATTGTCTTTGGTTTTTTATTAAACCTGCTAGGAATTAAGAATTCTAAGCTCATTTTGTAATTGAATTTACTAAGAATTGAGAATTCTAAACTGAAAGCAAACTCTCTTATTTTCCTTTGGTATTACAAAACGGATATGTACACAAAATCTACATTTTGAAAACCAATCTTTATGTGTTATCTAGTTTTCTATAAATCCTATGGTTTGTTGCATGGTATACTTGGAAAAATTCTATGGTTTGTTGCATGGTATACTTGGAAAAATTATATGCCCTATGGATTTATATGTATCCAAAAACTAGATTATCAAGTTATAAATGTTTCCAATGCCCAACTCCCTTGCCATATTGTACACATTAGGCACCTCTCATTAGCTCTTGGAAGGTACGTAGCAAACTCCTATAACATATACTAGGGGAAAAGTTCACATACAAATTTTCTCAAATAAAGGTTCAAATGCAAACTATATTCACTCTTTCGCAGAACTGGTCCAAAACACTCCACAATGGTAGTAATGATATTGAACTAATACGTATATGGCTTGTAATTTTAAACTCGTATGGCCCTTTACATCATAAAACTCTTCAAAACGCTTGAAAATATAGTAATACATCATAAAAACTGATATATATAAACCGTTATGAATATAATGTTATCTTTTAAAATAATATTAATGCATGAATGAAAACAAATAGAAGTTCCTTCAATTACATGTACAAAAGTTAAATAAATTCAGTGTTTTGTACCCATCCGAGAATAAACAGGGGAAACATGGAATTCACATTAAGAAAACACACCATCTCAGCCTCTAACTGGATACCAACACGCCAAAACTTAATGGATTTTAAAGAGGAATTGGATAAGAAAACCATATATCATATATTGCCTCTATATCATATATATTCGTCATCTAGGCCTTTCACTCCTTAGCAATATGGCCACTAGCTATGCCTCTAGACATTTGTGCTGAGTGTTCGCGGGCTGTGAAGGCCTCTGTAAGACAATTACTCTAGCTAATTTTCCCTCCAGCAAACCCTTAATCATGAGTATTTTCATCTTTCCAACATAGAATTTTCTGCAACCCCAACGAACAAATAAGTAAGAGGTGATTGTAATCAAATAGGGTGCAGAGGTAAAAGGACATTTTATCAAGCATGCAATTCAGAATTTCCTGCAACGAACAAGAGCATTGAAATCAAATCTGTTTAGAAGGATAGGCGGATAAAAATTGAAAGCTTACCCCAATTCTGTAAAACACGTGTAACCATGGAAATGTACCCTACTGATAGAAAGCTAAAGGCTAATCAGAGCAAAAATCTACTTATGCTATCTGAGGTGTTCTGCTTGTTGCTCAGTTACACCCGACAATTGCCTAATTATGCATTCAGAGGTCTTTATTGATAAAACATTTCTAAAAGAAATGAGGGACATTTAAGGTTGCTCGACAATCACGGAGAGAGGAGCATAGAGGTTCATTGCTGCACTACCAAGGAAAGGGAAAAAGACAGGGGAATGATGGTTACAGAGAATGGAAAAATTTATTACAACCAGTTGACCCTATACATTGTATGATGATCTAAAATTTCCTAGGCTGGTCAGGCCTATGGAGACAACGCAGATGCCTACTACGCAGAGTGAAGCCTGAGCCCCAAGTTTTGGCATCTAAAAGTCAAAATCAAATTTCTATAGACTGAGATACTCTGAGACACAATGTTGATTTAGCATCAGGAAATTTAGGATTAGCAAAGAAAAATTTCGTAATATTTTACATGTTTGCTAATGGGGTGATCATTGCATCACAAGAAAAGAAAAAAGAGAATAATCAACTCCTTGAGATTGATTTCTTGGTTTTTAGCAGGCAAACAAGGAACCTCAGATGTACGAGGCACCCACACTGTAACTATCAGTATTGTTGAGGCTAATGATGATCCAACTGTAACTAATGTTGATGGTAATAGCAAACAAAGAAGGGAACTCATATGCAACCCCGTTTACTCACAACCCATGTTCTAACTGTAGATGTTGTCGAGCCAAACACCAATGCCACTGCCCAACAAAACATGCACCAGATGCTGCCAACAAGAACCTACAACCGGCCACTTGAATTCCTCAAATACAGGAAATAGCTGGTGAAAAGCCCAAATCCTGGACTCCGATGAGCCAAAAATTTCCCTATTCTGAATTCTCATTCGGTTATATAACCCGCAGCTACCATTTCTTTTTCTTTTGGCAATTTTTAGTGACCACGTGCTAAGTCAATCATTAATTTAATATATTAATTTAATAAAATATAAAACATATCACATTTGACCATAAGCATCGTTATGACAGGTAGATGTAATTGAAACGCTGGGAGCTGAGGGACATGTTTGAGAAGTTGGACCCATCTCACTTGACATGGACTCTTATTTAAGTCGTGTTCTAGAAAGTCACATATAAATGGCCCATTCAAACCCTTATAACTCTTGCACCAAAGATAAAAATCAATAGATTCTTAGATTTGAGCCATTTTTTATGGGCTACGATCCATACCTTTACCCAAAAATTGATGAAACACTTAAAAATGATAAATGACATGAAAAAAAATCCTTTAATTCAAAACTTGATTAAGGACTTACTCTCATCCCACTAACTATGAAAGACATTTCGTCAAACACATCATAATCATGAGCATGTAATCTACAGGTCATAATTACATATCTGAAAATGGGGGTCTCATACTAATATGAGAATAAAAAATAAGGTCTAATTCCCTCTTATAATAGCTACAAAAACATCTATTAAGTCATGCATTCAATAACCATTAATTTACTAATCAAAATATGTTAAGAGCCATAACTAAAATATGTCATCAAACCATATTTATAGCCAACATAATAAAAATGATAGAACAACCATGATAGCCACATAAAAACAAATGTAAATACTCATGAAATACAAGATGAAAAGAGCTTTTATTAGCATATGAAAAATCCAACCAAGTCACGAACTTCCACATACCACCTCACCATAGGTTGGGCTTAATCAAATCTCTCTTTCATCCAATCACCCCCATGCCATATTCCAAGCATAAATTTTGGATGTCATGGAAATAACCAACAAAAACCAAACCAGGGTTTCCAAAGGCCAAAGCACCTCAAACCTCAACTATTGATTCCACCTCACGGTCAGACATCACTAACCATCACAAGATCGGTCTCTGCACAAGCTGTCTAGGGATCGAGAGCATTTGTTCCAACTCGGCTCTATGACTAGTAACTCAACCCACAAATGTCACAGGGTTCCAAAGAATTTTTCAAACCAAGGCTCTAGGACTAATAACTCAACCCATCAAAGGGCTCTAGAGCATTTGTCCAACGCTAAGAAAAAATAATGTCAATCGAGATAATCCTCCATGTCAATGACACATCATAACCAAACAACCATATGTATATGTCATGCATACAAAAACTAGCGAGGAAATCATACATGCAATCCGGTATCTATAGAGAAAAATCATTGTAGTTGTTAATACCGTTGTCCTCTTGTGCTTTCCTTCCTTTCTTTTTCCTCCTTTCTCCAAATCCAAAGTATGCCATAATCCTCCAAAAATACTCCAAGAAAACTCAAAGTGTGAAAGTGTATGAGAGAAAGAAAATAGAATGACAGTGGTAAAGATTGAACTGCAAAAAGATGTGAACTAATCTTTAGAAGCCCTTTTATCATTGTGGCCCCTATTTTCTTCTTTTACTCTATTTTTTCTTCAATTTTTGTCACATGCAATTTCGTGACCTTTCACCTTTCTTTTCTCCTATTTTCTATTATTTCATAAATAATATGTTAGTTAATGCCTCTTTTCATTTGCCATTACCTTTGTCAATTTCCATAGCCATTTATTAATAAAAAATGATCCCCATTAGTATGTGTTTTCCAATATTAAATTTGGAATACATGTCCCATGACTTTATTCTTATCTTATCCTTATTAACATTATTACATAGATTTTTAACTAAAATTATTACAATTTTTATAATAGATTCATACTAGTATATAATTAAAAATTAAAAAATATAATTTGTCAAAAAATAACATTTTAATATATCTATATATGAACTTTAGAATTTAAATTCTTGCACTTGAAACCTTATCCAACACATATGAGGTCTCAACACAATTTGATTTCTACATTACCGTAAACTTTTATATATATATTCTGTTTTGGAAAATAACATAACTTTATTTAAAAGTTATAATATTTATTTATTAATTTTATTTTTAATGTAAAGTATTTTTATCTGTTTTCCTTATATAATTAATATAAATTCATCTAAATAAAATGGAAATAGTGAAAAACTTTTCTGTATAAAAATAGATTTAATTTCGTAGATTTTATCCGTGTAAAAGTATGATAATTAAGAAAATCAGAGGGATGATCTGAATATATACACAGGAATTATGTATCTCTCCTATATCTAATAATATAACATCAAAATGTTCTAGCTTTGAAAACCTTTTACTTTTAATGGGATCACATTATCAAAATGTTTTAATTTGAAGAAACATTTTACTTTCCATTGAATTATATATATATATAACATGGATATTCAATTTTTTTATATATATAATGTGGATATTCAAATATTTTACACTTGAAGTTTGAAAACATTATTTTTTTTAATAATATTATTTTATGTGTTACACTTGATGTTTGAAAACATTATTTTTTATTTTAATATTATTTTAGATGTTACATGTTGAATCTATATTTAATATTAATGGAATTACATATTAGTAATTTTTTATTTTAATATTATTTTAGATGTTACATGTTGAATCTATATTTAATATTAATGGAATTACATATTAGTAAAATGGGAGCACATTATCAAAATGTTTTAACTTGAAAAAACATTTTATATATAATACGGATATTCAAATTGAGGAAACATTTTATATATAATATGGATATTCAAATATTTTACACTTGAAGTTTGAAAACATTATTTTTCTTAACTATTTTATTTTATATGTTACACTTGATGTTTGAAAACATTATTTTTTATTTTAATATTATTTTATATGTTACATATTGAATCTTAAATATATTAATGGAATTACATATTTTTTATTGTAATTTGGAAAGCATTTTAAGTAAGAGTTCTTTTTACTTTTAATTACCTTGTTACCATTTACAAAATATATTTAAGATGGATATAAAAGATATATTTGATATATTTTACCTAAAATTTATATAAATTGATTTTATTTATTATTAAAATTCAATATGTTTTGGTTATTAATATTTCATTGTATTTGAGATTCAATGGTCAAAATTGTGTTTCTTTCGTTACAAGGTTGGAGTCTTGGATAACTCCGTTGGACTTTTATGTGATTCAAAGATATATATAATCTGGTCTTCACTTTGTCAATGCCTCGATTACTTTACAACTAAATATATATCCTTAATTTGGATGTCTTGTAATACAAATGTCTTCCTAGTATAAAAATTACTTGATATATTCTTCTTAAACGAAAGATTTTAATATGACTCATAGATTTGAAAATCCCATAATATGACACAAATTAATTCCAATATCCCTTCCTATCTTATCAAAATGACAATGAAGAGGGAATATGGATCTTTCCAGGCCCTTTTAAAGAATCTCAAGGGGGAAACTATCAGTCTCTAGTCTAGCGGTGTAGATCTCACTGGAGATCTTAAACAAAGAGTTCATAAAACCCTTAGAATAGTAGCTCCTTCTCAAAATGTGTTATATGAGGGGAAAATTTACAAGACTCTAGGACACTAAAGGAATATGGCATTGTACAAGATTCTACCATTATCTTAAACATGAGGTTACAAGGTGGAGTGCAAAGTTTTGAGATTCTTCCATATATGTAAGGTGCACATATGTGAAATATGTGAAGCTTTTGTATGTGTACAATAGATGCACATACATGGAAGATGCGCATACATAGAATACATGCATATACATAATTCTCACATATGTGCAACTTTCGTATGTGTACGATAGATGCACATACATAGAAGATGCGCATATACGGAAGATGTGCATATACATAATTCACATATCTTCTATATATCCACATATTTTCTATCACATATCCTCCATATATGTGAAATTTTATGTATGCACAACTTAACTTTTGTATATGCACATATGAATAAGTTGTGCATGTAAAAAATATATTCATAAATATGGAAGCTTCACAGATAAAGAGGTTTTGTATATATGGAGGTTGAAGTTGTTCACAACTTCTGTATATGTGCATTTATGAAAGTTTCACATATACGAAAGTTGCGCATATACAAAAGGTGCACATATTTTTTGTATATGCACAACTTATGTATATGTGCATATATTCCATATATGTGAAACTTCCATATATGCACATATCTTCGATATATGTGAAACTTCCTTATATGTGCATATCTTTAGTATAGACATATATCTAGAAGTTGTGTTCAACTTTCATAATATGCATATATGATAGTCTCTAGATATGGCTAGTATCTGTATATGTGAAACTTTCGTATACATGCAAATTTCGTATATAAACAAATTTCGTATATGCACATATCTTTTGTATATATGCATATATTGTATATGGGAAACCTCAAGATATGTGCATATACGAAGGATAAGAACATATAGAGAAGAAGCACATATGCGGCAGATATGTGCATATATATATATGTTGTGCATCTATGGAAGAGATATACATATATGAAAGATGTGCATATATGAAAGTCGCAGAACTTTTATATATTCACATATTTTGTATCATATTTCTTTGATATATGAACAAATTTCATATATGCACATATATTTCATATAATCACAACTTTCATATATGTGCATGTCTTTTGTATGTGGATATATCTTTTCTACATGTGCAACTTCTGTATATGTCTATATTTCCTATATATGCACATGTCTTCTATATATTCACTCATATAGAAATTGTGCATATACATAAGTAGTGCATAACTTTCTTAAAATGCATATATGACAACCTCAATATATGCATAACTTTTGTATATGCACACATCTACTATATATGCACAACATCTGTATATGTGCATATATTCCATATATACGTAACTTCCATATATGTACATCTTTTGTATACGCACATCTACTCTATTTGTGCAACCAAATGGCATGAATGGCTACATTGAGTACTCCTCTATACTTATTCTCTATTGATGATAAAGTAATAACAACCTACTTCTCGCTAACCATCAAATATAGTCAGATCTCAAAATAAGAACATTTATAGAGGTGGAATCCTTCTCTACAAATGGACATGGAGGAATCAGATTCCCTTTCTGTCAGGCGGAAAGAGTCGATTGTGCGGACACAACCAACCTCCCTAGGAGCCTAAGACTCTCTAGTGACAAACAAGACAAACAAGAGCAATCCTTCTCTAAACATGCATTTACTATATGGGAAATCAAGTGTTTAGATCCTACCTGTAATCCAACGTTGTTGTAGCAGTCCAGCTCCGCTGATCCTGATGAGCTCCTCCTTCACTTTGAAACCTGCATACACTAACAATCAAACGATTAAATAGCACTTGACAATCTCATAGAATAAAACATATTTAACACATAGACCAAGGAGTACATGAAACAACTCATAAATAACAAGTTATTGAGAAGAATGGACTCATTTGCATTAATAGGTAACAAAAGGAACAAATACAACCTGAACCTTGGTGTTGTGCAAGTCCCTCCCAGGGTCCATCAAGAGTTCTCCTTTACTTTGACAAAGCTCACCCACTTCCAAATAGAACAAGCAAAGATGGCAATCTCTCCTCACAAGCTTCTAAATGGGAGTCCTAATTCCTGCAACATCTACCCTTAGAAATGTATAGCTTCCAACCTCTCCTCCTTCTGGCCCAATGCCTGTATTTATAGTGCTTAAGAGGAAGTTAATCAGGTCCACCATCAATGGGATAATCCCCTCTTTGGATGGGATAGCTCCCTTATTGATGGGATAAGTTCCTCTTTGGTAGGAGTGCATGAACCAACTGGAGGCACTCAATACACGTCGAACAACCTTCTAGAATGCTCTAGAAATGACCACAAGTAACTTTTTAAAGATGAAAATTGCGCATTTTAACCTTTACAGGGGGACGCACCTGCCCCTTTACATACAGAGCGTCCAAAGATGCAGCTTTTGTGAACATTGGGTGCGTACCCGCAGGTAAGGTTGAGAGAACCTGCGTACCCAGAGATAAATACATTTAGAAAGACTTTCTCTCTTTTTTGGAGTTTGACATGGAGAGCAGAGGCATAAGACTTGCCTAAGAGGATAGCATGACTGTTGATAGAGCCATGCTAACTGTAAATAGTCATGGTGACATTTTTTAGTGTAACAGATTGCCCCCTAAAGTGCGAAGCCTGTAATAGATTAGGGTTTTGTATTATCTAGGAAGGGTGAAGCGCTTTATCATTTCAAGGATTATCTCGTGGAGAGCCTGGTCAGAACCTGCAATTTTCAACACAAAATACATGTATAAGATTATATCATCACTGAGGTAGGCATTCCCATAGTCAGATTAAAACTTTGACTAACAGACTAACTACTCTAATACATGAATGATCTTGCAGTACATCATAATCATAGACTTTTGTAGACACAGTATGGGCGCAGCCATCTGTTTATGATTAGTCTACTTAGATAATGAATACAAAACTCCTCGCAGCCTGGATGGTGGAAACTAGATCCAGGGTCTTAATTTCTACTTCCCGAATTGGTACAATTCTAGCCATGCAAATAAATGAGTTGATGTCGAACATGGTAGAAACCACTTGATTACCAGTCGATGATGTAAACTGTTAACAAGTGTGAGAGAGACCACCAGTAATGTCAATGGTTCTCAAAGTACCCAGTACAATCCATGAGATGTGAATGAATGAGTTGATGTCGAACATTTCACGGAATCCTTCGATCGAAAGTCAATGATGTAAACTGACGTCAAAGGCGAGAAACCTTCCATTGATGCATGCAGACTTCATGGTACTGACGATTTCTAAGTCATCTCTCTAGATAATGTGCTGATGTCGATAGAAAGCGACTCGTTGCAGGCAAGTCCGCAACACGAAATCGTTGTTCAAGTTGAAGAAATGTTGCTGTAAGGACTGACTCAGGGATGGTCAAATGGATGACAAGTATTTTGCAGATGAAAGTTTTGCTTGCAGACCTCTTGAACACATAACGACACAACAGATGGCTTGGTGATAAATGACTCAAAGTTAATCCCCGGAACCCGGCTGAAGACTTTCAAAGTGGTTTGATCAACTGTGAGGTAAAGGATTTCCCAACCCAGGTGAATGAAAAGTGTCGTGTTCAAGAGTGGTAATAAAGTTTCTTCTGAGACAAAAGGCAACAAATAGGCTCATTCTTCTCTCTTTTCCCCCACCATTTCTAGCAAGTACCTCTTTATTTTTAACAAGCTTGAGGAGGATAACATATGCTTGATTATAAGCTCATCCTTTGGATGAGTCCAACCTAGTTTTGATTCGAACCCTAGGAAGGAGTGGTTCGTTCCTGTTTGTAATTGAAAAGGTCCTTTACTTTGAAATGTTTAACGAGCCCAGTATAGGAGAAACTCGGCGTTTTTCAATTTTAGAGAGTCTGAAAAACTTAAGAAGACTCCAAGTTGAACTTTTTCGTAGATTTGTGTCCCTCAAGCCCGAAAAAGTATAAAATAATACCTGGGGGAACCGCTTGATCTTGCGACCAAGGAGTACTTTCATAATTAGTGCCACTGACCTGAAAAGTAAAAAGTGATCAAGGACATGTCGTTTTATTTCCGTATCGAGTTTGAAACGACAAAAACCCGGCAATCTTTTCCTGATTTTACGGTCAGAAAAGAGCTATAAGAGGATCGTCTTTTAATTCCGTTTTAACGAGTGTAAAAGAAACGCTCGGCAATCTTTTCATTTTTTAGGAGTCAGAAAAGGGCTTAAAAGATGACTCTGATATTTTGGTTCGTGAAAAATGACAATTTTCCCTCTAAATCCCTTTGTCCTGCACAAAA
This sequence comes from Pinus tabuliformis, assembly GCA_031772625.1. Lineage (NCBI taxonomy): Eukaryota > Viridiplantae > Streptophyta > Pinopsida > Pinales > Pinaceae > Pinus > Pinus tabuliformis. The sequence goes on along the minus strand of CM062814.1, from coordinate 582,107,090 downwards.
ATGACACCTTACTCATACCTGTTTAAGATAGGCAAAAATACATCGAAAAACATCCTTCCATGGTGAAAAATGAACAAATTCATCCAAAAAACCTATAAAAAGACTTTTTACCATGTCATTTTTACCATTTTACTGTTGAGGTTGAAAAAAGGGCTTTTGGCAAGAAACTTCCCGTGGTTGCTGCGGAAAATCCGACCGTCAGAATCGAACGCCGTCTCTTCCAGGTATTTTACAACATCCTCCTCTTCAATTTCATCCGATTAAAATTGTGTTTTAGGTTTTAGTTTTGATTTTTGGGGGGTTTTGGGTTTCAAAGTGCACTCTGCGGGGGACGCAGGTGCCCTTAGGGTGACCTGCGTCCCCCGACTTTTTCCTGTACAGGAAAAAGGTCGAGGGACGCAGCCCACCTTCAGGCCAGCTGCGTCCCGACGCTCTGTGTTCTAAACGCAGGGTGCGTCCCCCGCGAAAGGCGGAATTTGAAACCCCAAACTCCACAAACAACCATTTAAAATTTCCCAAATCAATTCTAATCTCTGTTTCTTGGTGTGTAGGGCACTCACCATGTTGGATTGGAGAGAAAGAGAGCACGAGGACGTTGATTTAGCCACAATTGAACATCAACCTTCCATTGATGCCCTAAAAGCATGCGGGCTATATAAATACTGGGCCATACCTGGCATGAGGGCTCAGGTGAGATTCTTGGAATGGCTGGTTGAGAGATGGAACGTTCATGAGCAATGATTTTACATAGGAGGGCACCAGCTCGAGATAGAGCCCTCTGACGTATACTTTCTCACTGTCTTGCCAAATAGAGGTGAGCAACTCAATCTAGCCGGGACTAGGCCGGGTGGCCAATCCCTTGCTAGTCTCCGGGCAGATTGGTGCACACCCAATGCACACCATGCGAAAGGCGTAGAAATCAAACACATCTCTCTGCGTGAACTCAAGGTTATAGCTTTCACGGTTACCAGAATTTGCGGCGCAGCCGCTTTACATATTACCTCCGGGTCCCAAATGCGGATGGCGATTGACTGTTACCAAGGCACCATTTTCAACTGGTGTGATGCTGTGTCGGCTAATATGAAGAGCCAACTGACTAGGGCAAAGAACGGACAACTGAAGACCTTTGGATATGGGCCTCTAGTTGTGAGCTTTGCCTTAGAGAGAGTTCTGATGCTGATCCCTCAGCAACTCACTGTTGATATCTTGGGTCCTCGGGAGCCAAAGCTGATACGATGGGTTACGGTGATGGCCCGGCATCCTGACGAGGGCACAACGATTCTTCGATTCTCTGATAGTTATTTTCACTGGTTAGAGGACCAGGTTTTTTCGATCCAGGACTTTCCGTATGCCGGAGTAGATTTTCGAGGTGATCCGGACATGGTTCTTCCACAGGGAGAACAATGGGACGACAGAGGTACTTTATTTTTCACATGTTTTCAAATAATGTATTTTTTTTGTTTTTTATATATATCGTCTCAAAACTGACAGTAAAATTTTCAAAATGCAGATGTTGGTCCACAACACCCAGCCAACCTCCAGCCTTTTGAGAGGAGACATCCAGTTGCACCGGTACCGGCCCCACAGGACGCGGCTGCAGAGTCACTAGCTGAGTTGGAGCAGGATCTAGAGCGTCTGACGGTGGATATGCCTGAGACTACCATAGATGATATTCCTATCAGACTTCAGCGCTATGTAGTCGCAGTCCCTGGACCATTTAGGAGATTTTTGTGTAAGGTAGCCCGTGCAGTGGTGTCGTATAGGGAGCACCACCAGTGATTGGCTAGTCACTTTGTAGACACATGTGACATTTTTGACTTTTTGTACTTATCATTTTTCCGATCATAAGGTGTTTTTCAACCTATGATCGAAGACGATGTATATTTTTTGACACACTCCTATCTATATATATATCACTATTACCGGCTTATCTTGTTTAACATATGTGATGAAATGTTTTTAAATTTACTTGCATGATTATCGTAAATGTCTGTCCAACATTCGAGAAGCAATTGCATCTGCTAATGTATTTAAAGACCTTGGAATATGCTGATATTCAATGTAATCAAATTCACGTTCCAAGAGACGCACTCTCAAAAACAACCTTAATAACACAGGATTTCTAATGGCATATACTCTATTAAGCTGTAATACAACAAGTTCAGAATCTAACCTCACTATCAAACGTCGAATTCCAAATGAAATAGATTCGGATAATAATTCAACCACTGCACTGTATTCTGCAATGTTGTTCGTTGTTTGACCGAGGCTTACCCCATGCATAGAAACTAACTCGTCAGAGGGCGAATAGATAACCCAAGCTGCGGAAGAGATATTCGTGTACTACGACAAGCACCATCAGCAAATCCAATGTATGTTTGGAGAGGCGTCGACATCTGCAATATCAAGAGTAAAACCAAGATAAGCCAGAATAACGACGAAAAACACACTCTCTAAGCTAAGCACACTAACTAAACTAACAAAACACGCTAGCTAGAAAGAAAAACTAACCTAACTAAAAATTCTCCATACCCACCATTTAAGCATAATACCTCTTTAGGTAAAGTCCATTTCTGGGTTTACCCAAAGAGTCCCCATCAAAATCTACCAGCTCATAAGCCCCTTTTGCTAGCTTTCGCTTTACAATGTAGGGTCCATGCCACATAGGAACGAATTTTCCAGCACCTAGCTTATCGTTAGCTTGATCATATAATAGCACTAGGTCTCCCTCCGAAAAACTTCGAGGGGTCACATTTCTATCATACTGAGCTTTCATTCGCTTCGCGTGAGTCTCGATTGCCAATGCAGCGTCACGTCGAGTCTCATCTAATTTAGCTAAGTACAATAAATGTTTCTCCTCTTCGGAAGTAGCTGGAAGTAATTCGACAGCCATTTGAAGTGATGGGATTTCGCATTCAATGGGTAACACAGCTTCCAAGCCATAAACTAGCTGGAAAGGAGTGAACCCTGTTGAAGTTTTCACTGAGGTTCGGTATGCCCATAGCGCTGAAAATAACATGTTGTGCCAATTCGACCGATGAATACCAATGGTTCGTCGGATCATGATAACTAGAACTTTGTTGATAGACTCAACCAAACCGTTGGCTTGCGGATAATAAGGAGTAGAGCTATCGTGGCGCAAACCAAGCTGGCTTGTAAGCTCAGTCATCATGATGTTTCGAAAATGGCTCCCATGGTCAGTAATGATTGCTTGTGGGACACCAAACCTAGTTATAATATGATTGAATACGAAAACTGCAGTTGTTTTGCCGCTTGCGTCGAATGTAGGCATCGCCTCGGCCCATTTAGTAAAATAATCAACCGCGAGGATGATATACGCATGCCCCCCAGCCGAGTGAGGGTTACAAGTAATAAAATCGATACCCCATTTGGCGAATGGACCAACGGCAATTATAGGGTGGAGAGGAGCAGGTGGTGCGCGCATCTTGCGATCAAACACTTGACAGTTGTGGCACTTCCGCGCAACACCTTCTGAGCTGTGGCATACCCAGACATATGACCGCCACATGCTCCAGAGTGACAATCATTCAAAACCATCTCAGCCTCTTCGTGAGTTAAACAACGTCGAAAAACTAAGTCTGCCCCCCGGCGATAAAGTGTATCTCCAATAATTTTGTATTGCTGGGATTGAAACCGAATTTTTCGACGTTCCGCCTTTGAAGCTTCAGGCCGAAAGGTTTGGGTTTGGAGATAGATGATTATATCCCCGTACCACGGATCTAAAGTACTGATAAGAAACAAAGATTCGTCCGCAATGGACTCCTCTGCCACAGTCTCTGTGTCAGCACGAGGGAAATCACACATCAATTCCGCAAAAACTAAGGATTTCTTAGACTTGGACTTCTCGAACTCCAAGTCGAACTCTTGCAGGATAACGATCCATTTAGAGTACTTGCCCCCTAGCAATTGTTTTGTCAAAATGTAAATCATAGGGTTGCAATCCGAAATAACTGTAGTTTTACGGAGAAGAATGTAGTGACGAAAACGCTGGACAGCTTGAACGGCTGCCAGGGCCAATTTCTCCACATGCGAATATTTTAGCTCAGTGGGATTTAAGGTCCTACTAAGATAATATATCACATGTTCCTCTCCGAATTCATCTTCTTGAACTAACACCATTCCAATAGTGGAATGCGAAGCTGCGAGGTATAAGAAGTAGTCCTGGTTGTAGTTGGGAGGATGCAACAACGGTGCATGGGTCAACGCGTGTTTAAGTGCATCAAAAGATTGTTGGGCAATCTCGTCCCAAAAGAATTGAGCGTTCTGTTTCAACAACCGTGTAAAACCTTTAGTGACCTCGGCGTAGTTTGGAATGAATCGGCGTAAAAAGTTCGCTTTCCCTTGCAAACTTTGGAGTTGGCGCAAACTCGAAGGAGGAGGCAATTTGATGATAGCTTCGACCTTCGAGGGATCGACGCGAATGCCGGCTTTTGAAACAACAAATCCCAGCAATCGACCCGTCTCTATACAGAAAACACACTTGTGGGGATTCAACCGAATTCGATAATGCCTACACCTCATAAAGATTGCTCGTAAGTGGACAAGGTGATCAGCTCGATGTAAAGAATGAGCAGGCAAATCATCGAGGTACGGTTGCACAATGTGCTTGATGTCATGAAATGCATAAGACATCGCCCGTTGAAAAGTGGCCCCGGCATTCTTAAGCCCAAAAGGTAATTTGCAATAAGCAAATGTCCCCCATGGACAAATGAATGCCGTTTTTGGTTGGTCGGCAGGTAGAATATTGATTTGATTATAGCCCGAAAAACCATCCATAAAGGAAAACATTTCACTTCCGGCACAATCATCAATAATTTGATCGATATAAGGCGTAGGATAGTTGTCTTTTGGACAAGCTCGATTTATATCCCTATATCGATACAGATTCTTATTGTTCCTTGTTTCTTGTTGACCGGAACAATATTCGATACCCAATCCGTTAACGGGATCGGATAAATGAAACCTGCTTTCAACAGCTTTTCGACTTCTGCTTTAATCGCAGCCGCTTTTCGAGGGTGAATCTGACGCAACCGTTGCCGGACGGGTTTAGCATCCGGGTAGGTCTTTATTTCATGAACAACAATGGCAGGATCGATTCCTGACATTTCCTCGTAAGACCAGGAAAACACATCGCGGAATTCTTGGAATAGGGCCTTGTAAGTTTGGATTTCATCTTCTGTACATGCGGCACCTATATGAATGTTCTCCTCAATTCCGGGCTTCACTGAAATATCAATGGGAATAGTGCGAGAAATATTCCCTAAATTCAACTCTGAATCAGAATGTTTCGTTGGATCCTGAGCGTCTTTGACATATTCAGCGGTAAAGATAGATGAAAAATCATTTTCAAATGCATCATCCTTAGGTAAAAACGAAGATCTGTGATGGAGATCTTCCCATGGTAGATCGTCTACACTTAGGATTTCGCGAAGTTGTTCGTCAGATGACACGACTTCGGGAAACGCTATCCATTCTAAGGTTGAGGTGAAAAGTGATTCTTCACTGACCACATTCATTTGGTCGATTTGGGTTGAACGCGAGTCGGTAAAAGACATGACAGCTTCATAAGCAATTTCATATGGACTCAAAGGCATAGCATCACCGAATGAGTCTATCTCAGATTCAGATGGGACAATCCAAGGATCATCATAAATAATGTTTTCTGATGTAATCATATGAATTGATGCAAATGAAGGATCTACACTGAGTGGAGGGAGAGGAAAAGTTCCCAGTAAACCGGAATCTTTAACTAAACCTACGCCAACGTCCCTATAAGGGATTGTCGTCTTACCGACATGCTGGATACTCTCTGAAGAGGCTGGGTCGGATGAAAAGTATGTCAGCTGATCAATAGTCACGATCTTACCGTTATATGGAAACTTAATTACTCTGAAGACCGATGAAACGACCACCGTCATAGCATATGACCAACTTCGACCCAAAAGAAGGTTGTAGTCTAGAGGGGCATCAACCACTTCCACATCCAGACTAATGGTTTTACCTTCTACCCCTATAGGCAATTTCTGTAGAATACCAAACGGACGGAACCCACGGCCATCAAAGGCCTTAAGGATGGTGTGGGATTGGTTCAACGAAGGAGAACCAAGAGATCTCCAACATTGAATCGACATAATACACGTAGAAGATCCCTCATCAATCACAGTCCGATGAATAGGCCTTTTTTTTACTATCACTGGGATTTGGAAAGCCATTTGATGGGGTAGACGCGGTGTACTATTTTCTAGATCGAAGATTATTAGATTCGGGTCCTGAACATCGACATCTCCGATAGCCGACAAAAGTAATTTTCGTTGTGCTGGGCATGATTGTAGCACTTCTAACGCTGACATTGCTGAGGGTGAAACAGCTAAGTCCTCAACAATGTTGTAATTCTGGGCTGCTCTCGCATGTGGATTGAAAGCAGACCTTCGAAGTACACCCTTGGCGGGCGGTTTGATTACTAAGTCCGGGTTAGGTTTTTCGATCCGTAGTGGATCGGAACCAGGAGCTGAGGCTGATGTGTTAGAGTGAGAAGATTCTGCTTCCTTACCATCAACAGGATTCTTACTACCATAATCTTGTGATCGAGTCGCAATCCTCACATGAGACATCATCAAAATGGGTTCTTCACTAGCATTCGAGGAAGAACCTATCATATTATTCTCCTGCTCCGGAAATGGATTTTTTAACACAGTAGGAGTGGGAGAACCTTTGACTATTTTCACAACCTCGGCCCGATGAGGGCAATCTCTTGTAAAATGATCCTCTTCACAAATAATACAAGGATATCGAGGTTTGCGCTTTTCGTCATTGGTTTCCGACTTTTCCGTTTTCTCCTTCGGAGCCTTGTCTGCTTTAGCCTTCTTCTTTCCTTTCTTCTTTCCACCATTTTTTGATTTGGCCGTAGATGACTCTACGGCGTGAATATCGGCGGTATGTTCAGGAGAAGACTCTCCTGTCGAGGAATAGGGCAAAGTGATAATAGGAGTAGTTGAAGCCTTGGAAGACTTCTTCTTGCTCTTTGTATTCACGATACTAATCATACCATCAGCGGCATGAGATCCCGAAGGAGCAGCAGCGATTTGATTCGATTTTGGAAGATCCGGAATATTCTCGTGTAACGTACCCCACTGAGTGTAAACTAAGTCAAGGTATTGTGCCTGAGCAATGACTTGCTCCTCAGTAACTACTCCGTCCTTAGCTACATCTTCATTAATCTTCGGTAATAATGATTTAACAAACCATTCAGCTAAGATTTGGTCCGGGATAAAAACTTTCACTAGTCTTCTTCGACGTCTCCACTCATGAATGTGATCAGAAATATACGTGGATGTCGATTGTTTTAGTGAAGTTAATAACTCCTTGCCGTTATCGTATTTGACCGGCAACTGAAAGTGAGTTAAGAACGAGGTAGCTAACTGGCTGAAATTGTAAAAAGAGGCCCGTGGTAACTCAATGTACCACTTGGCCGCGAGACCAATGAGTGTATGCTGGAAAAGACGTAAGCAGATCGAATCATCCAAGATAGAATTTGAAGCACACCAGAGGTGGTAAGTCATCACATGATTGGACGGATCCTCTCCAGACTTACCTTCGAACTTGGGTATATCACTGGGCAACTTATTTGGCATTGGCGGCCAGAACTGAAGATATTGAATTGGATCATTCGTTAGGCGCGTCAAGTCTGGTAAATCCAAAGTTGCGATAAACGGTAACTGCCGGTTAGGATCTCTAAAACTCTGGGTCACAAGACCAGTCCCAGGAGGAGGATATCCAGGATAACTAGGAACAGGAGTTGCATTTGGGATATTATATCCTCTTGGAAAACCAGGATTAACCGGACCATACTGGGGTTGTTGAGGTTGTTGATAAGTGTACCTAGGATACGGTTGATACTGGTAAACCGGTTGTTGGACAGCTTGCCCAGGTTGGTACTGTCCCTGGTATGGTGCTTGAACAAATTGAGGTTGAGTAGTGACAACCGTACTTATACCAGGCTGACCTGTAGGCATCTGGACCGTGGTTTGAATCGTAGATCCGGACAACGGTAAAGATGTCTGAGGAGTGGTTACAGAGACAGTAGAAACCGGAGCCGTCGATACTCCAAAAGTAAGTATGGTAGATGTGGCGGTAGTTGCAGCAGCCGTTTGAGATGGAGTACTAGGTGCAATTGGCGGCTGAGTAACTACCGAAGTTACAGAAGTTTGAACATGTGACTGGACAGGTTGCGGTTGCTGGGGTGGACCAGAAACTACGGGTTGTCCAGCTTGAGGTACCAACTATATACTTGGTTGCAACACCTGTTGACCCTGTGATGGATCCCACACTAACATTCCGGGGTATTGACCCGTAACAGGTTGAGGATACTGAGATCCATAACCGGATTGAGGATAGGATTGATAATTGTAAGGTGCAGTTCCCAGACTTGGAACATATGACTGACCTTGAGGTGGTTGATAACCTTGACTCGAGTATTGACCTTGAGGTTGATAACCTTGAGGTAAATACGGATACTGGGGCTGACCTTGACCTTGAGGTTGATACCCTTGGGGTTGATACCCTTGGGGTTGCCATCCTTGAGGTTGCCATCCTTGAGGTTGATATTGATACTGAGGTTGACCCTGGGGTACATATTGAGGCTGAGGTTGACCTTGAGGCATGTATTGCACCATGGGTACATACTGACCTTGAGGTTGCCCCCCAGACACAAATGGTGTACCTTGAGGTTGCCCCCCAGGCAGTAACTGGCCACCTTGAGGTTGGGAAACGGGAACTGAACCTGACATCATGTAAATGTCACCTACACCCAATGGTATATTACCACTATTTCCAGCTAATAACCCATGATCAATGGGTTGAGGAGATGTCCCCGCAAAGGTACTAGAAAGTGATTGATACCCAGTGGGAACAGAAGGACCGCCATGTAAAAAAGATTCAGGACTTTGAGTAAACACGGACGACTGACCAGACATATTTACAGGAGTATAAATACCTCCAGGTGGAAAAGGAGTACGAGGTGTAGAAAAACCTACCCCTGAGTTGTCTAACAAATTGGTTAACGAAAGGTACCAAGTAGTACTTCTAGGAGGACTGTAAAAGATAGATTCACGCTCTCTTAGATCAATGGTAAGTTGATCTTCAAGTTTAGAGACGCCTATTTCTTCCTCTGGAGCAAGTTCTTCAATAGCAATCAAACCAGTAGGAAGATTCTCGGTGATAACTCGTTCTACTCTAGGTGAATCTGAAACACTAGAAGTCGGAGTAACAGGTTCAAATATTTCAGGTTCTTCGCCTGTATCATTAGCAGACGAAAAACTACCAACAAGCTTAGAAACTGTAACAGCTTCGGGATTATAACCTATCTCTAAACTTTGGTAATCTGGATGGACTACCAAGGAAGACTCTCCTTCTTCAGGTGAACCTACTCTACTACCACTAGGAGGAGTTACAAGGACCTTCAACCCTTCGTACTGACCCGGAACGTCTTCAGGAGATCCACCCCGCGATCTACGGAGTTTTCTTAACAAATCTGTTCCGGTAACAATCTCAGGTGACTTGCCCCGAAGTCTACGGGACTGTCTCGGTAATTCCGCCACAGCTAAAAACTTTTAACTACTACACACGAAAACAAAGTAAAATTTCAAATCAAACCACCTAAAGTCTCTAAAGAACCAAACAAATTTGAATCACACGCCTAAAGAATCTAGGGCGTCAAACCAAACACAAACAGTAGCCTTCCAGACCGAAAACGCTAGTTGGTGATGAAGCCCAACATCACCGGATTCAGTACAGAAGTGGCGGGTGGAACAGTTACCCCGGCAACCTGCTTAATGAATAGACTGGACCAAGTTCCTCCACTTTAACCGTCTCGAGTGAAGTGAACCCCCCAGAAAATCCAAGTGAGTCTAGCCGACGTCTGTTCTAGGTACAGTGGGATCTTCCCTCCACTGTCACCTCGGTAGAATCCTAAAGATAATGGTCACTAAGGTTACCAACCGCAACAAATGCACCTGGGGGAACAGTCTAAACTCCGACAGCACGAAAGGGCAGAGTATCAAGCTGAATCCCCTTGCCGGTTCCTTGACAATAATCCAAGGTTTACCAACAAGTGACCCTTGGCTCCTCGACAATGGTTAATCCGAGGTTTACCGTTTGTAATACGTGCGTGTCTGGCGTCGTTCCCAACGAGGGGGGATTGATCCCCTCACTGGTTTGGACACGAGCTCGTGCTTCTCCTTTAAGAGGAGCTTTCCCAGAGTACAAATGAGACAATTGGATTTATTCTATCACAAGATAAGCTACTTGTTTGGTTTTGTTGTCTTGGAGAGTTAATTACTCACCTACTCCGAGACACTAGCCTGATCTAAATTGGTGTTTCAGAGCCCTAGTAAATAAAAGTTACTACGTCGATTTTACTTTAAGCGTTAATTTTATGGTTTTTCTTAAAGAAAAAAGGTAGTGGAAGTGAAACCAATGGTGTGTAGACTCGACTCAAACCACTACAAAGATGCACCTAAGATGATTTACGCTACTTTCCTTTTTCAATGAAATTCTTAACTAAGAGAGTTGAGAGATGCAAATTTTATAGAAAACAACTTTCTTAGTAAAGACAATCAAAGAAACAATTCTCTTTTTCTTTTCAAGCATACAAACATGACCACTCCTTACGTGCACGAAAACTCTTTTTCTTTCAAAACTTTTCAAAGCTACTTGAAACAAAACTTTTCAAAGGAGAGGTTTTTGTATTTTCTCTTTTTAATAAAGCATATAAACCTATTTTAACAAAAATCTATCTCAAAAGCTATAAAATCTATGAAAACTTGATTCATAAGCAAATCAAAAGGGAAATTACTCTAAGCAAACCTAACAAGGCAAAAGCCCACAAAGATGATTCTAGGTTGTTTTACTTGACCAAAATGAAATCAAGGACCAGCTAATGCAGAATCAAAAGACTAGTCAAAACAAAACTCAATTCTTTTTGTTCTTTTTGTAAAATGGAATTCAAGACTCAATCAAGAAGCACTTCGAAATTTTCCCAAAGAGACAACTCAATGGTAAGTTGCTCTCACAGGTAGACTTTATGACAGGTCTGACTTCTAAGAATGCTAACAAAACCAGAGAGATCTAAGGCTTGACAACTTCTACCACCAAAGTCACTACAAGACGTACTCAAAAATCAAACCCTAGGGCTTAAACTTCTATGAAATCCACTAAAACACTCAATGCTATCGAAACAAGTTGAGGTGAAGATCTTCGACAAGAGACTAATGAATCTGGGTAGTAAAAACTAAGAAAAAGCAAAATCTAAGAGAAAAAATGCAAAAAATAGAATTTTCTCAATTTTTAGCAGGGGACGCAGGCAACCCGTTAAGACAGGTGCGGGCCCACTCTGTGCACACAGTGACAGTGCGTCCAAGGACACACTGTGCAACACTCAGAGGGTGCGTCCTACTGGAAAATTCAAGAAAAACTAAAATGAATCTAACCCTAAGCTAACCCACCCAAAGACAAAGTCACAAAGCCAAAAACCAGAAAAATAAACCAATTTTCTCAGAGAAAAGTTCATACAAAGGAAAAGACTTTCACATCAATAGAGTCCCCAGTGGAGTCGCCAAATTTTCAGGCGGAAAGAGTCGATTGTGCGGACACAACCAACCTCCCTAGGAGCCTAAGACTCTCTAGTGACAAACAAGACAAACAAGAGCAATCCTTCTCTAAACATGCATTTACTATATGGGAAATCAAGTGTTTAGATCCTACTTGTAATCCAACGCTGTTGTAGCAGTCCAGCTCCGTTGATCCGGATGAGCTCCTCCTTCACTTTGAAACCTACATACACTAACAATCAAACGATTAAATAACACTTGACAATCTCATAGAATAAAACATATTTAACACATAGACCAAGGAGTACATGAAACAACTCATAAATAACAAGTTATTGAGAAGAATGGACTCATTTGCATTAATAGGTAACAAAAGGAACAAATACAACCTGAGCCTTGGTGTTGCGCAAGTCCCTCCCAGGGTCCATCAAGATTTCTCCTTTACTTTGACAAAGCTCACCCACTTCCAAATAGAACAAGCAAAGATGGCAATCTCTCCTCACAAGCTTCTAAATGGGAGTCCTAATTCCTGCAGCATCTACCCTTATAAATGTATAGCTTCCAACCTCTCCTTCTGGCCCAATGCCTGTATTTATAGTGCTTAAGAGGAAGTTAATCAGCTCCACCATCAATGGGATAATCCCCTCTTTGGATGGGATAGCTCCCTTATTGATGGGATAAGTTCCTCTTTGGTAGGAGTGCATGAACCATCTGGAGGTGCTCAATACACGTCGAACAACCTTCTAGAATGCTCTAGAAATGACCACAAGTAACTTTTTAAATATGAAACTTGCACATTGTAACCTTTACAGGGGGACGCACCTGCCCCTTTACATACAGAGCGTCCAAAGACGCAGCTTTTGTGAACATTCGGTGCGTACCCGCAGGTAAGGTTGAGAGAACCTGCGTACCCAGAGATAAATACATTTAGAAAGACTTTCTCTCTTTTTTGGAGTTTGACATGGAGAGCAGAGGCATAAGACTTGCCTAAGAGGATAGCATGACTGTTGATAGAGCCATACTAACTGTAAATAGTCATGGTGACATTTTTTAGTGTAACACTTTCAGAAGTAGAGGTATCAACTACCATGTTTGGATCAAGGAACAAAACAAATATGGATTCCCTAAAACTTCAACATGTGTTTGACGATTAGATGCATCTCACATATATGCATGCATGGCTTTATGGATGCCTTTTCAGATGCATGCATGGTTTTATAGATGCTTCCTTGGATGGATGCATGCATGGGCATGCATGGAGTTATAAATGCTTCTTTAGATGAATGCATGGGAATGTATAGCTCTACAACTAAAAGTGCATGTGTGGCATCATCAAATTAAGACCTTGTCAAATTTGCACCATCAACATTATTAATAATCAATAGTAGAGGAATCAAAGTCTTCTTCTATGCTTTCAATAGTAAAAGAATCAAATTCATCTTCTATGTTTTCGAAAGTAGAGGAATAAAATTAAAAGTAAAAAAAACTAAAAATAAAATTGATATTTATAATTATTAATAAATTATTTTGACTCATTCAAATTATATATATATATATATATATATATATATATATATACATATATACATATATATATATAGTATAAAAATTAATTATTATAATTATAAATATAGTTTATTTTTCTAAGCAATGCTATTCTATAAATGGAAAAGGTAAAATTACAACAAGGCTCCAACCTTTGTGGTGCTGAACATAGTTATATCAGTATGGAACCAAAAAACAAAAAACATGACTACCCACCGAGGGGAAACCAGTTCGAATGTATCCATAATCAAAGCCCACACAGGGGTCCCTGATCATAAACAAAAAACAAGTAAAGCCCACACAAGGATCCTGTGTAACATCCAGCCAAAATGAAACATGTGGATTGAAAAAACATTAGAAAAAGAAATAGTCGAAATCTGGCTTGCACATCTGTCAAGCGGATCCTAGTAGGTGTCTGGTGGATGCTCCTCCACAATTCAACAACCATAGTCAACCTAGTCCATTGGCTCTTCCTCAATGTGATATTCGTAGTCATTCCCCTCTGCCACTGCTATAGACTTGCCACCCTGGTTGCCACCGACCTCTTGCGTGCCGCCCAAGCAGCCAACAATTGCATGCTAGCCGCCATCCATTTCCTCGCCATGCAAGGTGCTGCCATGGCCATCTTTATGCCTAAGCGAGGTTGTCTTTCTCTCCGTGTTTTCTTCAACTCATGTGTCTTGCGTCTTGTCAGTCTTCACCTGCTTGCTAGTCTTCCCTTCCTTTGATTCAGGTCCTTGAGCTCGTGTAGCTTTCTCCTCCTTCTCACTCAATTCTTCGCTAAATGCCACTGTGATTGTGACAATAATGGCAGGTCGATGTAGCATGCTTTGAAAATGAAACTGGGCGGTGTGGTAAGAGAGGTCAGCGGGGTTAGGAGGGCTAATCATTTGGATGGCAGCATGCACTCTTCAGGTCCCATAATCCTATGCCCAGTCTCTACCACTGTGGGTATTCGAGTAATGGCCAGTGTGATGACCACTGGATTGATCAAAAGAAGGGGTGGAGGAAGGGGTCTTTGGTTCAGGGATGGGCAGTGAGGCTGGGCGAGTTCTACGACCATGAATATACCGCATTTGCTACGCATCCTATGGTGAGTCGGTATCATGGTGTGTCCAGTAGGTTGGTGATTAAAGTTTTGGGCTGGGATGATAGAGGTATAATCAGAATGAGTAGCCGGTGAGGTATAGTTCACTCTGGGATTACTGATGCTGTTGCGCCTGGATGTAAGGGAGTTTTGGGTAGAATTCATAATACACTGAGTGGTTTGGGTGAAATGGAAGCCATTTCCCAAATCCATGCAGCTAAGAAGCTAACAACATCACCTTGTGACTATGCAAAAGTTCAGCTCCTCAACTTGAGGGGCATAAGAGCATCTAAGCGGGGAGGGGGACAAAGAATTCTAGCTAGCGTTTTCTGTGACCTTAAGCCTGTTGTAGCCATCTCAACTTGAGCACCAGATTAATGGTTCCTGCATGTTGACAGTGTTGTGCCATAAATTGGCATGGAGGAGGATGCAAGTGGCCATGTGGCTCAGCCGCCTCCCTTTCTCCTACCTTATCTTCATTAATCTCCATTCAATCATCTGCATCCAGGTGTGCCCCATCAATTTGTACCAATTCCTTATATTCTTGTAAATGGGAAACATTGGTAATAATATTGCATGAACCTGTGTGTAGAGTTCGATCACTATCCACCCCCAAATTTTCCAGGAGATCCGCTACTTTATTGCAATCTCTTCTTATGTGTTTGAAAGTGATTTCTCTATTATTGGTGAGCTAATGTTCTATGAGCTCTAACCTTTCTACCAATCGCCAGCTATTGACCACTTTGTATGCAAGTGTCCCCTACAAAATCTATTTTGCCATATTGATTAGAATCTGAGAGTCGCCTTCAATAACTAAGTGAAAGAATATTTGTTGTTGGGCTAAAAGAAGTTCTTGCCACAGCTCTTCTAGCTCTGTTGAATTGTTTGTATCCCATACAATTGAGCCCAAAAATATTAAAAGTTGTTTTCCCTTGTGATCCCAAAATATTCCTACATATCGTACACTACCTGGGTTTCCTTTGGATGCTCCATCAAAGTTTAATTGTATCATATTATGTGGTAGAGTCCATTTGCTTGGGGAAATGTGGTGAGAAGAGGATCTAGTATGTTTTGCCTTTACCTGATTCATCTGTAGGTTCCAATTCATCCATATCTTCTTTTCCTGTGGAAGGGATGGAAAGTCGTCTTCATTCCAAGTTTGGAGTGTTAAGGTTTCCTAAAGATTATTGCAAAAGTTGCTCCATAGAACTTCTAAAGATGTACACTGATCTTTGAAGATGTGGTGGATACTTTATTTTCGGCATTTGAAAATTACTTTTTCCCAGAGCTTGTTTGCCAATTCACAAGTGTGCTTGAGCTGCTGAATGGTTTCTTCCTATTGTTTACAGTTGGGACATATGGAGGGTCCATGGAAACTCTTTTTCCTGAAATTATCCTAGTTGGGTATTTTGTTTGGCATATTAGCCATAGAAAAGCGGATACCTTGGGAGAAATATTGGGTGACCAGAAATTATCTGATAGAGGATCCTTGACTGTTTGGTTTACAAATATGAGTTTGTATGCCTCCTAAGTGGTAAAGGTACCTTTGGCATTATAGCCCCATTGTGTTTTATCCTTTTTGTCAAAGAAATAGATTTTCCTGTTATTCAACTTTGTATCCAAATCCTTATGTGAATATTCTGTTTCCTACCTGATAATATGTGCTGAGCTTATCCATTGTCTATAGTGCTGAATGAGGGCAGGCTTCCAATGTTGACTAACTATATCCATCTAATGAACTTCTCAATCTAGTGCTTGATAAGGTCTTATCAGGTCACTTAAATTTGGTCTTTGCTGCCAAGAATCACCCCAAAAGCATGCATTATTGCAATCCCTTATTTCCTAGAAGTTGTGTTGTTGGAATACAGCTTTGTGCTAACTGGTTGCATTACATATTAAAGATCCTTTTCCCACTTCTGTGAGCCTAATTAACTCATCTATTGGGTGGTTGTTTGCATATTTGGAGGTCTAGAGGATTACCCAAGGTGTGTGCGGTGCAGAAATCCATTTCCACCATAATTTTATACCCATGACTACATTGCTATGTTGAGGGTATCTGAGGCTAGTGCCCCCTAATAATTTGGGAAGGCATACATTTGACCATTTGACCAATGCCCAATTTCTATCTTGTCTTGAGGAACCCCATAAAAGATTCCACTGAAATTTTTTTATTTTCATAAGCACCCACTTTGGTGCTGCCAAAATAGAGAAAATATAAAGAGGCATAGATTGCAGGACAACTTTGATTAAAACTAGGTGACTAACCATGTTGAGTGCTCTGAATGTCTAGGAGGAAAGTCGAGTTTCAAATTTTTCTAGGAGCAGTTGCCATGAGGAATGCTTTAAGGCAGATTCAGTCATGGGGTCACCCAGATATTTGAAAAGGAGAGAGGCGACTGTGTATCCAAAAATACAGGCCATAGAAGATTGAGTGATGGGGGGTTATGAAAGAAAAAGATTTGGGATTTGACATCATTAACACTATCTCCAGAAGCTTTAGAGAACTCATTCAGAAGGGATTTGAATCTAAGGGATTCTTGAACCGAGGGATGTCCACATAGCATATTATCATCCACAAATTGTTGATAGGTGAAAGCAGGGGTATTGGGGAATGAAATTCCTTTGAGTTGCTGTAAATGCAGAGAATTTTTGATACTTCTGCCTAGCCCTTCTGCCATAAAGACAAAAATAACGGGAGAAAGAGGATCCACATTAGTTATGCCTCTAGAGGGATGAAATGGGTTGGTAGGTATGCCATGGATGAGAATGGAGAACATAGTAGAGGTTATCAGACTCATGAACCATCTAATCCAAGGAGGAGAAAAGCCAAAAGGTATCAACATCTTTTGGATGAAAGGCCAGCTTAACTTATCAAAAGCTTTTGAAAGGTCAATTTTTAAGAGCATACATGCTTTTTTGAGATGTTTCAGGGAGTGTATGATCTCATGGGTGAAAATGATTCCATCTATGATTTTCCTTCCTTCCACATATCCCAATTGTTCTAGCGAGATTAGCATAGGTAGCAATGGCTTCAGGTGAGAATCTATGACTTTAGATATGATTTTGTAAATTACATTGTAGAGAGCAATAGGACTGAATTTGTCTATTGTGAGAGATTGATCTTCTTTAGGTATAAGATCAATAAAGGTTGCATTCAGAGTGGGAAGCATCTAGTGAAGAGTGTGAGACTCTTCAACTACCTGCCATACCTCCTTTTTAATGGGATACCAAAAGTAATGGAAGAATTTTGTGGTGAAACCATTTGGACCAGGTGCTTTTCCTTCCTTGAGTTGTTGCATTACCGATTCAACTTCCTGTATGGAAATCAGACTAAGGAGTAGCTGATTCTATTCTTCTGTTATAATTCTTGGGGTGTTCTGAATAATCTTCTCTATAAATGGCTATTGGTCGATTTGTGGTTCTTGATGCACTTTTCTGAGATGAGTAAGCAAATCTTGTTTAATATCCTCTTGGGTTTCCAATCACTCTTCTTGTTGATTCTAAATGTGAGCGATATTGTTGTGCATCCTTCTCTGTATGGTGGTGCAATGAATTTTTTTGTATTCAGATTGCCCTCCCTGAGCCATCTGACTCTAGATTTTTGTCTCCAAAGTATTTCCTCCTTCTTTTCTCTTTCTACTAGTTGATTCTAAAGCTATTTTTCCTGCTCTAAGAGGGCTTCCATTCTTCCTTCTGTAACTATTGTCTGCTGGATGCTATGCATTTCCTGATCTAAAGCATTATGAGCTTGAAAGATATTTCCAAACGTTAGTTGATTCCATTGCTTAATGTTCTTTTTGAGATATTTGAGTTTTTGATGTAATTGAAACATTTTTTATCCTTCTGGAGGACTGAAGCTTTTCCATGCTTATATGACTATATTGTTGAAGTCAAGATGGGTCAGCCAAAAGGCTTCAAAGTGGAAGGGTATTTGATTGATGTTCCTAGGTCTTTGCCATTGAATGGAAATGGGCCAGTGATCTGATCCATCAAGAGGTGAGATCGAGGCTGATAAATCTCCTCCAAGATGTATGGCATTGTCTGAAAGAAGAAATTTGTCAAGTCGGGAGGTGATTTGTTGGGTTCCAGTACTTCTATTGTTCCAAGTGTCAATGCCATTGTTGAATGGCATGTCAATAAGCAAATTATTTTGTATGAAATTATTTAGATGGGTACTCTCACTGTCCAACTCGTTTCTTCCTCCTCTCTTTTCTTCCAATTTGGTAATCATATTGAAGTCACCTCCTGCTATCCACAATGGATGTGTTCTGGTGGAGTTGAGAAATGTTAGTGTATTAAGTATTTCTAACTTATCTGTTGTGTCCTGGGGGAAGTATACATTGGTGAGGTGACCATGTACATTTTTCCCTCGTATATTGAAAGTGGCTTCAATGAAATGATGACTTGCGTGGATGTTTGTGAGTGTGATGGCTCATTCATCCCATGATATTTCTAATCCTGTTGAGGCTCCTAGAGCATTCACTGTTATTGTTTGACTACCTGGCTAGGCTTTAGAAATATTTTGGCCCAGTGTGATAGTGTTGCATTTTGTTTCTTGCATGAAGGAAATTTAAAGTTTCTCTTGTTGTATCAAATTTTTTATCATTCTGTATTTGCCAGGGTTGTTTAGCCCTCTTATATTCCAAGATATGAGCTTCATAGTTCATTATTGGGGAGGGGATTGTAGTAGTTTGTAAGCTTTGAATATCTTCCTGATTCCAACAGCATTTCCCCAATGCGGATGGTTCTTTGTAGGTCTGTCATTCTCCCTCTTTTTTTAGTGTCTTTGGGAATAATTTTCCCATCCAGTGACTTCCTGGTTGAATTCCTAGAGATCTTTTCTAATGTTCTCTAGAAAGAATGAATTCAAAGCTTTCCAACTGTCTTTCTGGGATTTTGTCAAATTCCCTTTTCCTGCAAGCTTGCTCTAGGCCAGAAATGTCTAGATCTCCTAGTTCTATACTTTCAGGTTCTTCCTCCATATGATTGGTTCCATCATTTTCCATTAAGAAGTCTATTGAAGCGGTGGGTATTTGATGAAGGATGTCAATATCCATGCCACGAGGTTTCAATATTGGGGTCTTGCTGAGAGGGGAAGTGTTGGACTCTTTGGTTTGCAGGGGCTTTTGAGTATACACTAAGCTTGTGGGAATGACCTTAGAGGTTAACTTGAGAGTTTCACTGGAGGGCAAGGGGGATTCAGGGTCTATTGATGCATGATGGGTTAGAATGTCAAAGTTATTGCTAGTGGAGGGCATTGATGTATTGACGGGAGGAGTTTTGAGTTGAGATGCATGTTTTTTTAATTCTTTTTTTGATTGTTTACCTTGGTGAAACCTTCAGAATCAGGTTTCTCTGAGGAGGTAGAGGTTGTGGGCTTCACATTTAGCGGGCAGTCGCGAAAGAGATGGCCATGAGCATGACATTTTCTACATCTGAATGGAACATGTTCATAATCTATTGTTTGTACCCACTCAAAATGATCATGATATAGACTTGTCGTATTCAAAAGAGCATTGCTTAGATCCATGTAGACACAAATGCAGGTATAGGATGTGTATCGTCTGAGTTTTGTCTCTTCCGTAAGTTTTATGAACTCCCCCAAACCATTTCTGATGTCTTTCAGTGAGTCTTCATCCCAATATTCTAGGAGGAGGGAGTAGATGTGAATCCAAACCCATATTAGATCCTCTTTGTCTGGGTTGAATCTCTCGATCCATTCTCTCAAGTAAAGACCAGCAACATTGAAGAAATAGGGTCCCCCACCTATTACCCTATTCCTATCTTTGATGCAGTTAAAAACCGTCGTGAAGAAACCTTTTGGTCCCAACTATAGGGTGATATGCCCTTTGGGTTTCATTTAGCTGCAATCCATCCTTGCAAGGCTTTCTTTGTGGGTCGAAAGCCAATATATTTCCCTATTAATGCATGATCCTTCATGTATTGGATTTGAGTGTTGATTCTTTGACTGGGTAGCTCAATCTTTGGTCTTACTGCTGCAACAAGTTTGCATGTTGTCGAGGCTACTTTAGGAACCTCATCAGTTCCTATGTGAGCCACTTGTGTGTGTTGGTGCCAGTGCTTGTAGTTGAGCTGTAGCAGGGGCATAGTAGTCAGAGCAGGTCTACCGTTGCAGAGTCTGACAAAACCCTAAGTCACCATTACTCCTGGAAACCTCCACACCATTCCCTATAGGAAGGAGGATTGGTTCTAATTATAAATATAGTTACAATTAATTATACTTAATAATTAAATCATCTTAGATCGATCTTAACTTTGGATCTACCAAGTGCAGAGAGGGATAAAATCTCTTGAGGTGGAAAACTCTTTTCAATTGAAAAGATATTTGATGCATGTCGACGCTTAGTACATCCAAAGTCAAGATGGATCTAGGCTACCTTATTTTATAGATAGTGAAATTTCAATATTATAAACAATTAAAAATGAAATACTTTATTGAGGAATTTTTACAATTACATTTATAGTTAACTTTCATTATTTTAAATATAATTAATTTTACAATCTTTTATCATTAATAAATAAAATAAATATAGACTTTTAAAATTTAATTTAAAAAACCTTGATGGGGGTGTCAAGTGGTGATTTCAATGTTGATGAAACTTGAGACCCCCTCTTGTCACCATCCCTTGTCCATGTCATATATTTGAGGAACATTTATGTGACCTCACGTTCCAAGGCGAGAGGTGGAGGCCCCTTCAAAAAATTGTTATATATGCATATATGCAATTAGTCGATGCTCTAGTGTGTCCTTCATCCCTTGTTGGTGGCTTGAGATTATATTCCTCTATTATTTCTTTCTACTCTTGTCTTTAATAACCATCGACTTGAACTAACCTAGTTTCATGTGTGGGTTGCCTCCCATCCTAATCACTCAGTTTCCCCCTTCAATTGTTTCTTTTTTTCAATCAAGAGAATCTAAAATCAAGGACAATGATAATGTTGCCTGATTGGAAAAGTCTTATGGCATCACTCTTTCACGAGCACCTAATCCTACTCCTCTCTCATCTTAGTTTTGGTCCATGTGAAATCTTTCTTCCTTAAACATCCATGCCACATCAAAGATAGTATTTTTAGTGTGGTACTATTTGCCGTGATGCTTCAAGAGGAACCTACGTATGCTTATGAGAAAAAAAATCATCATGTAGCTTCCATGCTAGCACACCACCATATATTAAGGAGAAAATCGATCTCATGGAGGGAAAAATTCGTCATGAAAGACATGTTGTGGCTTCCATTGCATCTTGATTTCTCAATATAGGTAATTCATGAGGCCTCCAAAATCATTATCTACATGCTATTGATTCTAGTGGCATGTTAATCTACTACTAGAAAAAGTTTTAGTTGATAAGAGATAGTCACCAGTCATTATCTTACGTAGGCTAAATAAGCTCGGGTACCTTATGCTTGACATGGAAGGTTGACTATGTAGGCTTGAGACAGACTCTCTGCCTAGCTCTCCAAATACTCTACCATGTAATGTTGAGGACTATCCTATCAACCTAAATACTTTATTGTCATCCTAATGCTCTTAAAGGCTTGCAGTTTCATTTCAATTCTTGGTATTCCAACTGGCCCTTTGGGTTATAGTCATGTTTCTCTTTGACTCCATGTTTAGTTTATTTTTCTTGTTTTCTCCAAATTTGAATTTAAATAAGGCTTCTCAATTTTTTCTCTTATTGCTAGTTTCAACCCTTGTGGGGTAGAAATTATTTTAAGCATTTTGTAGTCTTGGACACTTTGTTAATTTTGTTATTTTTTTACTCTTTTGTTTAGTTCCTTTCGTTTGGTTTCCAAGGTGGCA
Source organism: Pinus tabuliformis (assembly GCA_031772625.1). Classification (NCBI taxonomy): domain Eukaryota; kingdom Viridiplantae; phylum Streptophyta; class Pinopsida; order Pinales; family Pinaceae; genus Pinus; species Pinus tabuliformis. The sequence goes on along the minus strand of CM062814.1, from coordinate 582,085,009 downwards.
AGCCAAAGACACTAATATTTCCATATTTGAGGTAAATATTTGTTATTACAATGAAAAAACAACTTTATAATAATAATAATAATAATAGACAATAAATATTTTCAGTTATTTTATTACTAAAAATACAAATTATAAATATTATTAAACCTATAAATTTAAATTATATATATATATATATATATATATATATATATATATATATAGAGAGAGAGAGAGAGAGAGAGAGAGAGAGAGAGAGATAACGAGTTATGATTTTTTGGCATATTGTATTGATAAAGCATGATATTGGCTCATGGTAATGTAGCAAGTCCTATGTATAGGTTAAGAATCTATACTAAAGAAAGGTGCATTTCCATGGTTAATAATTTTGTTACATTACTCTTTTCCTGTATGTTGATGACATCATTATTCTAGCTAGGAGCCATTACAACCTTAACAAGAAGCTTAAAATCCTCCAAGATTACTACTTAACGATGTTTATCACTATTAATACTATCAAGACTAATGTATTGATAATTAAATCCAAAAAGATAAATTACAATAATATCATTTATGATAATAACTACTTAGAGAAATTTTCTTCATACAAGTATCTATGAATCAACATTGATCATCAACTTAAACGAAATTATAACATTGAGGAAATAATAATTAGGGGCTGAAAATCTTATTCGATGCTTTAAAAAAATTGTAAGTCAACAAATGTTATGGTATGGATTTAAAAAAAAATCTATTTGAGAAACAAATGTGGTAGGATTCCAAACTCCACCTAGATGCTAATATGATGCAAGATGAAAAAAGTGTTGTTGATTGGTGTACTCAAATTTTTTGTCATGGATGTGATAATAGAAGTGATAAGTCTATCTATAAGTTTTTTTGGCATATAGTTGATGTTGATGATGAACATACTTATACATGCAAAATTATACTAGGTATAAGGTATTTTCATTTTGTTAGAAGCATAGATCATAATAATTGGGATTTACATGTCAAGTAGTGTGCTTTCTATTGTGGATGTTGCACAATGAATGAATTACAAGATATGTGCATAAATGTACAACATGGATGTGTTGAAGAATGTAGACAAACTATATTGGAGCCTTTAGATCATGTTGGTCCTATTCAGATGCACATCCTAAAGGATGAAAGAGATGAGGGCTCCCATTTCTCTTCAAGCTATAATATTATTTTTGTATTAGTAAAAGAAGGCATGCATTCATATATATCTGTAATTTTAAATATTGAATTATAAAATTGATTATATTTAAATTTTGTATTCTGATTAGATAGTAATTAAATTCAACATGTTATTTTATGTTTCAAATATGTATAAAATTCCATACAAGTGATGTATTTGTTGTTATAACACCTCCTAATAATGTGGAAGGATTCACTACCATATGTTGTGATGTATTATAATAAAAAAAAGTTGTTGGACATCCAAATTAGGATCTGTTATCCTTAAGGTAAAAGTACTCTAAACAAGTTGAAAGGAAGAGTGGATATATAATTAAGAGTATGAGCCACATAATGTAATTATGCAATATAGTCATCATGTTATTTTTACTCATTAATAGGATTTCATGGGTAACTGATGTTATGTTATTTATAGAACTTTTATTAGGGTTTATATACCACGGGTTTATAATATTAATCCCTTGGGTTTATTATTATCCCCTTTGTTTTACAATCCCTTGGTTTTTAGTATTAATCCCTTAGTCTTATTATTCCCTTATATTTATAATATCAATTGGTGAGCCCTTGTATTGCACCAAGAGTGTTCCAACTCCCAAGGGTTCCTCAAATCTATTTATCAACCTGGGGTTCCTATAGAATTTGAGGTGATAGGGTTATATACATAGTAGATGGGATTCTACTAATTCCTCCCTCAACTAGGACATTTGATCAATAATGCTCCAAGACCATTCTTTCTATTGTATTAGAAGGAAACTACCTAATGAAGTTGTAATTCAAAATAACTCTAATAATAAAAATGAAAATACTCTTTAAACCTCAAATTTTAAATCCTATTGAATCAATCCATGAGAAGACAAGAGCTACACTACTTGGACGAAGGGAACTGCATTATATTACAATCAACCATCTAGCTAACAAATCCACTTGCAGACAATAAAACCAACCTATCAAATCATCACTCAAGATTTCATGCACCATCTATGTAGTGTACACTTACATATAAATCAATGTTCTATTTGTGCTAAATCTATGATAGAGACTAATGGTGTTCTATTTTGTAGTGAAGGAAGAGGATGGATGGAATGGCCTAGGTGTTTCCCTTGATCATGGATTTATAGATGGTAGTAAACCTACTTCTAAAATAAGTAAAAATTGCATCACAGGTCAAAACAGATGGTGAAACAAGCTACTATAGGTATGATATAGGAGGCTGCTATAGGTGCCACATATTGTTATAGGAAGGCTCGTAATGTTACCTGAAGGGTTCCGAGAAGTTTTAGGACGTAGGAATTGCTACTTCAAAGGGATAGAAAGCTAGATGGAGGTTGGGGTAGATGGATGAATGGCAGAAAACAGACCTAGGCAATCTCATCACCTTAGGAAGACCTATTTTGAACTAGGAGTGCTCATAGTGGCCTAAGGGAATGAGATCAAGAACAGAATATGGGATTCCTCAAATAGGGTGAAGAATTCTAGGATGGAGATGGTGGAAGGCCCCTTTCCTATCGATCCAAATATCCCTACAACATCACATGCACATATTATTTTATCATTGACAAAATGAAACAACTAATAGTGGAAAAGATGAGTTGAACTTAAGTGCCATCTAATCTATGCCGAAACATCTGTTATAGTCAATAAATTAACTCCTAATCTATAATAAGAAAATGAAAAGAAATATGACTAACAAAAACCTTCTTCCAAGAAATCATAAGCATATTATTTTCTTACTGTTCTTGTAGATCCTTCCATTCATGTTCTCATGGGAGAGATGGCATAGAGGTTGCAATTACAAGATTTTGAGGGATCATTTTGTAATGAAATGCAGAATCATAAGGAGAACTCTAATGTAAAAAAAAAACATATCAATACATAAGAGTGACCTAATCCACTAGGGTTGTTCCCAAGCCAAAGAGACTCAACCATTTGGAACTAACTCAGTGATTAACCAATAAGAAAATTATTATTATCTTTGCATCAATGTAAAATGCATAACATAAAGAGTCAAAAATAAAACTATCAAATTCTTAAGCTCGATAGATTTCTAGCTAGAAATAAAGTTCGAATCCTAATGAGCTATTTTTCATGTTTATTTATACAAGACGGTAGCTACTAAAAACTCCCTAGAAAATATGAATGTTAGTCTCCCAAAACTCGAGAAGGGTGGATCTTGATCTTCTTTAATTGCACTTGCTTGAGTGCTAGTGACCTCAAGGTAATGAGAGAAAGTTCACGATTTTGGTTGATTGAGGGTTGAGGAGGTGGAAAACCTCCTAGAATGTCTCCTAGTTGTCGACTCTGAGATCCTTCATTAAAATCGTCTCAAAACCTCTCCATTTCATACATTTAAACCATATTAGGCCCCATGATATATAAAAACATATTTTATACCTTTCACTAAGCATAATATAACAAAAAATGTAAATAAATATGAGAAAGAGATAGTTCTAAATATGTACGATTAAATTATGACCCTTATGATGTACCTATTGATGAGCCTCATCATCACCCCCCTACTGAATTTGTTTATAATCCTCTAAGAAACTTAGTCATCTATGTCCATGTATTTCATGGCCCTGGTTGCCTCCATGACATCCCAATGTTTCTTAGATGGTGTGCCTTATTGTGGATACAATCCTGCATTTTTTTCTATCTTTGTCCATTCCTTCTTCTCCTTCACTTCATTTCTTCCTTCCTATAGGCCTAGAAACACAGGTGGACTAATCTTGTGTCCAATCCAATTGACTTTTAATATTTGAATGATTATTTTGTACAAGATTTTCCTCTCCAATGTATTCCTCAGCCTTTCAGGAGAGTGATATTCTCTTATTTGGAGAGTGTGGGTTAAGGCATTCCATCTCCTATGGCAGGCTTGGTGGCTTTCTTTTCCCAGCAACCTAAGTGTGTCTTCAAAATGTCAGATGACTTATTCCTGGGTGACAAGGTGTTTGGGTGCAAGAACAACATCATTGGAGATGATTCTATGATATCTAAATGACAATCATTAGCCTCATTAGCTCTACCTTGATATATAATGGTTCCTTTTCTTCATTTTCCATGACTCTCTTTACTTCCTCAACTCTTGCCTCCTCATGAGTCAGTCAGGATGTTAACGAAAGAAATTGTGTATCTCCCAATTTGGCATTGGAATCCCAAATATTCATATCAGACAAGGTGAGGTTATGAAGGTAGAACTCACCCAATTTCCTTTTCTCTTCTATGATAACCTGGTTGCAAAATTAAATGAACTATTTGTAATCTAGAAATGGCATTGAACCATGTTGTGCTAAGGTTTTGAGTTGGAATTGCATCCACTGCTCTTTAAGAAGGAATGAATAAGACTTGTATGGATGTCTACATTGAAATGCCTCCATGGAGAGGCTTTCCATGGTGTCCAGTTGAGTTTCCTTCTCTTGTAACTTCTCCCTTAACCATCTATTTTCTACCCATAGTTGCTCCTTCATTGTGGACTTCCTCTCTCTTAGCTCACTTAATTTATTTTCCATTTGAAGGACCTTTTCTTCCATGAGGCCCCCATCTTCCACCTTCTTAGACTTAGAAATTTGCATCCATCTACGGGTTCTACCTCTTTTTGTTTCTAGCTCAAAGAAAAGTGGGACTGCAAATTTTTGGGGAATAATTCACCCTCGTTCAATGAATTTATAATAGGAGCTTAGGAAAGGTTGTGGACTAGGCTCCTTTAGCTCTGGGAGGTCCCTCTCAATTTTTTCTGGGGAAGCCATTACCTTTTGTAGTTGTTGTGTCACATACTTCCCTTTCTATTGCTCATTTTGCACCTCCTGTAGCATCCTCTACTCCTCCTATAACATTCTCTGCTCCTCTTGTAGCATAATTTGCCCCTCCTATAGCTTCCCCTTTTCTTCTTGTTGGAGGGTGGTAGGTGTATTGGTTTTCTTGAAGGAGTTTGATATGGTGTTGTTCCTCCTTACATATGCTATAGGAGTGTTTGTTATGTGTTCTGTAGAGGTGGCCTCTTTAATTTTTCTTTCATTGGGCCCCACCTCCTCTCTCTTGCTTGCAGACTCTTCAATTGTGATAGGGGCCTTTGTATGAGTTTTTGGCCTCCCTTTATTGATCTTGGAGCTTTTCCTAGCCTTAAATTATAGGGGGGCTTTCTTTTATATCTTCCTTTTAAGTTTTACTAGGGTTCTCAAGGTAGCTAATGTTGCATTTACCTCTTTTTCAGTGGCTCCTATAGACACACTTTCTTACTTTGAGGATATCTTTTTTTCCATAAGCTTAGTAGTTTTCTCAAGACTTGATTTTTACTGTTTCTACCCCTCTTCCTCTTCATCTTTCCCTTTTCCTACCTCTACCTCTAGTTATACTCATATTCTTTCTACATCTACTCCTCTTTCCTCTTCTTCTAACCGTACTACTTCTTCTTCTCCTGTCCTTTCCCCTTATTCTTCCTCTATTTCTCCCTCTCTTCCTCGTTGGGGTCTCACCTAGTGTGAGGGTTTATGTGTCAGTGAAGGCCTCTCTATCCATGTCTATGAATTTGGACCAAATGATAAGGATTCTAAATTTCTTCAAGGCATCCACCACTATCAATTTATTGAGGGCATGGTGGCCTAGCTCTTGGTGTTTTCCCTCTCTCTCTCTTTTACTCATGTCCTAATGGATGATAGGAGTAAGTATGGCACACTACGTCTTTCAGCCAGAGGCAATTTTTCTTGAAATCTGAGCTCATGAAGTAATATAGAATTGTATGCCTAGAACACACTCAACCTTCCCTCACAAGAGATGTATTTCAAGATATTGTAGGCAACCACATCCCAAGGATAAGGTAAGGGTTTCTTCCTAACAACATTATTGTCCTGTATAGGCTTTTCATTGGCAATGAATGTTTTATTTTTAGCAGTGAGACTAGTGGTTTTTAATTCTCTACCCCATTTGATCAGTAGAGGTACGGTTCTCACTATGTTAATTAGTTCAAGCCTGAGTGAGATAGATAACCCCCTCACCATAGTGGTGCAACTATCTTCTTTTTGTGAGTCCAGGGCCATGGAAAATTCAAATGCAATGTCGTCATCATACCCTTTCCGAAACTCGAAGAATCCTAGCCATTGGTGTCTCCTAAAAATCTTTATCATAGGAGGGTGTAGATTGATTCTTGTAGTATCTAAGGGATCCCTTTTGTTAAATCCTCCACCATATCTTCTCTATGATTTTAGCTAAGTGAAGGAGAGATAAATATTTTAATAGCTTTAGTGTATAATTTAGTGGTAGAAATGAATTAAAATTCCTTGTTGATTATAATTTCCTACGTTCTCTTTACTCTACAGTGCAGAAAGGTCTTTCAATTTCATAGTTAGACTCCTACTCCCTCCAAACTTTGAAGGGCACCTTGCATAAAAACGTATGGATGGATAAATGACATGATGGAAATTACCTTTTTTTCAGTGGTATAGGATGAAGGTAATAATTTGGAGACCAATGCGACCCGCTATAGCATTCCTTCACCCTTTTAGTCTTCCTGTAGCGGCCTTTTGACCCTATTGTAGCAGTTGTAGGCTTTCATGTAGCTTCCTCCTGTAGTAATGGAAGAACAAGGTTCAAGACTCCTTGGTGGAAACCCGATCTCATCCTCTCCCTAACTATTTTTGAAATGAGTGATTATGAAAAATAAATCGAGTCCATGTACATAATATGGCATTTTTGGCTTAGGCTTGTAGCATTGTGGTGACTTGGTAGTCACACGAGGTTTCCTCTTTTGGACCATTGTCCCCACTGAAAGTAATTTTTCCATCTTTCCTCATAATCACCACCCACTATTTGTGATCCCAAATCGAGTGATGTGACACCTCCAGATTACATGAGTGCTTACCATCACTTTTAGTTTACTAGTTGATGGAATCCAAGTTAACTAGCCACCTACATCTTATTAAAACTTCTCCTCTCAAAATTTACACATTTTCGTTATTTACACATAGGGATGAGGTGAGATTTTTCCATAACTATGCCTACCTCATGATTGAATTGATGCAAATATTTTCATGCTGGAGCTGGACTACATTATTGGCATCAAGGGAGTTGACTTGTTTTGTTTCTTTCTTTTGTATTTGGTCATTGCTCCTCATGATATTTGATTATTGTGTTTGTTGTGTGTGCAAGTATCTTGTTGATGTCCAATATTCTATTGCTGGTGGAGAGTCTTTCCGGGAGTAATATGACTCTTCTAGAGTGCCCTCATGATTTTTCATCACCCTCTACTGATGAGAAAAAAAAATATTATTTCCTTCTGTGATGCATAAGCTACTGTAGGAGGATGTTTTCTTCCTCGAGAAATCCACTCCTTTTTATTTGGGGTCTTCAAGGTGCATGTAGGTGATGAGAGAGGATGTCAAAGATATTGAGGAAAATGCTAGTAATTTGAGGGAGTGGTGTGCTTTTGTAAAAATGAAGAGGATTTCCTCTGTGTGTTTCTCCAAAAAAAATTAATAGGGGTAAGACAAGGTGGGGAATATTAGTGGATTTTTTTCTTTTTTATGAAATGGGATGGATGAGTGATGGATGGATGGTGGACCATGGTGGGGGAACCTTATTCATCCCTTTTAAGGTCATGGAAGGTTTTCTGTTTCTTCCTACCTCCCTCCTGTATCTTTTTAGAATCCTCCTATAGCACTACAGGATCTTCCTGTAGCATTTGTAGGTCCTTGTAGTAGTCCAGAGAGGGGGTGAAACTTGAATTTTTTGATAATGGGATGGTGGAGAGGGGTGATCAAATGAATGCAGATGATGGATATGAAGTTTATGGATGGAGGAGTTAAGAGAATCTTGAGAATTTTTTTCCTATAGCTATGGAATCTACAATTGTCTTTAATCCTACAAAATGACAGACAAAATAAGCAAACATGGTTATAGATCCATTTCTTGTGTATTTTTCTTTTGTTTTCTTGTTTGTTTGGTTTTTTCTCCCTTTTTTGATAGACAATCTTAATCAAAGGATATTTTCGACCTATATGCCTCTCGTAGGTGCCTCAAGAGAGCTTTTCACCTACAGATCTTTATTATTTTTCTTCTCTTTTTGTTTTTTTCTCCTCTGTTGCCTCAAAGAGGTTTCCAACCCAAGATTTGGCATCAGATGCCTCATAAAGGTTTTCATCCAGGCCTTTTATTTATTTTTTTCCTTTAAAAAAATGTATCTAGAAATGTTATGGACTAGAAGCTATGACACTACTGATGAGCCCCAAATTTTGGTAACATTTTGGGCTCATTTGGCCTACTTACCTTGCTCAACCATTCATTTTTTATCACTTATGCATCATATCTTAGTATATTCATGTTATTTGTAGGAAGGAGGGCAGTCATTATGCCTATGTGGCTAATACATGTTTATTTTAGGTCTTTTTGACATTAAATGGAGCAAAACCATGTAGATGGAGGAAAGGAGACAGCCAAGGTGGCATTGCGGGTTTGTAGGAAGGTTGTACACAGCCTTGAATGACCTTCCTCGTGATCTCCACCCCAACTCCGAGCTCCAACAGCTATCACCACCGAGCTAGAAGGCAGCCAACGGATTCTACAGGAACAACAGTTTACTTTTAGTTGGACAGCCAAGCCCCACTAATTTAGGAGGCCAGCTTGGCCCTCATAATGTATAAATATTGAGGCTGTAGCCTTCGATGTGGAGTTTTGAACCTTTGTTGCAGATTTTGAATCACGAGATATAGCTCTGTTTTTCTCTTTGTAAGCCATTTTTGGTATGTTGTTAGACTTATGATTATGATCTTTTAATAAAAGGCAGGCAGATTTGAGTTCAATTCTGAGTTCTTAGAGGAGCTATAGCTCTCAGGTTTGGGCCCAACCTGAGAGCAATAGGCCTCCTTTCTTTGTATTGTTACTTTTCTTTTCTTCAGCATCATATTTCTTGTCCTTTACATGCACTTGGAAAACACAGTCTGCTGATTCGAATTTCTTGATGTGATTAAGTAGGTTAGTTTTATGGATAAAGTGCTTTCAGTAGTTTAGATTAGAGTAGGAGGATTAGAATTCATCAGAGTTCCAAGAAAAGGTTGATTGTACACTCACTTCCACCTCTGTTTAGAGATTGGGAGTGTAGACCGTGCCAACCACCAAAAATGCAATTTTATATGTTCATGCAAGCTTTAACGCAATAATTTCAGTTGTAGAAGTGTCCATGCACTTAGATTTTGTGGAGTAGCTCTTTGTTTCAGCACCATGCACGATTCTCCCTTAACTTACATTGTTGTTCTTTGGTTTTCAATAAAATAGTTAGAATAGGTTGATGAATTCTCAGTTTTGTGGAAGACAGAGGTGATTTGTTTCATTTACACTGCGCAGCACCACTCTATCATTCCATTATCCTTCTCAGCCATGCCTAAGCCATATCCTTACCACCCAGCTAGATCATTTGCCCACCAACTCTTCTATTATCCACGTTGTTTTATCTTTTCGGCCTTCCATTGCCTCCACCCTTCTATCGACCAACCAGCTTTACACACCCCCTCTCCATCTCAACTCTCTGTCCATAAGCCATCACAAGCTCCCCTCTCATCCTAGCTATCCACCCATACAGCTCATTCACTCCTCCATCACCCACAACTTTGATTGCAAAACATCCTGTAGAAGTTAGCAGACTTCCTGTAGAAATCCCAAGCTTCCTGTAGGATCCCCTGCAGACATCCTGTAGAAGCTTGCAAAAATGGTTGCCAGGCATCTGAGCGTTGTGAACTTCTGTGGAATGATGTTAGGGATCCCGTGGAACCTCTCAGAGTCCTCCTGACCTTTTCCAAGCCTTCCTCACCTTGAACTACCCCTGCACAGTCAAAGACCCAGTAAGAAGCACAGTCATAATCACTCCAACCACTTGAGAAAAAATACAAAAACATGTTCTCTTCAGATGAAAGTAGTTAGACTCATGCATCTCATCTCACTAGAAGTAATGGCATCATTTTTATAAGTTGCATTCCCACCATTGCATCGTAAGGATTAAGCTGCTCATATTAGGGTTTACTAGGGTTTCCATGTTTTGTTGGCTTTCAGTTCATTCTTGCAAAGTAGGTTAATTTCCTTTGAGATAGCTTTCGTTCATCACTTAAAAATCTTCTTCTGAGAGCATATAGAAGTTGGCTTGAGCCCTAGCGGACTTGTGCCAGCTGACCAAGTGACAGCTGCGACAAGAGCTAGTACTTGTGCATATAGCACCGCCGCTTCCAAGTTTGTTATGAACTACCGGGTTGATAAAACTAGAGAAGAAATCTCCAGGAGTTGTAGCATTATTGCTACAATAGTGGAGCCCACCATTTTTTTGGCACCGTTTCCGGGGAAGCATCAGAGTATTAGTAATTCTTTCTTTCCTTCTATTTTCCTACTCTCGCCTTTTTCCAAGTAGTTTATTTCATTTCCATTCTTCAAAAGTAGCATAGACATTTCCTGCTTTCATAGATTAGCATTTCAATTCCACAATTTCGATTTTGCAAGCGTAGATTAGCATTTCAATTCTGCAAGCGTAGACTAGCATTTCCATTCCTACAAATCCATTTGAGCAAAGTAGATTAGTTCTTTCCTGCTTTCATTTCAATTCTGCATTTTCATTTCAGCAAGATAGTTAGTTGTAGATCAATCTGTTTCAGTTTTTTCAGGTACCGAAGAAAAAAACAAAAGAAATCAAAAAGTCTTTCCATTTCATGCCTCGTAGGAATCGAGATAAAACAGGCAAATTCTTACCCAACACCCCCACCACATCACTGAGTCACCCTTCTCTCTTCTTCGGTGACAGTGATCCGGAAGAACCTATAGGTGAACCTCCTGAGATATACGAAGATCCTATAGCAGAAGAAGAATTAGAGACCATCCCATCTGAAGCTATGGCTGACAATAGAGGAGAAGATGAGAGAATAGGAGGTGCCTTCCCCATCCGAGAAACCAATGGAGACATGAAAATGAAGAACATTATCCCCTCCGCTTTACCTCACTTCCATGGACTGACTACTGAATATCCTGATACCTTCCTATTTGAGTTTGTTGTCCTTTGTCGAACCTATGACTATACTGAAGATGAGCAGAAGCTGAAACTCTTCCCTTCAACTCTTAAGGATGCAGCATTACGCTGGTTCATGGGCTTGCCTGGGAATAGTATCACCACTTGGGCTCAGATGCAGCAAGCTTTCAATACCAAGTACTGGGACTACTGTAGGTCCAAGGAAACCAAGGGAGAAATCTTTCGGATGACCATGGGAAATGATGAGTCCTTAGAGGATTATGAGGAAAGGTTCCAACTTAGCTATAAACGGGCCAGGTGCACACTTGACCCTGAATCCCTCAAGTTGGTCCTGCTCCGAGGAGTCCCTGAAGACCTCTTAGATACCCTTCACATGTTAGCTGGAGGAGATATTTACCAACTGCCTTATGAGGACATCAAGACTGTGTTTAGGAACCACTCTAGGGCAGCTCGGAAATGAGGTAGAGGAAACCTCCTCTCAGCTGGTATTCCTTTCTCCAAACATGAGTTTGCAAATCAATTAGAAGATCTCAAGAGTGAGGTGAGACAGACCATTGCCATGCAACATGACACATTCAGGATCCAGCAGAAGAAGGAAGAAACTAAGAGGGCCTTGGCTATCTTCTGCCCTAGATGTACAAGGAGACACCCTAAGAACGAATGCCCATTGCATTCGGTTGAAGTGTGTTTCGTTTGTGAGGAGGACCATCCCACAAATCAATGTCCAACCTTACCTGGGCTTAAAGCCATGTACCAAGGGACAGAAGCCCCCACTGAACCTCTCTATTTCCTGAACCAAAGGAGGCCACAAGGACCTAGACCTTACCAGCAGGGGATGCAAGGGGCACCCCAAGCTTATTACAGCCCCAACCAATCTACTCCTATGCCTTCCTGGGGTCCCCCTGCTCATCCTTCCTGGTCTATGCCTCCTCCATGGTCTTATCCACCTCAGTACCCTACTCAGCCCACTACTCATTCATATCACTCACATGCCCAGCCACAGCCTCAGTGGAATGCACCTCAGTCGGGGTGGAGGCCCCAGTACAACACTCCTCCCGCCATTTTGCCTCCACCACCAGTTCAACCTCAACCATTACCTCCTGCTCCTCCAAGGCAACCTCAAATGCCTGCTCAACCGAACCCGAACCCCAACAATAGATAGGCCCAGCAGGTATACACTGGGGAAACATCATGCCCTACCTATGTTGTGGAGATCTTGGAGATCAATCTTCGATCTGGAAAACCTCTTCCGGATCGCCAACCTCCTCCCCCAGAGGACGAGGAAGACAAACTAGAAAGTGAACCAAAGGCTATTCCACCCTTTCTTGAGAGACTAACAGCCACCACAGAACCCAACCCAGAGGAGGATGAGCTTCTGGGAGAGCTCAAGCAGTTGTGTGTGAAAATACCACTTCTCCAAGCCATCAAGGATGTGCCAATATACAACAAATTGGTTAAGGAAAAGTGTTTCAAACACCCAAGCAGGCGAAAGAGAGATGCTTCAACTATCAATGTCATAGGACAACTGTCTGACCTTATGTTAGGACAAGTCATCTGCCCAAAGTACCTGGATCCTGGGAGTCCTGTAGTAGATGTCCACATAAATGGCACCATTATACCTCACACCTTGATTGATCTGGGGGCTGCCATTAATGTGATGACCAGGGATACCATGCTCAAACTCAATCTTCAGGTTTCCTTGAGGAAGACCTCGACAGTCCTGCAACTAGCAGATCGCTCCACTGTGACTCCCGAAGGGATTGTGGAGGATGTATTGGTCTCTGTTGACTCTTGGGAATACCCTGCAGATTTCTTGGTTCTGCAACCAAAGGCAAAGCTTACTGGGTATCCTCTTATTTTGGGAAGGCCTTGGTTAGCCACTGCAGATGCTTACATAAGTTGTCGTGCAGGAAACATGACCATCAAAAATGGTCCTATGTCCAAGCAGCTAGTCTTATACCCTCTTGCCCAACCCTCCTTAGAGCATGACTTACCACTTTGGTTGGAGGAAGGAGAAGAGGATGAGGTGTACTCAGCACCTTTGTGCACCCTAGACACCACTAGAAGAGACCCCCCAACCGAGGATGACTTAATTGAGACCTTGATCCAGAATCCACCTCCCAGTGCACTATCCTTAGAGAAATTGGTGGAGGATGCCCAAGCCAGCACCTTAGTGGACCTTTGTGCCACCAACCCTGTCACTCCCAGAGTCAAGAATGTGGAGTTCGGCCCTGAGAGAACGTTAAAGATCAACTCCTCCCTATCTCCTTCCCAGGAAAAGGAGTTGTGTAGCCTGTTGGCCAGTCATCTAGATGCTTTTGCTTGGAGCTATAAGGAGATGAAAGGAGTCCATCCTTCAGTCTGTACCCATCACATATACATCAAAGAGGATTGTAAAGTGGTTAGGCAACCCCAGAGGAGAATGAATCCAACCCTTAAGGACATTGTCAAGGAAGAATTGCAAAAACTGTTGGATGCCGGATTCATTTACCCCATCTCAGATAGTGAATGGGTGTCCCCTCTGGTGTTGGTTCCCAAGAAAAATGGGAAGTGGAGAATCTATGTGGACTACCGAGAACTGAACAAAGCTACTAAGAAAGACCATTTCCCTCTACCTTTCGTAGATCAAGTGTTGGATGGACTGGCAGGAAAGAAGTTCTTCTCTTTCCTAGATGGGTTTAGCGGGTACAACCAAATCCAAATCAGCCCGGAAGACCAAGATAAGACCACCTTCGCTTGTCCTTGGGGTACCTTTGCCTACCGAGTTCTTCCCTTTGGGCTATGCAATGCTCCTGCTACCTTCCAGAGGGCTGTCTTGAGCATCTTCTTGGAGGTGGTCCATGATGCAGTGGAAATCTATATGGATGACTTCACTCCTTATGGGTCCAACTTCCAGGAAGCATTGTCCAATCTGGGAAAAGTCATAACCAAATGCATTGAGATGAACCTATCCCTTAGTCCTGAAAAATGTGAATTCTTGATGATTGAAGGGACCGTGCTAGGCCATACCATTTCTTGCCAAGGGTTACAAGTGGATCCTAACAAAATTGCTCTCATCAAGATGGTTCCACCTCCCCAAAAGGTAAGGGATGTTCGAAGTTTCTTAGGATTAGCAGGGTATTACAGGAGATTCATTAAAGACTTCAGCAAGCAAGCCTCGCCATTTTTTGGCCTGTTGACAAAAGATGTGGAGTTTAAATGGACTGACGATTGTCAGAGGGCTCTGAATGAATTAAAGGACAAGTTAGTGTCTGGCCAAATCTTGAGAGGTCCAAACTGGGCCCTACCTTTCCAAATCCACACGGATGCCTCAAACAAAGCCATAGGGGCAGCTTTAGGACAAGTTGAACAAAAAATTCCATATGCCATTTACTTTGTTAGCAAAAACTTATCCAAAGCTGAACTGAATTACACTGTAACTGAGAAAGAATTCTTGGCTATGGTCCATGCACTGAACAAGTTCCGACATTATATCACTGGCTATAAAACCTTTGTTCATACGGATCATGCTGCAATTAGATATTTAATGAATAAACCAGATGTGAATTCTCATATTATTAGATGGTTACTTTTGTTGCAGCAGTTTGATTTGACCATATTTGACAAACCAGGTAAAGAAAATGTTGTTGCTGACTTTTTATCTAGATTGGATTTGTCTGTAGATGAGGATGGAACAGTGGATGACCAGATGCCCGATGAACATCTGTTTGCTATCTCAGTACTCTCTCCATGGTTTGCTGATATAGCAAACTACCTTGTTTCAGCACAATTCCCTCCGCACCTATCTTCAAGAGAGAAGAGCAGAATCATCAGAAAAAGTGCCTCATTTACTTGGATCGGGGGCAACCTGTTCAAGCTTGGCCTTGATCAGATCTTAAGGCGTTGTGTAAGGGAGGAGGAAGTCTTTGATAGCCTCCTCACCTATCATGATGGGCCTTGTGGAGGAAATTTTGCAGCAAAGAGGACTGCCTTCAAAATCCTGGAGGCATGCTACTATTGGCCCACACTTCATCAAGATGTCAGAAGGTATATCAACCAATGTGACCGATGCCAAAGAATGGGGAAACCGACTCAAAGGGATGAGATGCCTCTCCAACCTCAAGTGACTCTTGAGCCATTTGAGAAGTGGGGTATGGACTTTGTGGGTCCAATCAACCCTCCTTCGAGGCAAAGGTCTTACATCATTGTGTGCACCGACTACCTGACAAAGTGGGAAGAGACTAAAGCAATCAAAGCAACAACAGAAGAAAAGGTGGCTGAGTTCTTAAGAGAGAACATCTTCTACAAATTTGGCTACCCAAGAGAGCTGGTCACCGATCAAGGAAGCCAGTTCACATCCAACTTAATTGAAGACCTACTAGCTCATCACAAAATCAAGCATAGGACTTCCACCCCCTATCATCCACAGGAAAATGGGCAAGTGGAAGTCACCAAGAGAGCATTGGAAGGGATTTTGACTAAGGTGGTGATCAACAGTATGAAAGATTGGGCAGATTGCCTGGTTGAGGCCACATGGGCTTACAACACCACCTGGAAGACCACCACCGGCTTCACACCTTATGAGCTGGTCTATGGGAAGAAAGCTTTGTTGTCCATTGAATTTGAATACAACACTTTGAGGATGGCAGCTCAGCTGGACCTAGATCTCAGCCATGCACAACAAGAAAGGTTATTGCAGCTGAATGGACTGGACGAGCACCGAATGCAGACCCTCCTTCACTTAGAAGTGGTTCAACTTCAGAGAAAGGTGTGGCATGAACAACACCTCAATGACAAGCAATTCCAGCCAGGAGATTGGGCATTTTTGTATGACTCCAGGCACAAAGATTTCAAGGGGAAGCCGAGAACCAGATGGCTGGGACCATATGCAGTGGAAAAATGTCATGACAATGGATCTATTCTTATTCGGACCTTTGATGAGGAACCCATCCCCATGCTTGTCAATGGCCATTGACTGAAGATCTACAGGAAACCTCTCTCAAGACAAGAGTTCATCAAAGCTATGGAGAAATCAGTGTTGGTCATAGAGAAGGGTTCTGCCTCTGCTTTGGGCATACCCTGAAAGATTTAAAAAAATAAAAAATAAAAATAAAAAAAAATAAAAAAAAAAAGATCCTTGGATGAAAACCTTTCTGAGGCTCCCAAGGCAGGTGGTAGGGGTGAAAACCTCATTGAGGAGCCCCTATTGTCTTTCAAAAAAAAAAAAAAAGGGATTTGAAAAAAGATCCTTGAGTGAAAACCTCTCTGAGGCACTTAAGGCAAATGGCAAGGGTGAAAACCTCATTGAGGCGCCTCTGCTATCTTTCAAAAAAAAAAAAAAAAAATATGCAAAAGAAGACAGGGACAACACGTTTATAATCTGGAAATGCATGGAGGTTGCAGGTGTTCTATGATGGAGAGGAGGTCTCTCAACTCAAAGTCAAGGATCCTTATCATGCTACCAGGAGACCTCACCAACACCTCCTCCAAGAATACTCATCTTCCCCAAGGTATGGGCACGATTTCATCATAGCTTAAGTCTTCTACAGGAAGATGCAGACTTTCTACAGGAAGATGCAGACTTTCTACAGGAAGGTGCAGACTTTCTACAGGAAGGTGCAAACTTTCTACAGGAAGTTTTGTATTTCTACAGGAAACTTCCTGTAGAAGTTCGGGATGGCCCAGAATTCATGGTATGAGGAGATCTAACGACCAAGGATCAGTTTGGACGCATGCAAGCTACTATTTTCACCCTTACACACTGTTGTCACCTCTTTCTATCACCCCTGTTGACATGCAATAAAGATACCTGCACCATCAAAACAGATCATTGCATTATCAAGAGAAAGTAATTTTTAAAATGAAAAAAATGCTGAGATGTCATACCATGTCCATCCTAGCCATCCATGAGCTCTGTGAGTGTGATCGTGAGGCCACTGCCTTCATCGTGCAGCATGCACCCGAGGAGGAAAAACTACTACAGGACATCATGCAGGAGTCCCGTAACAGTTAAGACCGCTAGAGTGCACACCATTCCTCTGCCTGCAATATGCAAAGATCACGCGGGCGCAGGCGGCCGAAGCATCAAATTCATCGTCAGCAGCCTGTGAATATGAACCTCCGGGCCTGTGCAAATCCACCAGCAGCAAATAAATCCACTCATCGTCGTCCAAGAGCCTGAAAAATCGTGTTGCGGCCGCACAGGTAAGTGCCTCGACCCTTCCTTCCGTCGAATTGCATGAATTTTACTTTGAAAATGTTTGCAAGTGTGAAGGGAATTGGTTGAGTGGTTGTATGGTCATTCGACTGGCCATGTCGACCAGTCAGTGGTCTAGTCAGATGTTTGAGCAGTGGTCGTGGCAAAAGGAACGGGCAGTGCACACATGAGAGCCGTCCCGTCGGGAAAAACGAGTTTTAACAGAAGTGACGGCAGCGGATCTGCGGGGAATGATGCGGCAGTAAGGTAACTCACAGACGAATGATGGAGTGACGTCGTCCAACGGTCCGGCAGAGACAGCTCACCCCCGCGCCACGGATTCCACCGAATTCAAATCTAATCAGCTAGATTGCCACCCCACGCATTTATCATTCACCGTTTGAAAGTCGAGTGATCATCCGGATCCCTCTGCAGCTCGACACTCCAAGTCTTTGGCCGTTCGAACGCCTGTTAAGTAGCACCAAGAGCGCATACCCACTGCAGTATCCTCCAGAATTCGTGCGCTGCTTCTACAGGAAAGCTGTTTCTACAGGAAATTGGGTTCCTCACGTCAAAAGGTGGCGGGTTAAAAAGGTAAGCCTGAACTCTCCATGCAATTGGTTTTGAGGGTGGCAGAATCAATGTCTACAGTCAGGTCGTAGAAAACTTTTGCAAATATTATCTGCCGTTGCATGAATTGTCGTCCTACAGGATGTCAGTATAATTAAGCTGTGTTAAGATCCTCGGGAGATAAGCTTCGTGAATTGTATGCATGATAGAGGCGTAATTCTACGCTCTGTCCCAGTAGGCCAATTTTCTTCCGCATTCGCCACCTCCAGCTAATGCAACAGTTTTTCACCATGCCGGGTGGGTTCATCAGAAGGGAACCAACTGATTCAACGAAGTTAAGAGAAAATCCTGAGGTGGTGGAGCTCTTCACGTGAGCGCAATGGATATCATTCTGTGACAAATTGCAGGGCTATGATGACGAGGTGGCAGAGGAGTTTTTGCAAGCTCTGAGGCCGAAATCCAAAACATTGGCCACCGTCAACTTCAGGGGTTTGAGTCTCAAACTCACCCCACAATTCATCAGTCGAGTTACTGAGTTCCCAATGGGATTACCATGGGATAAAGAAGAAAGAAAATTGGGCCAACAGGCTAAGAAAGACTTCTTTCCACCAGAGGAGGAATTCTCAGAAGATAAAAATGGGGTTCGTAGAACCAGTTTACTGCCACCGTGGAGTGAAGTTAGCCTTCAGATCATGAAGTACATCACCTGCGAAGGTCGGTTTAGCATTGTATACGGGTACCATTTTCAGTTACTCACGGAATTAAGGCATCAGATGGACCTACCTGTAGAAAACAAACTCAGTCTCCCCTACTTTCTACTACAGTCTCTGATTGAGTGTGCCACCAAGTTGAAAGAAGGCACACCAGACTAGGTAGCCCACCATGGACTCATCAAACTCCTCATGGAGGATGCGCTCCACACATACAAGGTTCCTCTCTCATGGGAAGCCTTCAGAAATTTGACCAAGGATGGTGATATAAAGATGCTGACCGAAGAGCTCGGTTCATCTAGCAGTGAGGAGAAAGATTCAGTGCCTGCAGGGAAGAAAGACAAAGGCCAGCAGACCACGACCACGGAGCAGAAGAAAGAGAAAAAGAAGAAACAAGAGAAAAAGGGTGCCAAAGAGAAGGATGACACACCTATTTTGACGGCAAGAGAGAAAGGATTGCAAAGCAGAGTGGACAAGGCTGAGAAGGTCCACATCAGCAAAAGTGCCTCGACAGCAACCACAACCAAGTCAAAAAGTAAAACTCATGCAGCAAAACAAACCAAAGCGGTGACACCTGTTTCTACAGGAAAACTGAAACCGGCTTCTACAGAAAGCCCGAAATTAACTGAAAAAGGGTCTTCTATAGGAAGGCCGAAATTAACTAAAACAGGGTCTTCTACAGGAAGCCCTGAAAAAGTGAAACCCAAGGAGAAGAAAGCTAACATTCTTGCAAGGGAGGCAGTAGCTGTGCTGGCCGCCCTCAGTACACCTCCTAAGCCAAAGGAGAAGAGAAAGAGGGAGACCCCTCTATATTTTAAAGCTAGAAGGAGTGTAAGAATAAAGATGGGCAAGCCACAGCCTCCGTCTAGAAGCCCAATCATTATCGAAGATGCCCCTACTTCGCCCAAGGAGAGGTCCCCCTCGAGGATATCAGTCACCTATGAGAGGGGGAGCCCGAAGAAAACTACTTGGAAAGAAAGGTTAGACCAATTGACTACAAAAGCTCGGCTACAGGATGCTGAGGATGCTCTACAGGAAACCTTAGCCAAGCTTAAAGAAACTGAGAGAATGGAAGGAGAAGCACCCTCATCACCACCGAGGGAGGGTGAAGTAGAGCCACCAAAAGAAGTGGAGAAAGGGCATATACCAGAGCCTAGCCCTCAGCCAAGTCTGAGTTCATATTACAACTTTTTAGAGGCTGGCAAAATTATACCTCAGAAATTTACTGTGCCACTGTTTTTTGCATTGGAGGAAGAAAGAGTCCGTACACACACGTGGATGAAAATAGCCAAGTCAAAGGGTGTGGCGGACATAGGTCCCTTGCAGGAGCAGCTCAAGGAGGCCAGAAGTGAATTGTCCATGGCTAAACACGTGGCAAATTGCCAACGAGTGTTCCTACAGGAGGAAAACCAAAAGCTGAGATTGCAGCTACAAGAGCTGAGGACAGGGACAGCTACACCCTCCAATGACACCACAGCAGAATAGCAAGGTAAAAAGGAACTGCACACCGGTCTTGGGGAGCCAACCACACATCTACAGGAAGCAGAACAGGAAGCACAAATTGAGGTGCAAGCTCTCAGACAACAGCTGGAGCAGAAAGAAGCACAATTGGCCTGCATGGCCAGTCGGGCCATGGATGCTTTACAATGCAGGAAGCCGGCCAAATCCTATGGCCTGTACTTGAAAGACCAATGGCTGCAATTTCAAATCAATACCTTGGCGCAAAGAGGTATCTCTCAGCTCCAAGATCCACAGCAATTCACTAAAGTATGCAGCACCAGCTCATCAGAGGATAAGGCCAAATTAGCGGAGTTCTACCTCCATAATTTGGCCCTGCCTAATGTAGTTTCATGGGATCCCAATACGGCCTTGGGAGATATGCAATTAATGGCATTTGCTTCATGGTTGAACCATTAGGACAAAAGAGCAGCAGAAGCCAAAGCGGTCATGAAGCGGGAGCTGAATGAGCCATTGCTCATCAGACCAGAACCAGGGGATCCAGTTGCACTAATCTCGGCACACCAACATTTGTCCACTGACCCTCAAGCTTCATTAAGATATATGGATCAACAGGCCCAAGCCATAGCTCATTTTGAGGACATGGAGAGACTGTTAGGAGACAACGCTGTTCAAGCATGCACCCGCAGATGGAATACATTGGCCCACAGTCTGAAAATCCGAGAGTATCATACTCCAACTCAGATGAGGGAAGCTCTGGTACGGGTAGCCCTCTATAAGAAATCCATGCAAAACCTCCAGGCCAGCTGGATTGGCCTTAAGCTAAGCCCACCACTGCTGCTAGGATTGATGGAAGGCAGCACAGAGAAAGATGATAATGAACAATGGGAAGAGGTGAACAAAAGGGCTGGGTTCCATATCAGCAAGGAGGAAATTACTATAGAGGCTTGGGATGTAAGGGTGGCAGTAAAAGCAATGAAGGATGAAGAGTTGGACTAGTTGCTCAAGGATGAGCAAATATTTTAGCTGGGGGGTGATGATGAGCCCCAAATTTTGGTAACATTTTGGGCTCATTTGGCCTACTTACCTTGCTCAACCCTTCATTTTTTATCACTTATGCATCATTTCTTAGTATATTCATGTTATTTGTAGTAAGGAGGGCAGTCATTATGCCTATGTGGCTAATACATGTTTATTTCGGGTCTTTTTGACATTAAATGGAGCAAAACCACACAGATGGAGGCAAGGAGACAGCCAAGGTGGCATTGCGGGTTTGTAGGAAGGTTGTCCACAGCCTTGAATGACCTTCCTCATGATCTCCACCCCAACTCCGAGCTCCAATAGCTATCACCACCGAGCTAGAAGGCAGCCAACGAATTCTACAGGAACAGCAGTTTACTTTTAGTTGGACAGCCAAGCCCCACTAATTTAGGAGGCCAGCTTGGCCCTCATAATGTATAAATATTGAGGCTGTAGCCTTCGATGTGGACTTTTGAACCTTTGTTGCATATTTTGAATCATGAGATATAGCTATGTTTTGCTCTTTGTAAGCCATTTTTGGCATGTTGTTAGACTTATGATTATGATCTTTTAATAAAAGGCAGGCAGATTTGAGTTCAATTCTGAGTTCTTAGAGGAGCTATAGCTCTTAGGTTTGGGCCCAACCTGAGAGAAATAGGCCTCCTTTCTTTGTATTGTTACTTGTCTTTTCTTCAGCATCATATTTCTTGTCCTTTACATGCACTTGGAAAACACAGTTTGCTGATTCGAATTTCTTGATGTGATTAAGTAGGTTAGTTTTATGGATAAAGTGCTTTCAGTAGTTTAGATTAGAGTAGGAGGATTAGAATTCATCAGAGTTCCAAGAAAAGGTTGATTGTACACTCACTTCCACCTCTGTTTAGAGATTGGGAGTGTAGACCGTGCCAACCACCAAAAACGCAGTTTTATATGTTCATGCAAGCTTTAACGCAATAATTTCAGTTGTAGAAGTGTCCATGCACTTAGATTTTGTGGAGTAGCTCTTTGTTTCAGCACCATGCACGATTCTCCCTTAACTTACATTGCTGTTCTTTGGTTTTCAATAAAACAGTTAGAATAGGTTGATGAATTCTCGGTTTTGTGCAAGACAGAGGTGATTTGTTTCATTTACACTGCGCAGCACCACTCTATCATTCCCTTATCCTTCTTAGCCGTGCCTAAGCCATCTCCTTACCTCCCAGCTAGATCATTTTCCCACCAACTCTTCTATTATCCACGTTGTTTTATCTTTTCAGCCTTCCATTGCCTCCACCCTTCTATCGACCAACCAGCTTTACACACCCCCTCTCCATCTCATCTCTCTGTCCATAACCCATCACAAGCTCCCCTCTCATCCTACCTATCCACCCATACAGCTCATTCACTCCTCCATCACCCACAACTCTGATTGCAGAAAATCCTGTAGAAGTTAGCAGACTTCCTGTAGAAATCCCGAGCTTCCTGTAGGATCCCCTGCAGACATCTTGTAGAAGCTTGCAAACACGGTTTCCAGGCATCTGAACATTGTGAACTTCTGTGGAATGATGTTAGGGATCCCCTGGAACCTCTCAGAGTCCTCCTGACCTTTTCCAAGCCTTCCTCCCCCTGAACTACCCCTGCACAGTCAAAGACCCAGTAAGAAGCACAATCATAATCACTCCAACCACTTGAGCAAAAATACAAAAACATGTTCTCTTCAGATGAAAGTAGTTAGACTCATGCATCTCATCTCACTAGAAGTAATGGCATCTTTTTAGAAGTTGCATTCACACCATTGCATCATAAGGATTAAGCTGGTCAGATTAGGGTTTACTAGGGTTTCCATGTTTTGTTGGCTTTCAGTTCATTCTTGCAAAGTAGGTTAATTGCCTTTGAGATAGCTTCTGTTCATCACTTAAAAAGCTTCTTCTGAGAGCATATAGAAGTTGGCTTAAGCCCTAGCGGACTTGTGCCAGCTGACCAAGTGACAGCTGCGACAAGAGCTAGTACTTGTGCATACAGCATCGTCGCTTCCAAGTTTGTTATGAACTGCCGGGTTGATAAAACTAGAGAAGGAAGCTCCAGGAGTTGTAGCATTATTGCTACAATACTGGATCCCACCAACTACCAATCACATTTACTTCTCTGCTGATTGTATTGATGAGTTCTTCCTTAGACATAGGTTTTATGCATACCTTCAACCTGTAGCCATTGACAAGAAATGGAATCCCTTCCTCATCAATGGTCCTGATTTGAAACAACTCCATTTTCATGACATTTCTATATCTGATATGGGACTAACCATCTTGTCATTAGATTTCCTTTGAAATACTTGAACCCAGAATCATATAATAGTGCCCAATCCCCTTCTTGAAAAACCTTGTCCTTGATATGCCTATCATGCTAGACCTTCTTTTGCAATTACATAACTTTAGTGTGTAGGAGGGCCTACATTCTGAACTCATCCAAACCATTCAATTGGAGCAACCTATTTTGTTGTGATTTGGTGAAATCTAAGTCCAATTGGGATGAAATTCTCAAAGTATTATACTCAAACTCAATAGAAACCAGAGATTTACGTAAACTAGATCATATGGAGTGAAACTAGTAGTTGTCTTCCAAGTGGTGTTATAGGTCCAAGTGGCCTCCACTAATTTGTCTACCCAATCTCTCCTATTTTTTCTCACAACCTTTGTGAGGATTCTCTCCAATTCCCTATTTGTAACCTCTACCTTCCCATTTTCCTGAGGGTGATAAGCAGTAGATGTTTTGTGTTTGATATAATAATGCCATAAATATTCTTGATCAAATGTGATGTGAATTGAGCTCCCTGATCAATGACTATCTCCCTGGGGTACCCACATTTGTAGAAGATATTTTCCCTTAAGAACTAAAACACTTCCCCTCTATTCTTTCCTTGACAACCTTTGTCTCAACCCACTTTGTCAAGTAATCAATTCACAGAACGATGTACTTTTTCTACTATGATGGTGGATCAATTGTCCCAATGAAATCCATGCCCCACTTGTCAAATGGACCCAAGGCTACCTGGGGCTACAGGGGCATTTCATCCTTGGGTACGGATTCTCCCATCCTCTAGCACTGATCACATGTGTTGGTATACCATCTTGCATATTGGTGGAGAGTGGGCAAATAATAGGCAGCTTGTAGAGCTTTGAAAGTTCTTCTCTTGGTAGAGAAATGACTTACAGAGGGCCCATAATGGAAGACCAAGATAATATCAAAGAATTCCTCTTCGTTGAAACATATCCTTAAGATTTGATCGGGTCCCAGATTAAAGAGATTTCCCCCAATCCCAGTGAAAGGTGTGTTTTTCGTTACCATTATGCTTTTCTCCCTAGATGACAGATCTGGGGGAAATTTTGTAGCAACTAAGTAGTTGGATATGTTAGAAAACCAGAGAGAGAGAGAGATCAGATATAAAATGGGTGCTCATTTGGAAGTTGATCATCAACTATCCCTTCATCACTTATAGCCAAAGCAAGTCTAGACAAAAAATATGCAACTACATTTTCTTTTCTTGGCTTGTCAATCATAGTTAAATCAAATTGTTTTAACAATAGAAACCATCTAATGATTATAGCATTCAAATCAGCCTTATTGATCAAGTATTTAATAGATGCATGGTCAGTATGTAAAAAAATTTGGTATCCAGTGATGTAGTGTCTAATTTTGTTTAAGGAGTGTACAACGACTAATAGTTCTTTCTCAGTTACAGTGTAGTTCAATTCAGCCTTAGACAAATTTTTTCTAATGAAATAATTGACATAGGGTAGCTTACCATCTATTTTTCTGAAGGCTACCCCCACAAATTTTTTGGATGCATCAGCATGGATATTGAAAAGAAGAGTTCAATTTGGGACCCTAAGTATGGGTGCAATGGTTAATTTCTCTTTCAAAAACTTAAGGTATGCTTCACAACTATTTTTCCAATAGAATTCTAAATCCCTGGCCAACAATCCAAACAATGGTGAAGCCACTTTACTAAATTCCTTGATAAACCTCCTATAATATCTAGCTAAGCCCAATAAACATTTAACATCCCTCTAATTTTAAGGAGTAGGGACCCTTTTGATGATGACAATATTTTCTCAGTCCACCTATATTCCCTCCTAAGACATCTAATGGCCAAGGAAAATCCTTGCATTCATTAAGAATTTAGATTTCTCAGGACTAGGTGATAGGTTTGTTTCAATTCATTTCCTCAGGAATTTTCCCATGTTAGAGAGAGCCTCCAGGAAGTCACACCCATGGTCAGTGAAATCATCCATGTGGATCACCACAAATGAATGGAAAAACTCAGCAAAGATGCTCATAACCTCCCTTTGAAAAGTTGTGGGGGAATTGCATAGACGAAAATGCAATACCCTATAAGCAAAGGTACCCCAAGGGAATGTGAACGTAGTTTTGTCTTGATCCTTAGGTTTGATCTGGATCTGATTGTAACCACTCAATCCATCTAGGAAAGAGAATAAATTCTTCCCTGCAAGGTCATCTAAAACTTGATCAATGAAAGACAAATGGAAATGGTGTTTCTTGGTGGATTTGTTCAGTTCTCTGTAATGCACACAGATCCTCCACTTCCCATTCTTCTTTGGGACTAGAAATAGAGGGGAAACCCACTCACTATCTTAGATGGTGTGGATGAATGTTGCATTTAGCAACTTTTACAATTCATCCGTTACTATGTCGTTGAGGACTGGGTTCATTCTACTCTAACATTGGTGCACAGGTTTCCATCCCTCTTTGATGTAGATATGATGCGTAAAAATTGAGGGATGCACCCCCTTCATTTCCTTATAGTTCTAGGAAAATGCATCTAAGTGTTCTCTCGACATCTTGCACAACTTCTATTCTTAGTTGGTTGAGAGATAGGGGTTGATATCTAAGGTTCTAAATGAACCAAATTCTACAAATTTGACAATGGCAGGACTTGGGTCAACGAGGCATAAATCATTCCAAGTAATACTCTCAGAATATTTCAAAAACTCATCAAGAGGCATGGTATTGGGGGACTGGTTCTAGAGGATATGGTCAACGATTTCATCTTCATCAAGTTTCCCCCCTCTTATAATACCATCTAGGGTACATATCGTATGGTATGTTCTATGATACACTTTATCTTCCTCCTCCTCTTATGGACACAAGGGTAAGTCATGCTCAATGGATTTCTGATGAGGAGGGTACAATACCAATTATTTGGACAAATTCCCATTCTTAGTGGTCATGTTCCCAACACTGAAACTAATGTAAGAATCAACAGTGTCTAATCATGACCTTCCTAAGATTAGAGGATAACCATTGAATTTGGTTTTTTGGCTAGAGAACCAAGAAGTCAATAGGATTACTCCAAAGAGTCAATGGATTCTATTACATCCTCAACAACTCCCTCAGGTGCCACTGTGGATCTATCTGCGAGTTGCAGTACTTTAGTGGTCTTTATTAAGGCTCCTTAGAGGTTTAATTTTAGCATGGTTTCTTTAGTCATAACATTGATGGAAGCCCCAATATCAATTAGGATATGAGGTACAATGATCCCATTAATGTGCACATCTACTATTGGACTTCTAGGGTCTAAATATTTGGACAAATCATTGTCCCTAACATCAAATTAGATAATTGACCAATAAAATTGATGGTGGGTGTGTCTCTTTTTCTCCTCCCAAGGTGTTTGAAACATTTAGCCTTGATAAGATTATTATAGATAGGAACATTCTCAATATCCTAGAGGAGCGATATTTTAACACACATACTTTTCAATTCTCCAAAAAGTTTAGTCTCATATTGGCTGTGTTAGTTAGCATGGATCAATCTCTCAAAAAAATGAGGTGCATTTACTTTAGGGGTATTCTCTTCATTTTTGTCTTCAAGTCCTTCAGGTGAATATGGAGGTTGGTTTTTTTGAATCACTCTTCTAGACCTAAGGTTGATTTCTTGAATCTCCACAACATAGGTAGGGTAAGATGTCTCTCCACTATAGACTTGTTGTGCTTGCATGTTTTTTGAGTTTGTATTGGGTTGAGAAGGCGTCTAAGGTTGCTTTGGTGGATCATGGATAGTGAGTTGGGGTTGAGGTAGAGGTGGAGGTGATAAAGTAGGATGTTGTTTGAGTTGAGGCTTCACCCTTGTGATAGTTTATTCCATTGAGGGGGTTGAGAAGCATATGGTTGAAATGGTTGACTGACAGGTTGGGGAGGATATTAAGGAGCATAAGGCAAAGAAGGAGGTGTGGACCGTGATGGATGAGTGGAGGAGTACCGAGGTGGTGAGGGTTCATTTTGGTTGGGATAGTAATAAGAGTAAGATGCATCTTGCATGCCCTATTGGTATGGCGGAGGTCCTTGAGGCCTCCTTTGATTTATAAAGGAGAGTTACCCAGCCCCACCTGTTGCCCCTTAATACACAGCTTTTGAAGCAAGAAAAGAAGGAAATATATCCATGGAATGGTTTTCATCACATATTGAGTAGACCTCTATGAAATTTAATGGGCATTCATTTATAGGGTGCTTTCTAGTGCATTTAGGGAAGCAAATAGCTAAGACTCTCTCTTCTTCCTCTTGTCTACTCTTGATCTGCATGGTATTCATTTGGGAAGCAACAATATGCAACATTTCAGGTTTAAAGTCCCCCAACATGTTCACAATCTCATTCTTGATGGATGTTGCGGAAGGAGAGGAAATGGCCAAGCCTTGAATACCCTTCTTCCTAGTAGCCCTAGAGTAATTTTTGAACATTGTTTTGATGTCATCATAGGATAACTAATATATGTCTCCCATGTAAATCATGTTGATGTTTTCAGCATGTCCTCTCTGATCCCTCAGAGGACAACTAGCGTGAGTGATTCAAGATCATTGGTGCATCAGGCCCTCCAATAACTGAATTGAAATCTCTCCTCATATTCCTCTAGGGATTCATTGAGTCCAAGATTCATTCTAAATATTTATTCCTTGGCTTCATTAGACCTACAAGAGTCCTTGTACTTGTTATTAAATACATTGCATTTTAGGTCAAGTAATGATGTTATCCCTAGGCACACCCATAAACCAGCACAAGGTTGCATCCTTAAGGGTAAATGGTAATAAATTGAGCTTCTGGTCATTAGAGGCATAGACATAGGTCCTATAGCAAAGATAAAATTCAAACATAAAAGTATCAAGATTCTCATAAGTTAAGCCATGGAAGTGTGGAAGTGCATTAAGGCTTATATTCTTCATTCTAGCCTCTCCATTAGTCTCTCTGATAGGGAAAACCTCATTGTTCCTTTTTTCAGCCATGGTTTGGGTAGGTCAAATGGGTTCTTCTTCTTTCCCAAATGGTTCTTGAAATATCTTACATTGCTCACCTAAAGGGCATTTTAACTCCAATGTAGTCATAGGGGAAGCTAACAGTCGCCAAAGAAGAGTGAAGATTGATTGTTTGAGGGTGTGGAGGTGTTTGGTAAGAATTTTCCTTGAGTATATCTATTCCTACAAGGCATGAAATAATTTATTTCTTCTTTTATGTGATTTTTAAAAAAATGAATGCAAAAGAGAAATGATGCTTAAGAAGAAATAACATCTACCTAGAAACCTCCCCGAAAATGATGCCAAAAGGTGATGTGCCTTGGTATTGTACCAAGAGTGTTACAACTTCCAATAGATCTTCAACTTTATCTCACAACCCGGAGTTCGTACAAACTTAGAGGTGACACTTCTATATACACAGTAGATGGGATTCTACTCATGCCACCCTCAACTAGGAAATTTTATCAATAGTTCTCTAAGGCCATTCTTTCTACTAAATTAGAAGGAAACTATCTAATGAAGGCGCAACTCAGAACTATCTCTAATGATAAAAAGCAAAACGATTTTCAAACCTAAAATTGTAAATGTCGTTAACCTGTAAATTCTATTGAATCAATCCAAGAAAAGACAAGAGCTACACATATTCCAAGAAGAGATATAACTTATCTTTCAATCAACCATCTAGCTACCAAATCCACTTGTAAATAGGAAAATTGATATATCAAATGATAACTCAATATTTGATGCATAACCTATCTATATTACACTTCCATATAAATCAATGTCATATTTGTGCTAAATATATGATAAAGAGACTAATGCTATTCTATTTTGTAGTGAATGAAAAGGATGGTTGGAATGGCCTAGGTGCTTCCCTTGATCATGGATTCATAGCTCGGGGTCAACATACTTCTAAACTAAGTCAAAATTGCATCATAGGTAAGAAACCATGGTGAAATAGGCTGCTATAAATATGGTATAGGAGGCTACTACAGGTGCCTTTTATTGCTACAAAAAGGCCTGTAATGCTACATAAATGTTGTTGAGAAGGTTTAGGAGGTAGGAATGGTTAGTTCAAGGGATGGTAAGGTGGATGGATGTTGGCGTAGATGGATGAAAGTTGGCCAAAACCCCTAGCCGAGATCAATGCCTTAGGAAGGGTTGTTTTGAACTAGGAGAGTTCCTCATAGTGACCTAATGGAATGAGCTTAAGGACATAGTTTGGGATTCATCAAAGAGGGTGAAGAAGTCCAATATGGAGATGGTGGAACACCCTTGGCTACATATCAAAAATAACCCTGCAACATCACATGCACATACTATTTTATCACTGACAAAATCAAACAACTAATAGTGGAAAAGATGAGTTGGTTTCATCTAATCTATGCCAAACATTCTGATCTTATCAATAACTCAACTCCTAAGCTATAGTAAGCACATGCAAAGAAATATGACAAACATAAACCTTCTTCCAATAAATCATAAACATAATATTTTTGTATTGTGATTGTAGATCGTTCCATTCATGTTCCCATGGGAGAGATGAGATAGAGCTTGCAATCACAATATTTTGAGGGGTTATTTGTAATGAAATGTAGAAGACTAATAAGAAATATAAGATCAAAATAAATATCAATAGATAAGAGGGACCTAAGCCACTAGGGTTGGGCCCAAACCCAATAGACTCAACCCTCTATAACTAACTCAGTGATTAACAAATAAGAAACTTCTCATTGTCATTGCACCAATTTCAAATACATGACATAACCAGTAAAAAATAATATTATCAAGTGCTTAAGCTCGATAGCTTCCTAGCTGAAAGCAAAGTTTGATTCCTAATGAGATATTTTCCATGTTTATTTATACAAGATGGTAGCTACTAACAACTCCCTAAAAAATAGGAATATTTGTCTTCCAAAACTCGAGAAGGATGGATCTTGATCTTCTTTAATTGCACTTGCTTGGGTGCCAATGACCTCAAGATAATGAGAGAGAGTGTGATGATTTTGGCTGATTGACGAAGTTGAGGAGGTGAACAACCTCCTAGAATCCGTCCCTACTCTCTACTATGAGATATTGCATTGAACTCATCTAAAAAAGCTCCATTTCATACATTTAAACCATATTAGGCCACATGATATAGCAAAAAATCTCTTATCCCTCTCACTAAGCATAATATAACAAAAAACATAAATGAATGTGTGAAATATATAGTTCTAAAGATAGAAAATGGCATTATTACCCTTATGATGTACCTATTTATGAGCCTCATCATCAATCCCTTGGGTTTATTAATCTAAGGGTTCATATTTCTAGGGTCTATTATTATTCATAGGGTTTATAATATTAATCCTAGGGTTTAATATAAATCCCTTCGGTTTATACTAATGGTTAACTATCATCCAAAGTTTCATTGTGACAACTGTTGTCTCTACAGGAAAATCAACTATGGTCATCAATCGTCAACCTTGGGAAATCATGGTCAATCATGGTCCAACATCACATTGTGACAAATATTGTCTCAATATGAAAATAAACCATGTTCAGTAATAGTAAACTATGGTAAATCATGGTCATTAATGGTCAACCATGGTCCAATGTTGCATTATGACAAATATTATCTCAATATGAAAATCAATCATGGTGAACCATGTCGAACCATGCTTATTTTAGCATTTATAAAATTTATCATAGGGTTTATATACCTCAGTCTATAATATTTATCTTACTCTTTGTCATAGGATTTTCTCGATGTGAAAACCAATCATGGTTAGCCATGGTCAAACATTACATTGTGACAAAGATTGTCTTGAGATGAAAATCAACTATGGTCAACCATGTCTATTTTATGGTTTACATACCTAGTGCCTATAATGTTAATCCATTGGATTAAATATTATTCCCGTGGGTTTATAGTCCCTTCATTTTTTAGTATTAATGCCTCAGGCTTATTATTCCCTTGGGTTTATGATAAAAAAAAAATGGTTTTATTAATCTAAGGATTCACATTCCTAGGATATAATATTATCCAAAAGATTTATAATATTCATCCTAGGGCTAAATACAAATCCCTTGGATTTATAATCATGGTCCAACCTCACATTGTGATGAAGGTTGTATCAATATGAAAATTATCCATGTTCAACCATCGTCAATCATCATCAGTGATGGTCAATCATGGGAAACCATGGTCCAACGTGACATTGTGGAAAATATTGTCTCAATATTAAAATCAACCATGGTCAACCATAGTCGACAATGGTCAAACATTGCATTGTGACAAATATTATCTAAATAGCAAATCCAATCATATTCAACCATGGTTTATCATGGCCAATGATGGTAAACCATGGTCAACCATTGTCCAATGTCACATTGTGACAAATCATGTATCAATATGAACGTCAATCATGGTCAACTATCATCAACCATGGTCAACCATGGTCCAACGTCGCATTGTGGTAAACATCTACCATGGTGAACAATGGTCAATCATGGTCAACCATGGTCAATCATGGTCAATAATCATAGTCACATTGTGACAAACATTGTCTCATGGTCCAACGTCACATTGTGTCAACCATAGTCATCCATGGTCAACCATGCCCAACCATGGTCATCAAGTGTCCCACATCACATTGTGACAAAGATTCTCTTAATATGAAAATCAATCAAGGTCAACCATGGTCCAACATCACATTATGACAAAGGTTGTCTCAATATGAAAATCAAGCATGGTCAACCATGGTCAATGATGTTTTTTTAGGGTTTATAATATCTATCTTAGGTTTACAATATTATTCCCTCGGGTTTAATATTATTTGCCTTAGTTTTTAGTACCAATCCCTTGGGTTTATTAATCTAAGCATTCATATTCCTATAGTATAATATTATTGATAAGGTTTATAGTATTAATGCAAGGGCTTAATATAAATCCCTTGGGTTATATATAAATTTCTTGGGTTTATAATATTAATAATCTCTTCAATTCATAATATAAATATTTATTATATTATTGATAATATCAATAATGTTATCATTTTATTATAATACAATAATAATTATTATAAATTGTCATTATAATTGTTATAATTATTCTATATTTATGGTATAATGATAATAATATTTTATTATATATTTATTATTATATTTATTATAAATATCAATATTAATATTAATATTGAATCCATATCAATTGATGTCTATCGACTTATATCAACCATATTTATTAATGTGGTTGTGTAGTTTATTGATATACCATGTCTATCAACAACATTTATTTATGTGGTTGTGCTAGTTTAAAAGATATGAATAACAATAAAATATAAAATATTTCACTATGCAAGATTAAGTAATATCGATGTACATTTATTAATATATTAATAGTACTAAATCATTTTTAATATGGAAAACTTGATATATAAATAGAATATTTCAATATCTATGTTTTAATGTCAAATATATATAATTAAAAAAATATTATGGTTAAAAAAATTCAAGTAGCCACCCCAACCTAACAAAACATTTAAGAGGGGGACAAAATGGCTAGTGGCCCATGCAAAACTATAATAGCATTATTTCTTTATTTTATCAAGATGACAAGTGTTCACTCTAGCTTCAACAACATTTTTTGTTTGCGATTTTTATGGTGTAATATGGTCCCTCCCCCCCCCCTAGGTGGTATTTATTTTGGGGTCTTATGGAATTTATGGAATTAATGGGTATGTGCACACTCAATTACTTGTAATATCTAGGACTTATTTTCTAATTTTTCCTTAATCATGTGGTGTTGTCGTGGTTTGTTTTTATTTATGTCATGGTTTTGTCTAGGATGGTTTGATGGGACTTATGTTTAGACATTATGACTTTGAGGAGAGGTAGTTGTTTTTCTTATTGTTTAAGCACCTTCCCATCTTCATGCCTTGCACCATTTGAAGGTTTGGACCATGTGTGATACTTACATTAAGGTACTTCTTGAGACACCTAACTCTATTAACATATGCTTTGGTCTTGAATTTAATGGTTGGTTGGTATACAACATTTCTTATTTTTTGGCTTAATGACCTGTGGTGTGCTAGCAACTACTAATTCTTGTTTTGGTCTTATTCTTGGGATCCTCACTACCTATATCTCCTCCACTAGTGTGTTGAGTTTTGTCTTTTTTAACAACTTTTTACATCTCTCGAGCACCATGCCTTGTTCATGTGAAATTACCAATGTGCCAGTTGTGTCCCTAAGGTAGAAGTTGCCTTTAGCATTAGAGGTTGTAACCATATATCAATTTTCTCTACCTTCCAATATTTGTGATGAGGTTCGCCATCTTGAGTCCCTCTCCATTGAAGATCCCTTTCTATGATTCTAAAATCTTAAGGAGTTAGCCCACTCCATTCTTGACTCCTTAAGGAGTTAGCCCACTCCATTCTTGACTCCTTAAGGAGTTAGCCCACTCCATTCTTGACTTTGGTCACACCAGTGACACACTAAGACAAATGCCCTAACTCCATTACCCATCATTGGAAGATAAAAAATATCATGGGCACAATCGTGAAAGAGAAAAATGATGGATGTATTGACATTTTATTGACATTCTCTCATGCGATTTGAAACATATAGCTACTCCAATGTGAAGGATCCTACTCTAGTGACTTCCCCATATTCTTGATTTTTTATGATCTATTATTGTAGCACTTTTATTTGTAGACAAGTAGGTAATAGGCTTGTTTAATTCAACCATTGGTTTTATTTTGGTTAAATTTTCTCTAGTTTCTTTTATAGTTTAATCTAATGAAGACATGGCTATTTCCTAGTTTATCTTGATACTTTGATATTCCTAGCTAATAATTAATATAAATTTAAAAAAAAAAACTCAAATTACTCTTTTGTATATCTATAATTTTAGATATTTTGATTTCAAGTTTAAAAACATATTATTGAAACCACAAATGTAAATGGTGTAATATACACCATTCAAATATCTAAAAAATAATAAATCTCTTTTCAAATTTTCTACAGACAAATTTAATATTAAAAAAAACATATTTAATATAAAAACAAGACCATGAATAAAATAAATATTTAATATAAAAACAACACAATGAGTAAAATGTATATCAAAGTTGAGGAGAAAATACATTTTTAAAAAGAAATTGATTGACAGATAAGAATGCCGCTCAAGATTTCTATTCTGATTGCGTTTAAGCCAAAATACATCTATATTAAAAAAAAAAAATACAATGTAAAACATACGTTTGGTGAATAGATCGATGATACAAATATGACGGATAATATCATATCTCCATATGTTTGACGAATAGATCCATAATACAAATACGACGGACAATATCATATCTCCACGGTTGCAACGGCTATAACTACGCCCTTAAACTTTTCAGGTACGTGGAATTCAATCAACTCGTGAGTTGACGGGTTTAACATACAACAAGCCTGACGAAACAGAATCTCGTAACGTTACTCAAAAAAATATCGCCGCGCCACTCTGCGGTGCACGCAGAACCAGAAAATTTTATGGGAATAACAGTTTCGATAGCCCAATTGTTGTCCTCCGCATCATATTTCATCCAGTGTTGTTTAGTGAAGGTATATAGGTGCCCAGAAGCAACTAACGACAACGACTTGAACGGTTGCACGAATGTCCACATATCCTCCACTCGTCTCCACACGCCCGTCTTTGGATCATAAATTTCTGCATTGTTTCCATCGCCGAATACAAAGAAATTTTCTCCAAGAAAAACTCCATGACAGTCGCCCACTTCTTGGCTCATTGGAGGCAAAATTTCCCACTTGTTTCTTCCACATTGTAAGCCTCTGCTGCTGCGAGCATATGATCATTTGGGCTGCGTCTCCCACCCGCAACGTAAATAAGCCCGGTGGTAGAAGATACAGAGCAGGCGAAGCCGGTCCTTGTTGTGGGCATGTCGGCTCCTCGGCGCCATTTGGCAGACACGAAATAAAAAATATAAACTCTGCTCATCGTTTCCAAGTTTGTCGGATGTATTCCGCCCATGATAACCAGCTTCCCATTAACACAAACCCACTTACAAACGCAGTCAGAATGGAACGGAAGTTCAGTAGGTAAGTCCGGAATGGGACGCAGCATTTCCCAGGTGCGCCTGAGAGGGTCAAACACTATTACTCTGCAGGTACTCTGCTTAGATTTCGTGCCTGGTATTGGAAGTTTGAAATACATAATCGTACAGATCAAGTGGTCACTCGTTGCAGAGGTCAGCCGGTCCTTATAAAACCCTGGACTACTCACTATATCTTTGCATTTTTTGCACACAGCTTTGATGTTGGAGTGCGATTTATATGGAACCCTGAGTAAGCACTGTCTAATGACGTCGTCGGGAAGATTATGAATAGTTCCGTCCTGTCTCAGCAGTGCCAACCTCTTTGACCTCCGCGGGTTCTAGGGTTGTACCTGAAATGAAAAAAAGGAAACAAAATGAGTCGTGACTAACAATTCTTTACGACATCATTGTATTATCAGAATAACAAAAGAATAATGAAGTATTTGTGTTACCATGGCGTTCATCCTGTTTAATGATTTGCAGGTTGCCGTGGAGAAAATAAGTATCGCTTAATAATTTGCAAGGGTGCCGTGGAGAAATTAAGAATCGCTTGAAAAGGAGGAGGGTATGTATAGTTTACCAGAACGAAAGTAAAAATTCATTTCGCTTTAATCAATCAGTGAGCGTTAAAGATTTGAACGCTAAAGCGTTAAAGATTTGAACGTTAAAAACGTTAAAGATTGGGAAGTTTTCATCGCATTATAACAAATGTGAACGTGTAAAATGGCTTTCACCTCAATAGAATTATCCAAATATAAACCTTTGAAGTGCTATTGACCATTCAATGAACTTTTTAGACACATGAAAATGTAGACGGTGAGAAATGCTTTGACCTAATTATTTTAAATTTTAAAATAAAATTTGACCGATATATTTTAAAGCTATATTTATATATTTATTTTTGTTATAGTCAAGATATTGGATTCTTATTCACTATGGGTGGGTGTGGGTGTGGGTGTGGGTGGTGAAATAATTATAATTATTAATATATTTTGATTAATTAAATTATATTAAAATATAAATATAAATTAATTAAAAAAATATTTGTTATATAATATGAGTCTTTTTTTGTAAGCTAAGGTAAAAATTCTATTAATAAAAAAGAAAACTATGTACATATACATATTGCCACCCGCCCAACAGGGAAACCGGGTGATTTCCTAAAAATATATAACCGCCATGAAAAGGTAATAGAAGATCAGTGTCTCAAAACCAGACGAAATACCTCGCTAATCTATCCAAAAACAGACTATGCAACAGTAGAGATAGATCCATATTGTTCAAGACTGCTACCATTATACTGCTATAAACTACTACTATCTGGAAAAAGCACAAAAAACTCCATGTAAAAACCTGTGAATGTCTTCAACTACTGTGGCTACGGATGCATGGCATCATTCCTCACTGCATTTTCATCATCTTCTGTCTTCACAGCTATTCCAATATCTTTCAACAGCTTTATGAGCTGATCCATTTTCCTGTCCTGCATTAGAAGGGTCATTTGTATGTTTTTCAATTCCCTTTTGAACATTGGCATACCCTGTGCGAGCTCCACTATTTCTACTGCTACTTGCTCCAGGGCCTTAGCAAGCAAACGCTTCATTCCCCAATATACGTGCAGTGACTGCTTATAGAGGGACATCCGTCCTCTTGTATGTCCAGGGTCAGGTAAGAAGCTCTCCCAATCAGCCATCTCTGGATCAGATTGATCTTGCAGAGCCTCTTCCTCTAACTTATCTATTATCCTACGAATTTTATAATTAGTTTCCTTGGTATAAGCGGCCTCTGCATCCTATAACTTCTGTCGCATATCCTTCTTGGCCCGACCACGAACAGCACGTCCAGAGCCCTCTTCAGAACCGCGATGCTCTTCTCGCCCTACATGCATCCCTCTGCCCCTAACACCTCCTCGGCCCCTTCTCCCGCGCCCGCGCCTGCTCCTTTCTTCAACCGCCTCGTCGTCATCCTCAGAATCGATGTCAGTATCGTCCTTGTCCTCCTCTGGAACTGAACGCCTCATCCACCTACCAACTTTCCCACCAGAGGAGGGGCGTGGAGTATCCTCTTCAAGAAACTCGCGAATATCATCTTCCAGCTCGTCCGAATCTTCAGGGATATCTAAGTAAATGGGAGGGAGGGACTCATCCACCACTTGCTTCCCTTTCTCTGCCACCGTCGCTCCCTGACTGCGAGTTCGCCTTCCTTTGGATCGAGTTAGATTAATATCCATAGTATCCGTGCACTGCTTCCACTACAAACAACCTCCTTTACAGTCTGGGCTCATAAACAAAACAATGTAACACAAACAGGTAGTCTCCCACGACCTCCTCAGTAACTGCAACTTTCTTACCCACTCTAAGCCTGTACAGAGGACAACTGAAACCCTTACTTTCACTCTCCTAACTGCAGGAAAGAAATTTGCGTCGCTGTAGCTATTATCATACCATCTTCGAAAAAGAGCATGCAGTATAAGGACCTCGCTCGACCACCTTCCCACGTTGTGAACAATTATTCTCCAGACCATCCCATTAATACACGTTGCGTAGCCCAAATCCTGATGTGATGCTCGCCCTGCCCTCTTGACGCCACCGCGCTCCCACCTCAGTACCTGCCTTGCCGTCAGCCTTGGGATGAGCAGGCCTTCGCATGCATGGATATAAGGATGCCACCCATTTAAATTTTCAATACATGTATTTCGTAAGCTGCGTCTGTCACCATAAATGCGGTTATCATATTCAGTCGGAAGCATGAGGAGAAGGCCGTTATGCGGTCCTATCCTCCCCTGTCGCCTCATGATTGCTTTGAGATTTTCAATATATCTATAAATGAGGCTTCGTATGTCTCCATAAATACAGTTGTCACATTCGTTTGAAATCATCAGGAAAAGGTGTTTTAGGCGGTCCGATCCTCCCCCCTCGCCTCATGATTA
Organism: Pinus tabuliformis; assembly: GCA_031772625.1. Classification (NCBI taxonomy): domain Eukaryota; kingdom Viridiplantae; phylum Streptophyta; class Pinopsida; order Pinales; family Pinaceae; genus Pinus; species Pinus tabuliformis. Next base: position 582,046,591 of record CM062814.1, on the reverse strand, counting down.
TCCTGGCGCAATATGACTGCCAGGTCATGCCATCTCATGTCCTCCTGTAAGGCCACCCAGTTGCCATCCAATACACAATGGGAACCGCCACATGCCCAGTTTGCCAAATAATCAGCCGCTCTATTACCTCGTCTTAGAACATGGGTGACTGTAATATAGTCAATCCTCCTCATTTGATGTTCAATATCCTGAATAATTGCGGCCGTCCGCCAGCTCTTGGCTACATGGTCCCAGGCTTTGCCTCTCTGTAATTTCCTCAACATTTCAATGACAATTTGGGAGTCACCTTCAATAGCGAGGTTACGATAACCATTCCTTGCAACAATCTGAATACCATGAAAAATTCCCCAGAGTTCCGCTTCATTATTGGACATTTCACCACCCCATTCAGCATATACCCAACGCGAGATACCGCCACTATCCCGGAAAATACCACCCCATCCTGCATCCCCAGGATTACCCTTTGATGCACCGTCAAAGGATAATTTAATGCAATTATCTATTGGGAACCTAAAACGATTTGGGCTCTAGATAGTAACTCGACTACGCTTATCATTATTAGGATACAACATTGTATAGTCTAGGTTCAATTGGCATAAAATTCGTTGCTCATCCAAGTTTAATTGCCAATCCTCCTCTCGCCAAGGTTCAGACAAGATCGTTTCTTTAATGGAACGGCAAACCACATCCCATATACTGGCGACATGGCAGCTTCGGTCTTTAAAAATACGTCGATTACGTTCCTTCCACACCTCCCAAATTACGAAACCCAGCGTCAAACTCCATATCCTCCTCACCAGCTTGCTATGGAAATGACCTGTACCCCATTGTAAAATGGTATTTCGTAGACTATGAGGATCCCTATTAATCTGCCCGAAGAGAACCCTCACCTCTTCCCACAAACTTTGTGTATACAAACAGTGATTTAGCAAATGCTCCTGGTTCGCAATATCATTATTACAAAGATAACATCGCGATGGACCAATCATCTCGCGTTTCTGCATGTGGTCCCATGTCAATATCCGTTCTCTACACACTAACCATGCAAACATAGTTACTTTGGGCCACCATTTACCTTCCCACAATTTTTTCCAATCCACTTGGTCTGCCGGTCGATCCTCTCTGGTGAGCCTATAATAAGCTTCTTGTGAGTCTTGATATTACTACGAGTTTTGATATTACTAACGAGTTTTGGTTTGAAAGTAATACTTACGGGTATTTGAGTTATTAGAATCACAAGGGTTTTGTATTGAGATTGAGCTACAACAATCTTTAGCATAAGTTGTGATGCGGGAGCATGTGACTTAGAAGGGAAAAATCTTCCCAATTATTCAAAAAATCCAAAAATAAAATTTAGAGGCAAGAGAGTGGGGTCCTTTAGCCTGCAATTTCTATGCTTTCTTAGTTAAAAATAGAATAAATTCTAGCAATAAAGCATGCTATTTGTAATAGAGCTTATCAATCTTTATGTATTTTATTAATTAAATAATTTAATTAATTTAATTTAATTTAATTTAATATTGTAATTTAAAAAATAATAATATAAAAAAAAAAAAATTAACTGAAAATTAATTAATTCACACATAACATATCTCACAATTTTAAATATCACAAAAAAATTTAAATATAAGTCTTTTAAATAAAATTGATTTATTAATTTAATTTAATTTTGAATAAATATTAAAATTAAATCAATTAAAAATAAATAAATAAATTAATATATAACATATCACATAATTTTAAATAATATATATATGTCTTTTAAATAAATTTATTTATTAATTTAATTGAATTTTGAAATCAAAAAATTAAATTAAATTAATTAATTAATTAATATATAACAGATCACATAATTTTAAATAACATAATAAAATATTTATATACAAGTCTTTTAAATAAAATAAAATAAAATAAATTAATTAAATTAATTAAAAATTAGTTAATCATTTAATATATAACATACCACACAATTTTAATTAACATAAAATTTTTATATAAGTCTTTTAAATAAAATTCTTTTATTAATTTAATTTTGAAATAAATATTAAAATTAAATTAATTAAAAAAATTTACTAATTAATTAATTTATAACATATTACATAATTGTAAATTACATATAAAATATTTATATATAAGTCTTTTAGATAAAATTTATTTATCAATTTAATTTAATTTTGAATTCTAAAAAAGAAACAATTAAAATAATTAATAATTAATCAATCAATTAATATATAACATTTCACATAATTTTATATAACAAAATATATATATATATATATATATATATATATATATATATATATATATAAATCTTTTATATAAAATTTATTTATTAATTTAATTTAATTTCAAAAATTAAAATAAAATAAATCAAATTAAATTACCTAAAAATTAATTAATTAATTAATATATAACATATCACACAATTTTAATAACATATAAAAAAATATTTATACATAAGTCTTTTAAATTAAATTCTTTTATTAATTAAAAAATAATTAAATATTATATATATATATATATATATAGATATATATATAATTAAAATAAATAAATTAATTAATTAATTAATAAATATAAATCAATTAAGCCGACATCATAAGTTAAAGCTATATCTTTCTATTCTTCTATTAATAACTTCTTAATTTTCTCGACTCTCTCTTTTCAAAATACAGATCTTATTGCCCTGATGATGGACTCACCTAGCTAGTCCGAAACGTCAGTTTCATAAATTGCTCACAGGTTTTCCATTAACAAAAAACATTCTGCCAGCCTGTATGGAATCTCTCTTTAACATGCTTTTCTTTGTATCGGATAAGGACCAAGAGGGCCTATCCTTAGTTATAAATAAAGAGGCAGCAAAGCTCTCATCAGAGAGAAGAGAGAGGCGAGCGCCATAGTATTATTTTGGAAAAATTTGTTCTCTCGGTGTCTCTTATTAAACGACTCTGTGATATGCATGTGTAGAGTAATATGTACTTGTCGATATTAGATAGTGCGACGGTGTTGAAAGGGTCCTATTTCCTCACACTGCAAATGTTGTATGTTAATCACTGAATCATTTCCCTTTTCATTTTATGGTTTATACAGGCTCGATTTTATAGTAGCGCATATGTCTCTGCTTATAGCAAGAGATCTTGCGTAATTTCATTAAGTGGTTGTGGTATATTTGAAATCTTATAACTGTAATTTCTTACCCACGTTGATCCGAGACCATATCGGCGTCAAGAGGTTCGTTGGAACTGATAGTTGAATGCACGATTTACAAAGCCTTCTGGTCTGAAAGGAGCCATAGCGTGACAAAGGGCCGAATTCCGAATTTGGAGCCGAATTAATATGAATTGCAACATATATGTATCGCTAGGTCCGTTATCTCGGAGGTAGAATAGTGGTTAAGTGAGTCGACTGGCGAAAAGCGGAACCACCGATTTATTAAAGGCCGTGTATTAGTGCATCGGGTCCACTGATTCGAAGGGAACAAGACCATTGCTTTGGCGATTGCGACTTATATATATATATATATATATATATCGGCGAAACTAGCATAGAGGGCGGCGATACATAACTATCACCGATGCGATACATATACACAAGCCTTTGCCCATGGTAAAATTCTGTCTATAAACGTCGCCGATGCAAGAGGAATATATAACGTGAATATATATTTGTTGTATGCGTAAGTCCACAAAAAGGGATATTTCTTGTAAGAATTCCCGAAAGCCACTGTTTGATAATAAAACATGACCGTGGTGTTTTTTTTAAAAAGAAATGAAATAACAGTTTAATGACTAATGTGCCAAGAACTGAAGAAAGGGAAATTGATAAAGATATAGAAGAACTTGCAGGTAGATTATGGAGATTGTCTTTAACGCCTGCACCCACGCCATCATTAGTGGTATCAGAGCCAACAACTCACATTGAATTGAATCTCAGGAGCCGAAGAAGGATGGCTTTCAGAGTTGGAAGAGGACGAGGACGTGGTGGAAGAAGACGACCTGCTGCAAATGCTGAACTAATGGAAGCAGTAGAAGAGCTGTGAGCTAGAGTGGATGCATTAACTTCGGATAGAAATATAGATGATGGAGATGTCAGTGAGCCCGAAACTGAAGCTGCTAAAGAGGAGGAAGTTGTACAGGTTACTCCTGATATGAGATTCTTTCAGTCAGTGTTGAAATCCACAGCCGGGCCATGGAACCAATTAGTACCGATATATCAAGGAGGACTGAATCCAGAAGAATTGATCGACTGGATTAACAACATGGAGAAATTCTTCGATTACGAGGAAACAGGGGATGAGATGAAAGTAAATTTTGCTGTCACCAAGTTAAAAGGCCATGCAACACTCTGGTGGGATGGTGTGCAGGCGGAAAGGAAGAGACTTGGTAAACAACCTATCAAGAACTGGAGCTGAATGGTAGCAAAGTTAAGAGGTAAGTTCTTGCCAAGTAATTATCAACAAACATTGTTTAGACAAATGCAAAATCTTAGACAGAGAGCTTTAACAGTAAAAGAATATACAAGAGAGCTTTATAAAGTAAGCATAAGAGCTGGAGAAGCCCAAGACACAGATGAGAAGGTAGCTAGATATATGAATGGCCTCAAGATGGACATTCAGGATGAGATAAGTCTGTTGTCTCCTAAAACTGTAGAGGAAGTTTATCAGATAGTGTTGAAAGATGACGAAAAACTCATAAGGAAGCAGTCTCCCAAAGGGAGAAGGACTTTCAGAGGAAAAGGAAGTCAAGGTGGTAGAGGAAGATCTACAGCACCTAGAGATGGAGCTAGCAGTAGCTCAACCCAGCATGCACCCAGAGAAGGTGATGCAAGAGGCACAGGGAGTTTTTCCAGAGGAACAGGAGGCAGAGGAAGAGGCAGAGAAATAAGATGTTACAGATGTAACAAGCTGGGACACAGAGCTTTTGAGTGCCCAGAGAATGCAAACATAAAGTAGAGGAATGCAATTGTTGCTCCAGCTGAAGAAGAAGCACCAGCGGCAGCGGTAGCAGAAGAAGAAAATACACCAGAAAGAGGTGAATCTCTGGTAGTTCATAAAGTCTCACTTAAGCCGGTGAAAGAGGTGGTTGCTGAACCGCCACAAAGGAAAACTTTATTCAGGACAGTGTGCAAAGTCCAAGGGAAATGTTGCCAGAGGATCATTGATAGTGGCAGCACTGATAATTTGGTCTCTACAGAAGTAGTGGAGAAATTGAAGCTGAAGACAATGAAGCACCCAACACCTTATGAGGTGTCATGGTTACAAAAGGGACATCAACTGTTGTTATGTGAACAATGTGAAGTGGAATTTCAAGTGGGCAAGTATAAAGATAAAATTGTTTGTGATGTGATGCCTATGGACGTGTGTCACATATTGCTTGGGAGGCCTTGGCAATATGATAGAGGAGCCATACATGACGGGAAGAGAAACACCTACAAGTTTGGAAAAGATGGTGTTAATCATACATTGTTGCCTATGCAAGAATAAGATGTATCGGGACAGAAGACTGATCCAAAAACTCAGTTACTTGGAGGGAAGGAATACTTGAAGCAGATTGAAGAAAATGAGGTAAATTTTGCCATAATTTTCAAGCCCAAGGTAATATTGACTTGTACTAAAATTTCTGAATTACCCATTGAAATTCAAGAAATGCTGGAGAATTATTATGGTATTATTGTTGATGATTTGCCTAATGAATTACTGCCAATTCGAAAAATCAGTCATCATATAGACTTGATTCCTGGAGCAAGTCTACCTAACAAAGCAGCGTATAGAATGACTCCTGCAGAAAATGAAGAAGTTAAGAAACAAGTGCAAGAATTGCTTGACAAGGGGTTAATCAAAGAAAGCCTAAGTCCTTGTGCAGTGCCAACAGTGCTGAGCCCGAAGAAAGATGGAGGCTAGAGAATGTGTACAGATTCAAGAGCAAGGATAATTTTAGGGGCGAATGTTCGCCCTTTGGCGAAATTAAGGGGTTTTAAATTTTTAGTGGGCGAATATTTTGTATCATAGTACATTTTTACAAATCACCTCAAATAGCCCACCTTATTTTAAGGGAGAGGGTAAGAAAGGTAAATTTAGCCCTTGAAATTAGGACTTACAACCTTCCATTCGCCCATTTTCAAGAATAGGTTTTATTTAAGTGAATCCATTCGCCCATTTTCAAGAATAGGTTTTATTTAAGTGAATCCTATGGGCCAAATACCATATTTATAAAATAGGTATGGTAAATTAATAAAAATATAAATAAATGAGAGGCATGGTAAATAAATAAAACATTTTTTATATTTACTCCATAAGTCACCTTACATACATGTAAGGGGGTAAACAAATAAAAATATAAGTAAAGTGGAGGTATGGTAAATAAATAAAACGTCTTTTTATACTTACTCAAAAGGTATGGTAAATAAATAAAAATATAAATAAACTAGACGTATCATAAATAAATAAAACCTCTTTTTATATTTAGTCCATAACCCTCATTCTATTTATGAAGGCTCAAGAAAGAGGTTTTATTTAAGTGAATCCTATGGGCCAAATACCATATTTGTAAAAGAGGTATGGTAAATTAATAAAAATATAAATAAAGGAGAGGTATGGTAAACAAATAAAACATTTTTTTATATTTACTCCATAAATCACCTTATATTTACGAACACTAAAAAAATGGGTTATATTTAGGTGAAACCTATGGCCAAAATACTATGGGACAAATACCATGGACTAGATTGTTATTAGTACCATGCAAAAAACCATTATTAACCCTAATATTAGAATTAATAAAAATAAAAATGGCACATGGTATTCACCCATGGTATTCACCAAAATGGCACATGGTATTGACCCATGGTATTCACCTGGAATGTAGCCTATTTAAATGGGGGAATTAAACCAGCATGTAGCCTATGCTAAGATTCACTAGGACTTTACAAATTTTTATTATTTAGTGAAAGACTCTCCAAGATCTTACAATATTTTATAATTGAGTAAAATATTCGCCATGCCTGGTGAGAGATTCGCCAAAAAAATATATATACATATTATATTATTGATAAAATCGCCTTCCATTTTTCCTATATACCATGGAGATTCGCCCATTTATTATATTTATAAATTTAGGGGGGGTTCTTAAAATTTTCCCTGTTCAAGAGCCATCAATAAGATTACAACCAGGTAAAAATTTCCATTACCCAGAATTGAAGATTTAATGGATTGCTTGTCTGGCGCAAAATATTTTTCAAAGTTAGATCTTAAAAGTGGCTATCATCAGATAAGGGTAAGAGAAGGGGATGAATGGAAAACCGCTTTTAAGAACAATGAAGGATTATATGAATGGAGAGTGATGCCTTTTGGGTTGTCCAATTCACCAAGTACATTCATGAGGCTTATGAATGAAGTTCTTAAAGAATTCATTGGTAAATTTGTAATAGTATATCTGGATGACATATTAGTTTATAGCAGATCCAAGGAGGAACACTTGAGTCATTTAAATTATGTTCTACAGAAGCTGCAACAAGAAAAATTATTGTTGAATCTGAAGAAGTGTTTATTTATGAAAGAGGAGCTGGTGTACTTGGGATTTGTTATCTCATCTGAAGGATTGAAGATGGATCGGGAAAAGATCAAAGCAATTGTGGAGTGGCCTTCACCCAAGAGTATTTTTGAGGTAAGGAGCTTTCATGGTCTTGCTAGTTTTTACAAAAAAATCATTAAGAATTTTAGTAAGATTAATGCACCTATTATTGAGACCATAAAGAAATATAAACAACCATTTAAGTGGACTGCTGAAGCAGAGAGGAATTTTCAGCTATTAAAGAAGAAAATAACTGAAAAGCTTGTTTTGGTTCTTCCTGATTTTAAGGAAACTTTTCAAGTTAAGTGTGATGCCAGCGTAGATGCAATTGGAGGAGTTTTAAGCCAAGAAGATAGACCAATAGCTTATTTCAGTGAAAAGCTAAATGATGCAAAAAGGAAGTATTCTTCTTATGATAAGGAGTTTTATGCAGTTGTGCAGGCACTAAAGAAGTGGAGGCATTATTTAATGTTGAAAGAATTTATTCTTTATTCAGATAACCATGCATTGCAGTTTATAATGCAGCAGCCAAAACTCAGCTAGAGACATGCTAAATGGGTAGAATATCTTCAAGGCTTTCATTTTGTGTTGAAGCATATAACTGGACAGTCAAACAAAGTCACAGATGCCTTAAGTAGGAGAAGTGTATTGCTCCAAGAAAGTCAAATCCAAGTGTTGGGTTTTGATTTTCTTAAGGAATTATATGAGACCGATTCAGATTTTAAGGAGGCATTTGAAGCTTGTAAGAATCTTGTTTTGGCAGACAGGAGCAAGTGGTTGGATTATTTTATACAAGATGGACTGTTATTTAAGAAAAATCAGTTGTGCATACCCAACTGTTCAATGAGAGAGAATTTAATCAAAGAGAAGCATAGTGGAGGACTTGCAGGACATTTCGGTAGAGAGAAGACGTTTGCACAACTCAACATATTTTACTTTTGACCGAAAATGAAATCTGAAGTAGAGAAATATGTAAGAAATTGTAAAGTCTGTCAGTATGCAAAGGGAAGGAGCCAGAACACAGGGTTGTATAATCCATTGCCAATTCCAGATAGGCCTTGGGATATGGTAAGTATGGATTTTGTGCTAGGATTGCCAAAGACTACAAGAGGCTATGATTCAATTTTTGTGGTAGTGGACAGATTTTCAAAAATGGCACACTTTATTCCATGTTATAAAACTAGTGATGCTTCTCATATTGCTAACTTGTTTTTTAAAGAAATTGTAAGATTACATGGATTGCCCAAAAGTATTATTTCAGACAGGGATTCAAAGTTCGTTGGAAATTTCTGGAGAACACTATGGAAGAAGCTGGGAACTAAATTAAATTTCAGTTTTGCCTACCATCCACAAACCGATGGACAGACTGAAGTTGTGAATAGAAGTTTAGGCAATCCTTTGAGGAGCTCTACTGCGGAGCATCCAAAGCAATGGGATCAAGTGTTACCACAAGTTGAATATGCATATAATGACTCACCAAACAAGAGCACAGGACAAAACCCATTCCATATTGTTTATGGAATGCACCCAAGGGGAATATCTGAATTAAGGAATTTGGGAAAAGAAGAAATGAGAATTGCAGAAGGTGAAGACTTTGCCTCAAGAATGGAGGCGCTACATGAACAGGTGAAACAACATCTACAGGACAACAACATTCAATATAAAACCAGAGCAGACATGAGGAGAAGAGAAATGAACATTGAAGTTGGAGACTTGGTTTTAGCACACCTCCGAAAAGAGAGATTTCCAAAGGGAAAGTATAATTAGTTAAAATCCAAGAAAATTGGACCATGTAGGATACTGAGGAAATTCTCTGCAAATGCCTATGAAATTGAATTACCACTTGGTGTGGGAATATCACCAATTTCTAATGTTGCAGACCTGTACAAGTATGAGAATGAAGCTGCGGATGATACAACACAGGATCAAGAGACTCCAGAGATTGACTGGGTAAAACAGTTACCCACAGCCAAGAATTTACAGCCAGAAAGAATTATGTACAAGAAAGTGTATAAGAAGACAAGGGCACGAGAGTATTTCCAGTATCTGGTGAAATGGAAGCGACAGCCGATCGCTGAAGCTACTTGGGTTACAGAAGACATTCTACAGAAATTGGGAAAATCTATAGATGAGCTCATGGATAGGAGCCCATGAAGAATTTTGTCCTCAGAAGTCTGATGCGGGAGCATGTGACTCAGAGGGGAAAAATCTTCCAAATTATTCAAAAAATCCAAAAAAAAAAATTACAGGCAAGGGAGTGGGGTCGTTTAGCCTACAATTTATTTCTATGCTTTCTTAGTTAAAAATAGAATAAATTCTAGCAATAAATCATGCTATTTGTAACAGAGCTTATCAAGCTTTAAATCATCCTGTAAAGCATGCTTTTCTTTGTATCGGATAAGGACCGAGAGGGCCTATCCTTAGTTATAAATAAAGAGGCAGAAAAGCTCTCATCAGAGAGAAGAGAGAGGCGAGCGCCATAGTATTATTTTGGAAAAATTTGTTCTCTCGGTGTCTCCTATTAAACGACTCTGTGATATGCATGTGTAGAGTAATATGTACTTGTCGATTACTGGATAGTGCGACGGTGTTGAAAGGGTCCTATTTCCTCACACTGCAAATGTTGTATGTTAATCATTGAATCGTTTCCCTTTTCATTTTATGGTTTATACAGGCTCGATTTTATAATAGTGCATATATATCTGCTTATAGCAAGAACTCTTGCATATTTTCATTAAGTGGCTGTGGTATATTTGAAATCTTATAACTGTAATTTCTTACCCAAGTTGATCCGAGACCATATCGGCGTCAAGAGGTTCGTTGGAACTAATAGTTGAATGCACGATTTACAAAGCCTTCTGGTCTGAAAGGAGCCATAGCGTGACAAAGGGCCGAGTTTCGAATTTGGAGCCGAATTAATATGAATTGCAACATATATGTATCGCTAGGTCTGTTATCTCGGAGGTAGAAGAGTGGTTAAGTGAGTCGACTGCCGAAAAGCGGAACCACCGATTTATTAAAGGTTGTGTATTAGTGCATCGGATCCGCTGATTCGAAGGGAAGAAGACCATCGCTTTGGCGATTGCGACTTATATATATATATATATATATATATATATATATATATATATATATATATATATATATATATATATATATATATATATATATATATCGGTGAAACTAGCATAGAGGGCGGCGATACATAACTATCACCGATGCGATACATATACACAAGCCTTTGCCCATGGTAAAATTCTGTCTATAAACATCGCCGATGCAGGAGGAATATATAACGTGAATATATATTTGTTGTATGCGTAAGTCCAAAAAAAGGGATATTTCTTTTAAGAATTCCCGAAAGCCACTATTTGATAATAAAACATGACCGTGGTGTTTTTTTTAAAAAGAAATGAAATATCAGTTTAATCACTGATGCACGAAGAACTGAAGAAAGGGAAATTGATCAAGATATAGAAGAACTTGCAGGTAGATTAGGGAGATTGTCTTTAACGCCTGCACCCAAGCCATCAGGTTGATTTAGGGACATAATAAATTTTAATAAAATATGATTAAAATTAACAACTAAAAATATTTACTACAAAAATTAATAATTATAATTATAAGTTGATTTAGAAACATAATAAATTCTAATAAAATAAAATTAAAATTAACGACTAAAAAATAAAATAACTTCAAAAATTAATAGTTATAAGTATCAATAAAACACCCGCGTGAAATTGCCCCAGCGTACAGCTTGTTGGCCAGCGAATGCACTGTTAAGATCATTTGTGTGACTGTGCAGGTGTCTATGTTACTAATTCTCTCAGTCATTTTAAAAAACACACGTGTCAAATTACATAAATGGAAAAGTAAAAATAAAATTTAAATTTAATAGAAAACATAAAATTAGTAATTATAATTATAATTATAATTATAAGTATAAGTATAATTAATAATTAATACTTAAATCAACGTAGATCAATTTTAATTCCTAATATACCAAGCATCTAGAGGATCAAATCCCTTATAAAAACTTTGTTTTGGATTGAAAAATGATTAAATACTCTTAGCATATGATAAGTACTAATTATATCAAATCTAAATTAATTTTAGATTATTGTTTAAATTCTATTAAACTCATATTTTAATATTTTATTTTATTTTCGAATTTTATAACTACCATTTTATTTTAATTGATTTTAAGTGTAAATGCCTTAATCATATAAGTTGATTATATTAAACTAGAATAATACTAAATTCCATTTACTTAAATTGCAAATTTTCATTTAAATATGATTTGTATTAGTAATAATAATATAATTTTAAAGTTAAAATTATGTAAGATATTAAATTAGCATTTGAGATATTAAATTAATTTTTGAGATATAGAGTTAATATTTGAGATTTTATTGTTTATGTGATAAGGTAGCTGTCTCTAAATAATGATGGGATTGTTAAAGTTTATGGAAAGTATGTTGGTTGAAAAACGTTTATAGAATTTTACACACTGTTTCTCCTTTATATTTGAAGTTACCACCTCTTTAAAATGTCTTTATTTCTTTCTTTCTATATATAATTAGAATGAATAATTGAGTTAATGTCTCTAAATAATGATGGGATTGTTAAAGTTTATGGAAAGTATGTTGGCTGAAAAAGTTTATAGAAGTTTACACACTATTTCTCTTTTATATTTGAAGTTATCACCTCTTTAAAATGTCTTTATTTCTTTCTCTCTATATAATTATGATGAATAATTGAGTTAATCTTTGATTAACGCCATAGTTCCATAGAACCATTCTTAGTTTTTTTATTTTCTTTAAATTTGTTCCCTCCATTCCCCTTTTATGGGTAGCTTAGAAATAGAAATAAAATATTCAAAATTGTCTTAGAATGATTCTGAGAATTAAGACGCTTATTAAGACGCTATTGGAAGGCTCAAATTCAAGAAATGAGATTTTGGAAATGAGTTTCTAGTATGAATAAGTATGGTCAAAATATTTTTTTTTAATTATTTAAATGATAATTTGTATTATAATAATTACATTAAAGGTATAAGGTACATTAAATTCAATAATAATTTAAAATTTTAGAAAGTGAACTCTTCTGAGATACTCCTAAAAATTTCAAAACTTTACATTCTAGAAAAATCAAATTTTATAAGAGAAGATCATTTTTGAAATCCTTATCTTGCATTCAATTCAAATTCTATAAGAGAAGATGAAATTATTGTGGGAATTTCATCGCTTAAGCTTCCAACAAGCAGGTTGATTTTTGCAATGGATGTTGGCATGCACCCTAAACCAATTATTATCCAATATGCTTGAAATAAAAATTTCATGAAGGCATGTCTTGGATGGGGAAAAAAGTTCTATTTCCATCAATAATCATTTATCCCCTTGTTAAGAAGGTTCCTTTATTTTCCATACCATCTAGATCTTAAGCATTAAACTAGCGAATGTGAAAGAATTTTGGATAGGAGAAATGGGCCAACACACTTTGTAATGTTCCAAACTTAAAGGAACAGTGATATGCAAACCAAAAATGATTTAGAACACATAAATTTTAAACAATCAAAAAATTCTCATAAAAACTATAGAAGTAAGAACCACCTAAGCCATTTTATTAATTAATGGAGCAAGTACAATAGTATGGAGGAATGAAATTGGGCTTGCCTTAATGGCAAGCATGACAGAAGCTAGCTAATAATACAATGATCTCAAATGCTAGAAATGACTACTCCTCTGATGCTTTGCACTATTGAGAAAACAACACTACTTTCTTATAAAATGTTGCAAACATAACCTCAATCTCTTTGACTAAAGCCCAAAAGAACTCAGAAAGGGTTTGGCCTGTCTGCAAGTCAAATTTGAACACACAAAATGGTGTCAATTCCCTAACTAACTAACAATTTACCCTATTATAAGAATTAGGATTTCAGGCCTGATTAGCATCCAAAAATCTTTGAAATTTTAACCACGTATCCTCTCAGAAATCCAAGAAAAACCCACGAAGAAATCTGGTTGGTTTAGACTTATGAAATTCAACCCCCTTGGAGCCCAGCTTCAACGGCAACTGCAGAACTCAGACAACTAGAATCTGCTTACAAATCCTCTTGGAAATGGACCCAAAGTGCTCGTCTGACCTCTGATATCAATCCCTTGACTTCCTCAATGGGATTCCAGCTTATGGCACCTGTATACTTAGCTCCACAAAATTGTTGGTCTAGCCCTCTACACTATCCCCAAGCTGAGTAAGTCGAATTTTTAGGATGCTGGCTCTATTCGCTCCAAAAATCATAGAGAAATATATTTATTTTAGGGGGGTTATTTAGAATTCAAATATTTTCCCACATGCAAGATTTTGGAAGGATTCCTTGTGGCAAAGGTAGTTCTAGATATCCTCGTTTCACAGAATCTTCAAAGGATTTCTATCCTCTTGTGTTTTCCTCCTCCTTCTAGTTCAGAGCACAACTTACAAGTCTACTTTCTAGCAACCGAGCTAGTTTTTCTAAGGGAAAAAACACACTTTGCATATCCCATCCCACTATAAGGAAAATACATTCTAGTGGAGGTTTTTGCGGAAGCCCCTATCTCAGTACTCTCTCCATGGTTTTCTAATATAGAAAAATACTTGGTTTCAACACAGTTCGCACCACACCTGTCCTACAAGGAGAAGAGAAATATAGTAAGGAAAAGCGCCCATTTCACCTGGATTGGGGGAAATCTCTTCAAACTTGGCCTAGATCCAATCTTGAGAAGATGTGTCAGGGAGGAGGAAGTTTTTGACATCCTCCTGAATTATCATGATGGGCCTTGTGGAGGTAATTTTGTAGCAAAGAGAACCACCTTCAAAATATTGCAAGTAGGATACTATTGGCCCACTCTTCATCAAGATGTGAGGAGATACACCAGCCAATGTGATCGGTGTTAAAGGATGGGGAAACTTGTACAAAGGATGAGATGCCCACGAAACCTCAAGTGACCTTTGAGCCATTTGAGAAGTGCGACATGGACTTTGTGGGCCTTATCAACACCCCTTCATAACAGAAGCAATACATCATTGTGTGCACTGATTACCTGACAAAGTGGGAAGAAATAAAAGCAATCAAAGCAACAACAGAGGAAAATGTCGCTGACTTTTTGAGAGAAAACATATTCTACAAATTCGGGTATCCAAGACAATTGGTCACAGATCAAGGCAGTCAGCTCACTTCCAATTTGATTGAATCCCTGCTCACACACCATAAAATCAAGCACATGACTTCCACCTCTTACCATCCACAAGCCAATGGGTTGGTGGAAGTCACTAATAGAGCTTTGGAAGGAATTCTAACCAAGGTAGTGAGGAGTAGTAGAAAAGATTGGGCAGACATATTAGTTGAGGCCACCTGGGCCTACAACACAACATGGAAGACCACCACACGGTTCACACCCTATGAACTAGTCTATGGAAAGAATGCTTTGCTATCAATATAATTTGAATTCAATACACTGAGGATGGCAGATCGACTAGACGTAGACCTCAACTATGCACAAAAGGAAAGATTACTCTAGCTCAATGGATTGGATGAACAAATATTGCAGGCCCTTCTCTACACAGAGGTAGTTTAGCTTCAGAGGAAAATATGGCATGACAAAAATATCAAGGAGAAGCAATTATGGGAGGGAGATTGGGTATTGCTCTACGATTCAAGGTATAAAGACTTGAAAGGCAAGCTGAGGACAAGATGTTTGGGACCCTACATGGTGGAAAAATGCAACGACAATGGTTCACTTCTGATAAGAACCATTGATGAGGGAGCCATGCCCATGCTTGTCAATGGACATAGGTTGAAAATTTAAAAGAAGATGTTGTCTAAGCGAGAGTTCATCGAACATCTGAATAAGATAATGATGGTAGTGGAGAATGTCTTAGCCTCCACTTCACCCACTCACTAAATAAATAGAAAAATAAAATAAAAAATAAGGACTCAAGTGAAAACCTCCATGAGGCGCTTGAGTCCCATCATTGAGTTGAAAACCTCTTCTGAGGTGGCTCACCATGGGTTAATCAAAATTTTGGTGGAAGAAGCCCTCCATACATTCACAATCCCCATAGCATGGAAAATTTTCCGAAACATGACAGCAGAAGATGATATAAAGGCCCTCACCTATGATATTGGTCCTTTTTATAGTGAGAAGGAAGAGCAACAAGGGGGAGAAGCAGAAGAAACTGAGGAACAAGAAGGGAATAAGAAAGAAAACAAAAGAGAGTAGGGAGAAACAAAACAAACAGAGACAGATAAAAAGATAGAAGGAGGAGAAAAAGGGGTAGAAAGGAAAGAAGTGTCTCCTGAGACCCTAGAAAGAAAGGCAGCAACTACTCTCACTGCCCTCAGCACCCCAACTAAACCAAAATAAAAGAGGAAGAGACAGATCTTAATGTATTTTAGGGCTAGGAAGAGCACAAGGATCAAAACAGGGAAACCCTAGCCTTCTTCTAAAGTGCCTATTGTTATCTAAAATGCACCCTCTGCCCAAGGAAAGGAATCCCCTTCCAAGGCACCTATCACTTATGAGAGGGGGACTCCTAGATCTCCCACATGGAAGGAAAAATTAGAACCACAGGACTCAAAAACAGTTATACAGGAGGCATAGACTGTTCTACTGGAGACCCTATCAAGACTAAAGACTACAGGAGACCACAAAACTTGAAAAGAGGGTAGAAGGATAGCCATAGGGGAAGGAGGAAGAAAAATAGGCACAGGAACCTAACCGCTAGCGTAGTTTTGGTTCTTACTACAATCTTCTTGAGGAGGGAAGAATCGTTCCACAAAAATTTTCAATTCCACTATTCTTTGAGTTGGAAAAAGAAAGAATAAGGACACATAGGTGGATGAAAATATCCAAATCCAAGGGAGTTGAGGATATTGCCCATATGGAGAATCAACTTAGAGAAATGGGCAAAGAATTAAGTGATTTCAGACACAGAAAAGTAATCAAAAGAACTCACCTTGAAACAGAAAATGAATTGGTAAGAAGACAGTTGCAAGAGAAAGAGACACAACTAACATGCATGGCCAGATAGTCCATGGAGGCACTGCAAAGTAGGACACCAATAAAATCCTATGGATTATATCTCAAGGACCAATATCTACAGTTTCATATCAAGACTTTGGCACAGAGAGGCACAATGACTTTCCAAGATTACAGGCAGTTTATGGACCCATGTGACCAAAGTTCATCAGAAGACAAGGCGAAAATGGTAGAATTCTATCTGCATAACATGGCCCTCATAGAAATGAATGTGTGGGAGCCCAATGCTAGCCCAACAGAAATAAGAAAGTTGATGATAAAGGAGCAAAATGAGCCCTTGATGATCAGATCTAAGCCATCAGATCCCATGGCTCTCATCAACACACACTAGTGCTTACAAATAATCCTCAAATTTCCCCTAGATATATAATTGAACAAGCATAGGCTGTTGCACATTTTGAGGACATGGAAAAGCTACTTGGGGATGAGTGTGTGCATGCTTGTATGAGGAGATGGAACACCTTACCGCATAAGTCTCAATATCAGGGAATATAATTCCCCAATGAGGATGAAGGAGGCACTAAGGAGAGTGCCAATGTATAAGAAGTCAATGCAGAGGCTACAGGTCAATTGGATTGGCCTCAAACTGAGTCCACAACTGCAGTTAGGCATGCTAGAAGGGAGAACCGAGGAAGAAGAGTAGAGGTAGTGGGAAGAGATAGACAGAAAAGAAGGCTTCTATGACAAGGAAGAGGAAACAAAATTAGAAGCTTGGGATGTTAGGGAGGCCACCAGGGCCATCAAAGATGAGGAGATGGAGTAAGTTGCTTAGAGGATGAGCAACACCTTCAATAGTGGGGTGATGATGAACCCCATAAATGGGTAATTATATGGGCTCATTTTTCCTCCTCACATAGTTAAATCAACCATTCTCTTAGCTTATTGCGTGTTTTTTTATTATATTTATGGTTATGGAGTGAGTTGGGTTAGTTATGATGCCATGGGGTCTAATATGTGCTCAATGCAGATTTTTGTTGAATTTTGGAGACAAAGTAAAAGATTCAATGCACAATTGGTAGCAATAATTCGAAATGGACATAGGAGAGGATTTATAGGAGAGAATCCCCCTCATTTATTACTCCCCACTTCGAATTTCCCTTCATGCAGCTCGCAGCACAAACAACTAAATCAATGCACTAGGAGGCAGCCGAGCAAGTGGAGGATGACTTATGTTTATCTCAAGCTTTGGGAGCCAAGCCTCCCTGATTTTAAGGAAGCCATTGGGAGCTTCAATTGTATAAGTAGAGAGGCCTAGGGCCTCACTAGGGTCAATTTATTGTTGAATTTTTGTTGCAGTTTGCTCTGCTAAACTTCGAGCTTACTTTTGGTGACAGTTTCATGTAATCCTATTACCATTTTGATAATAAAGATGAGATCCTTCTTGAGCTAGCACTGAGTTACCTCAAAGGGTTGAAGCTCCTAGGTTAGGGCCCAATCCAAGCAGCCGAGCTCCTCTTATTTGTATTTATATGCTTTGTTTCAGTTTATGGATTAGTTGTTGTTAGATTAATTTCTTTCTTGGTTAAGAATAGGTTGCTTTTGGTGATTCAGAAGGTTGTTTTGAGCTGTGTTCTCTATAGTAGTTTGAATAGTGATAGAGAGAAGATTAAAAAGGCTAGCACTAGTGCCTTGGCCTCTTTTCCTCCCTTTGCGACCATGAACTGAGGCAAAGACCCCCTTGCTACCCAAAAACACAGATTTTCCTTCTCCACGGGATTTCTAATGTTTGCAGTTTGTAGAAGGTTAATTATTTTCTTTCGATCTCTTCCACCATGCTCATTTCTATCTTTACGATAATTATTCTTCCATGCGTTCTCTCCTTATAGCATTTTCCAACATTTCTTTCCATAGCTCATAATTTAGATTAGCTTGATGCAAAATTTTGTTTCTTGATGTACTTAATTTCCTTGCTTGCTTGATCTCATTGTCTGACTGTCAGTTCTTTTGCAGAAGATCTCTTCTCACAATAGGTCAGCCTATCAGCCATCACATTCTCTCCCTGATCTATGCCCTACAGGTCACCCAAAGTTCACCTCAAATCTACCATAGTTTTCTGCATTTTTCCATAGCAGTTATTCCTCTCTCCCGACCATCTTTCCCTCTCTTAGTGATCCTTGGTGGACCCTAGGTGCCCTAACACATCATCCCCACCTTCATCTACACTTTCCACCCACTCTCACACCTTCAAAGCCTTCAAAAATACTCTCGACATCCTCCTGTAGACCACCTATAGACCTCCTGTAGATCCCCTGTGCCCTCCTGTAAATTTTCCTATAAGCTTTCTTTTGAAGGGCGAGTGTGGGAAAAGCCTCCAGAATGCCAGCCAAGACCTCCTAGGACCAATCTATACCATTCTACATCTCTTCAAACCCCGAAGTCACCTTTCAACACCACCTATTCACTTCCACCTTCACACACAATAAAATACATGCATGTTAATTTCGTATAAAATACATAAAAATCCAAAAAGATGTTTTTTGCTCATTTACTTCTAGAAATATCTTGAGTAGATGTTCTTTACTTCCTTGAGTAGGTAATGGCATTCATTTCATGGTTTTCATAATGCTTTCTACAAAAGTAGGATTAGTTGTTAAGTAGGGTTTGCTACGTTTACTTTATATTTCAACGTTTTTCCTTTCTGTAGGAAGAGTAGCCTATCTAGAGTAAGATTTCCTTTCTTTCATCACATACAAAGCTTCTTCTAGAATCCATTGAAGTTGGCTTGTTCTCGTAGTGATCTTGCGCCAGCTGACCAAGTGACAACCTGGAGTAAGAACTAGTACTTGTGCATACAGCACCGTCGCTTCCAAGTTTGTTACGAACTACCGGGTTAATAAGAGTAAAGTAGGTGGCCCAAGAGTTGCAAAATTATTGCTGCAATACTGGTGCTCACTAGGGACTACGTTTCTGGGCTTTAGTGTCAAGATGGTGTAGGCCTCTGCATTAAGTGTTGGAAAGACTAATGATGTACATGCATGTCTTTTCTCTATCATACAAGGAATATGCCCTCCTGTAGGAGTGGCTCCAAGAGATTTTCCGTGGTATGAACTCTCATTAAAAAAATGACTCCTATTAGGATGACATAATTTCATGAATGTTAATAATGAGCATCCTGCGAACATGGCATCAAAGGGATCTCTTCTCAAACATACATGGTGACACATGAGTATCACGTGAGCATGGAAACAAGGGGATCTCAATAAAAAATGAAAATAAGTACAACTCACATCAAGAACAAAACAAGATCCCACATCAAAACATCAAATAGGGATCTACACAACACAATGCATCTCAAGCAAAGAGATAAAAAAGTACATGATCAAATTGCATATACCTCACATCAAGAAGTTATTTGAAGAAGATGATGATAAATTTTTGGATCTATATGTACCATCAATCTCATGGTGTTGAATCTCATGGAAATGGTTGCTCAGACATTGAATGCTGACACTTGCACTCCACTTTGAAAAGTGGATGAAAAATGAAATGATCATGGAAAATTTGATTGAACCGTCAAATTCATGGCATCAAATAGTATAAAATCGACTGTCCAGTTTTTGAATTTTCACAAAGTGAAAATATAGGGATACTAGAATATTTTAGATTCCTCGTAGATTCCTCAAAGATTCCCTCCTCTAGGTCATTTGAAGATCTACTGCTCAAATGAAAATTCTCTCTACCCCGTCAGGTTCATTCAACTAATAGGTGTGGGATAGGCATAAATTTTGTCCATTTTGGACACTAGAAAAATTTCGTTGTCCTAAAAATTTGTCTCAATCATGGTTTTGCTTGCCTCTTATAAAAGGATCATGGTTACACCTGCAAAAATTAATTAAAAGATACATATACCTCAGAATCCATGCTGCGTTCTAGCCCCTGCGTGCATTGATAAAAATGGGTTTATATGGAAATCCGTCTGCGAACTTTCCATAGAAGGTAATTTGGTGCATTAGCGAATTGGTAAAATTTGTTAAGGGGAGGTTGGGGGATCAAATACCACCTCCCCATAGAATCTACATATCAATTTTGTTGTTTCAAATGGCACATATAGCTGTTTCATTAAACATGGATTGTTGTATTAAATATGGCGTGTTGTTTTAAATTTGACAATGGCTAATGCGCTATAATAAATGTTACGTTTTTGGTGGAGGATTAAATGTGGTTTCAGGGTTTTGTTTTGGCATGATGCGACATGGGGCCACCCGCTGGAGGCTGGTCGACATGGGCTGGGTTGGTTCAATCCCACGGCTCCACACTTAATGCATATATGTATATTGGGTGGTTTGGGGTGTGGGTCGGGTCCACCAGATGTGGCCTACCCACCCCATGTTAATATTGTTTAATGTTTATGAGGTTGGTTGGGGGCCGAAGGGGGTCATGGCCCATCGGCCATATTTAAATAAAAATTGTTATGTGTTGGTCATTAGCGGCATGGTGGGGTTGGTGGCCCACCACCCCATAAAATATATATTTTTTATTTTTTATATAACAATTGATTTTTTTATTTTGTCTAATATATGGGATATTAGACAAGCTAACAACCCAACAATTTCACCCACTTTCAGGAGCTAGATTTCATGCCCCAGGGTCGGTCAAATTGTAGGATACTTAAGCCTGGCCCACAACCCAACTTTGAACAAAACTTTGACTCGCTCATTTCCCTCATACGAGCTCATATTTGAGTTCCGTTCACACCATTGAAATTATGGCAATGAGAACTTTGACCTGGTGCTAGTTTGGGAGCGACCAATTTGAATTTTGACCCTTTCTGAGTCCTCTAGGGCTTCTGCCTATGCCTAGAGCCACCTGGATCAATCGTCCCCATTGAGGAGCTTTTGGTCCTCCAAAATAATGAAAACAATCTGCCACTTCTTTGTACCATGTCTGCACTTACAAGTATTTGATATGTCACCCTTCCATCTCCTTCACCTTTGTCCATCGGAGCCATAAGAAATGAGCTGACACCTGAAACCTTTGTAAATCTGTAGTACATTTCTTTCCAAATTACATGCCTAGATTACATGACCAACTAATGACCCGTGCATCCCATACTTTCCATGAGTTTATAATTCCTACTCGGTGGTAATTTTTACATCAAAATGGAAACAATACCCCAACTACCAAAACAAGGTCAACATATCATTGTTGCTTCAACAAGTGATGGAAAACACATCATCAGTGCAACACATGATTTACAAAAATAAGGCCAAACACTATTGTTTCTTTGACAAGTGATGGAAACACAACATCACTTTCACATTTTATCGTGCAACTCAAAATAAGACTAGACATCATTGTTTCTTAACAAGTGATGGAAAACACATCATCACTTTTACATTTTAAAATGCCAAAAAAGTATTTAAAAAAGCATGACCTTGACAAGCTAACATATTTAGAAACCATTTTTCACTCATCAAGGTGAATGGGTTGCCTCCTTGTGGCATATTCATTGGTCGATCTACGTTTCATCTAGTTCATGCACCGACACTTTGTCTTTAAGCCATTTCTCTGGATGGAGCCTCCAACAAGTGGCTCTTTGATGACCACTTCTTTCGCAATGTCTACAATAGGTATTCTTCCTCCAGATCTGCTTTACTTGCTATTGAGAGGGTCTTCCACATCTCATCATTTTGTGTGATGCTATTCTTTTCCAACACTTAGAAAATGTATGGTTATGTAATCCACAAAAGGTACATGTTTTTCAATGCCTTGATTTATGTCCATCATTAACAACATGATTATAATTGAAATGAAAATTTGAATATCAAGATTGGTTATACCTTTCCTTATTGTCCCTAGTGTAATCATGATGATCAGAGCTTGCGTTAACTCTTTCCTTGCAATGGGCATAGCCATGTGATGATGGTGATGTGTTCCCATCATTCTCTTTCCTTGATGATTTAGACGATGTCTAGGAAGAATCTGACACCTTCGAGCATTCTTCTTCACTGTATCCCAAGCCTGCAAATCAAGGTCTCTGTACAACCTCCAATGGTGGAGTTATACCTTGGTTATTAACAACACGTTCTTCTTCCTCCTTGTACCTCATCTTGATAAGGAGCCTCATGTTTGTCCCTATAATTGGGATCTCCAAATCTCCAACAAAAATCATACTATGTGAAGAAGAAACTAAAATGAAATCAACATATTTTACCTTCCCTATCAAGTTGGAAAGAACTGATGATGACTTCTCATCATCTATTGTTGGTGGTTCGCTGTCCCTCTTGGCGGATTCCCTAGCGTCCTTTTTGACATAGCCAAGTCCTGTTCGACAAGCTAATTCTTCTACTTTGATGGGGTTGACAATGCCTTGGCCATTAATGCCCAAGTCGTTTCCTTCATAACCCATTTTCTTCAATAGTTTATAAACAATTCTTGTCGTATGATTTTCAAAAATAGTGAAATCATTATCAGGAAACATACATGAAGATGGAGAATTACTTTTTACCTCACATGGGTCACACTGCAACTTTTACAAGGCCTCATCCTTAGCTTGCAGCTATCATAGAGAACTATGTTTCTCCTCTTTCTCATCATGTAGAAGCATCTTCAATTTAGATTTCTCTATTTGAATATTGTAGTTGTTGTGCTTCAGTTCTTCTAGGGCTTCTTCCATGGCTTGCAACTGAAGCTGCACTCGTTACTTTTCCTCTATCTCTTTTTGTAGAGCTTCATACATTATTTCCACCTTTTGGGAAATTATGAACATGGTCTTGTACATCACTTTGTCATCCTCCATTATTGCACATTCAATTGTTCATGCTCACAATTCACATCTACACAATGACCACTCTGATAATAAACTTGATCTGAGTTGACTCAGCTCCTAGATTTAACCAAGATCTTTTGCTTTCATGATGTGATTATAGTTGCATTTAAAAGAGCATAAATGAACACATATGCATGTTTTAAAGAAGAAGAACATGACAAGAATCAACAACATAAAACAAGAGACGTTGATAACGGAATTCGTCAAGGAGGGACTACGTCTCTCGGCCCCAGTGTCAAGATGTTGTAGGCCACTGCATTAAGTGGTGGAAAGACTGATAATGTACATGCACATGTTTTCTCTATCATACAGGGAATATTCCCTCATGCAGGAGTGGCTCCAAGATATATTCTACTGCAAGAGCTCTCATTAATAAAAGGACTCCTATCAACATGACGTAATTTCATGAATGTTAGTAATGAGCATCCCACCAACATGGCATTAAAGGGATATCAACTCAAACATACATGGTGACACATAAGTATCCCATCAGCATGGGGAAAAATGGATATAAATAAAAACACAACAATAAGTACATCTCACATCAAGAAAAAAACAAGATCCCACATTGAAATATCAAACAAGGCTCTATACAGCATAATGAATCTCAAGCAAAGAGATAAAGAAGTACATGATCACACTGCATATACCTCACATCAAGGATTTATCTTAAGAAGAGGATGATAAATTGTTGGA
The DNA here is from genome assembly GCA_031772625.1 of Pinus tabuliformis. NCBI lineage: Eukaryota > Viridiplantae > Streptophyta > Pinopsida > Pinales > Pinaceae > Pinus > Pinus tabuliformis. The sequence continues at coordinate 582,022,481 of CM062814.1, read as the reverse complement.
TCTAGCTATACCATCAATCTCATGGCATTGAATCTCATGGAAATGACTGCTTGCACATTGAATGTTGACACCTGTACTCCACTTTGAAAAGTGGCCAAAAATTGAAATGATCAAATGGAAAATCAGATTACACCATCAGATTTGTGGTGTGGAATAGTATAAAATCCGCTGTCAAATTTCTGAATTTTGACAAAGTGAAAATATAGGGCTATAGGAATATTTTAGATTCCTCAAAGATTCCCTCCTCCGGGTCATATGAAGATCTACTACTCAGATCAAAATTCTGTCTACGCCATCAAGTTTTTGTCACTGAGAGGTGTAGGATAGGCATAAATTTTTTCCAATTTGGACACTGGCAAAATTTCGCCCTCTTGAAAATTTGGCTCAATCATGGTTTTGCCTGCCTCTTCTCCAAGGATCATGGTTCCACCTGCAAAAATTAAATAAAAAATACACATGCCTCTAACTCCATTCTGCGTCCCGCCTCCATGCCCCTAGGCGCACTGAGAAAAATGGGTTTATATGGCAATCCGTCGGTGGACTTTCCAAAGAAGGTCATTTGGTGCATTGGCGAATTGGGAAAATTTATTAAGGGGAGGTCGGGAGATCAAATCCTGCCTCCCCACAGAATCTACATATCATTTTTATTGTTTTAAATGATGCATATACCCATTGAGTGTATTCATTAAACGTGGGTTGTTTTATTAAATATGACGCGTTGTTTTAAATTTAACAACGGTTAATGCACTGTAATAAGTGTTGCATTTTTGGTGGAGGATTAAATGTGGTTTCGAGGTTTTGTTTTGGCACGGTGCCACATGGGGCCCCCCGGTGGGGGCCGGACCATGTGGGTCGGGCGGGTCCAATCCCTGCTGGATCTACACTTAATGTGTATACGTATAGTGTGTTATTTGGGGTGTGGGTCGGGTCCACCAAAGGTGGCTCACCCACACCATGTTAATATTGTTTTATGTTTATGAGGTTGGTTGAGGACCAATGAGGGTCATGGCCTATACCCCATATATAAATAAAAAAAATTATCTGTTGGTCGTTGGGAGGGTTGGTGGCCCACCACTCCATAAAATATAATTTTTTTATCTTTTTATATAACAATAGATTTTTTTGATTTTGTCTAATATAAGGGATATTAGAAAAATTAATGACCCAACAAATTTTCCCGCTTTCGGGAGCTAGGTTTCATGCCTTGGGGTGGGTCAAATTGTAGGATACTTAAACCTGGCCAAAAGCCCAACTTTCACCAAAACTTTGACTGGCTCATTCTCCCTTAGAAGAGATCAGATTTGAGTTATATTAGCACCGTTGGAATCATGGTGACGAGAACATCGATCTAGTGCTGGTTTTGGAGCGATATGACCAATTTCAATTTTGACCCTTTCTGAGTCCTCTGGGACTTTTGCCTATGTCTGGAGCCACCTGGATGACTAACTTTTTTCAATACTAAGTTTATTTTTTGAAATGTTAAGTGTTAAGAATGTTTCCATGGATTTCTCTTAATTCCCTCCCAAGCTTATGTAGCCTATATCCTAAATTATTATATGAAAACGTCAATAAATAGTGCAATGGCTCTTTTGTTCTAGAATCTTCGTTAAGAAATTTATTGTGCATTGCATTAACTCAATAAAATTATTCTATAGTGCATTAACTCAAAAATTATTGGTGATACTACAAAATTTCCATGTTTTATAATTTATGATATATTATTTTTTCATTCATTTTTATAAATCCATCATGACGTATAATTTTTCTAACACTAGGAAGGTTGAATATAAAAAAAGGATTTATCTGATAATATTTTTTTTAAATCCAATTAGATCTCAAATCTCCTTCAAAATGGTTTGATGACACTAGAAAAAAATTTCCATGTTCAATAATTATTGATTATTCTTTTTCTTTTCACTTTCATAGATTCACCACAATGTATATTTTTTGAGATACTAAGAAGATTGAATATTAAAAATACTATCTAGTGGTTTAGATAATAATTCATAACACAGGAAAACAAAAAAACATGTGATGGTGAAATCCGCCTGGATGAGACTTCAGACACGATGGATTTTTTTGACCATCACTAGCAGCGACTGAAGCGAGGTTCTAGGGTTCAACATCAAAGGAGATAGGGGTTAACAGGCAACCATGGAAGTGCAAGGAGGAGGGAGCTCCACTCCCTCCTCCATTAATGTGGTTTCAAATAGAGGAAGAGTAGGGAACAAGAACAAGCCTCCGCACTCCTTGGAGGACAAGACAAGAATTCCTGAAACCCAGAAGAGGGAAGGCAGCAAAACACATGCAGAGCAAGGGATCCATGAGGAAGACTGACATGAGGACAGAGTAGAAGAGAATGGTTAGGGAATAGAAAAAAGAACCAAGATGGGGCCCTGCAAACCCAAAACCAACACTAAACCATGGGTTATACTGAATGATCCTTCTCTTCAAGTGCATAGGGATCATATGACAAACTACACAATCATATGCAATTTTATGGGAATCTAGCTGAAAGAGAAAGCATTATACACTTGGATAAGATACAGCTGGAAACCAAAAGCGGAGTTAAATATAAATCTTGGATCCAAAGGTTTTTTTATAGTTGTGTTCATGAACATGGAGGACAAAGAAAGGATTTTTGAAGGAGGAACATACTTCTATGTGAGAGCTAGTCTCTATATGCACCCATGGACGATGAACTTTGTGCTGGAGTGAGAAACTTTCACATCGGTACCAGTATGGACTAGACTCTACTCCTTACGTGTAGATTATTGGATGCCAGAGTCTTTAAAAGCAATAGGCAATAAATTAGGTCATTTTTTAAATATTTCAGAAGCAACCTTACGAGGAGATGCCCGTATATGTGTGGAAATGGACATTTCTAGTGCTCTTCCAGAGGAGGTCATTCTTGAAGTCTATGATGAGGAATGGTTTCAGGTAGTTGATTATGATCACATCCCTTTCAGATGTCAAAAATGTCATGAGCATGGACACCTATTCAGAGATTTCGCTCTTAACAAAAGGCAGGAATACCAGAACACCACCAAAGGGAAAGAGCATAAGGGTTTTACTAAAGTGGGAGGGAAAGGTAAAGGAGGGGGAAGGAAGACACAAAAGAACCCTAATGATAACAAACCAAGCAGTCATAATAGTTTTGAGATCTTAGAAGAACAAGAAGAAGCCAAGGGAAATCAAATGTAAATAGAGAAATAGACGGAAAGAGGGAAAGGAAAAGGGACAAGTGTGGAGTTCACACAGGAATACAATGAACACGTAAAAAACCCATTGAGAACCATGGAAATCGAAAAATACCATGAAGTGACTAAAAGTGAAAGTGGTGTAAAGGACCAAGACTTACATGAGATCCTGGAAAGGGACAACTTGGAGTTACAAGTTTCTAGAATAAGGAGGAAGCATGGGTATTAACTCCATACCACAGGAAGAAGTTGACAAGGTTTAGAAAATATTCATTAGCAAGTCACACCAAACAATTGTAGGAGTAAAAGAAGGACATGAAAATCAGAAAAACAAAGGGGTTTCCTCACCAGGATTAATAGTAGGAAAATCAACGAAAAACCCAGGTATAAAGAGAGGAAGAAAGAGAAATAAATAATTGTTGCTAGAATGTGGCAAACTTATTATTGACATAGGAAGGATGAAAGACCTATTGAATTACTCCTTCAAAACCCCACCTCAATTAAATTCACAACCTAGAACATTAGAGGACTAGGGAGCAGAAGGAAACATTGGAATCTAAGCAATAGGATCAGAGAGGAGAAACCTGGCATAATGTTCATACAAGAAACAAAATGCTCTGTGGAGAAGATCAGATAAAAACACAACAAATCATTAAATATATATGAATACCTTGAGTTCAAGGCAAATAAATCGGTTGGTGGCATTCTCACTTTATGGTATCCTCAAAAATTTGGTATACAAGATGCGGAGGCATCCAGACATCACCTTTCTTTGATCATCCAACCTGTGGGTGACAGGCAGTGTTATATGATCACCAATGGTTACAATCCCCAACCAACGAAGGACAAAATTTGGCTCCTTACTACACTGGAGGATATGAAGAAGAGATACCCAACTTTACCCTAGATTCTAGGGGCAAATTTCAACATGATCAAATCCCTCACAAAGAAAAAAGGGGGAACTAGAACACTTTGTCGGGGGTCATTTGCCTTCCAGAAATTCCTCACAAATATGAAACTAGTGGATATGGACACTAGAAATGGAATTTTCACATGGAATAACAAAAGGGGGGGTTCTAACCAATAAGCCTCAAAGTTAGAGGAATTCATTATTTCAGAGGAACTTCTACTCACTGGAAGAAATCTAGCAGCGTTCATCCTACCTTCTCGGGTTTTTTACCATTGACCCATCCAATTGGAAGCATCTCTAATTGGAAAACCTAGGGACAACCCCTTCAGGTTTGAGAATGTATGGCTCACACACTCAGATTTCCTTAAAAACATTGAAAAATGGTGGAAAGAATAGATACCCTTTCAAGGCACAAAGATGTTCCTTCTTCATTGTAGGCTCAAGCACATTAAAGGCAAACTCAAAGACTAGAATAAAAATGAATTTGGTAACATCTTCAAAGCTAAAGGATAAGTGGAATAGAAACTAAAGGAAATAAACCAAATTCTTATCACATAAGGCTACACGGAGGAAAGGAAAGGGCTTGCAGATTCACTTCAGCATCAATGGGAGAAAAGATGTCTACAAGAGGAAATACTTTGGAGATAGAAATCCAGGGTCCAATGGATCAAGGAAGGAGAGAGGAACACCAAATTCTTTCACAGATCTACTATAGATCACAGAAACAACAATAGAATTTTGAAACTCACTGACTATCATGGAGTTGAAAGAAACACACATAAGGAGATGGAAGAGGTTCTAGTCCAGCAGTTCTAGAAAACTTCTAAGGAGACCACTGTAGACAGATCTCAGTATATCAAAATATTTACATAGTACATTCCTAAATTGGTATCCAGATAAGGTAATTACAATCTCAACAGACCAGTTACAGAGGAAGAGATTGAGGAATTCATCATAGAGATGCACAACGGGAAAGCTCTAGGCCCTGATGGCTTTAAAGTGAACCTTCTTAAAACTTGCTAGAGGATTGTAAAGCATGATATTCTGGAGGTGGTGGAACACTCACGTAGTTATAAAATAGTCTTGAGGGCATTTAATGAATCTTTCATAGCCTTAATCCAAAAATTGGAAAAGGCCACCTCTCCGGATAGATATAGACCTATAGCCTTATGTAATGTGGTGTACAAAATAATATCCAAGGTAATTGTCAACTGACTTAAACCACTCCTCCCTACCCTAATGTCAGAGGAGTAAACAGGTTATCTGGAAGGAAGACAGATTCTTGATAACATAATTCAAGCTCAAGAAGTGGTTCATTCACTCATTGCCAACAAGTAGGCAGGAATGATAATTCAGTTGGACATAGAGAAAGCGTATGAAAATCTCAGCTGGACTTACATAAGAGAAATGCTTAAAGCTTATGGCTTTGACTACAACTAGATTAGATGGGTCATGGATCTAGTTAATACTGCTAGCTTGTTCTATTCTTCTCAATGGATTTCCCTCTAGAACCTTGAAGCCTACTATAGGTCTCAGGCAAGGTGAATCTCTTTCTCCATTCCTTTTCATTCTCATGATAAAATGGTTGGGTAGACCAATAAGAGCTGCTAAGGGGGAAGGTAGAATTCAAGGTTTGAGACTCACTTGAGGGGGAGACTCAGTGACACACCAACAATTTTTGGATGATACCATGCTTCAAGGCACTCCCACAGTCAAGGAAGCCAAAGCATTTAAGCAAATTCTGTATGAATTTTCAATGGAAGCTAACACTGAGGCAAGTCTCACTAAATTAAAGATCTTCTTTTTCAATACTAACATTTCGATTCAAAGAAATCTTTCCAGTTGTTTGGGCTTTCAAAGAGATTCATTTCCTCGAAGTATCTGGGAGTTCCCCTCACTGACAAATCATTACATAAGGACATTTGGGAGCCTGTTCTAAATAAATTGAAAGACAAAGTCAGTAAATGGAAAAACAGAGCCCTAAATCTAGCTGGGAGACTAACTCTCACTAAGGCTATCCTCCAAACCATCCCTATCTATATGCTATCATCCATTCCAGCACCAACTGGAGTCAGTATTCAAATAAGAAACATTGAAAGATACTTTATCTATGGGAAGCGTGAAGAAAGGAAGAAATGGGATCTAGTGGCTTGGGAAAATATTTGCATGCCTAAATCCCATGGTGGCCTAGGTCTCCATGACCTAGGAATTCTAAACAGAGTTATGGGAGCTAAAGTCTGGTGGAGATGGCTAAAGGAAATACGAGCCCCATAGGCAAAACTGTAGAAACAAAAGTATGCAATGAATTGGCTGGATATGAATCTAATAAGAATGATAGGGTAAGTAAAAGGCTCACAAGTTTGGAATAGATCCTGGGAAAATAGGGCCTTAGTTCAAGAACACAGTTTCTGGGAGATCAAAAATGAAAATTTGGCCTGGTTCTGGGAGGAAAATTAGTAACAGGAGGGCAATCTCACCAGAGAGGAATTAGCAAGTATCAAAATGGATACCATCAAGGGTAAGTGACTATTGGGATTAGTCAAGGAGCAATGAAAAATGGAGAATATGGAGGCTTGCAGTCTACAATGAGATGAACTTGCTGAATACTCAAGCTAAGGCCCTCCAAGGTATTTTGGAAAAGAGGAAAATCTTAACCTCAAGTTCAGATGATAAATTACGATGGGTGAGGAATAAGGTGGGCCTCTTCAACCTTAAAGAGGCCAAGAGAATTGTTATAGGGCTTAACTCTCCAACCACTGGCAAGACATGGAAAGAACTCTAGGATAACCCTCACTGGATGAAGGTCAAACTATTTAAATGGTTGGTTTAACAAGGTAAAATTTTGACATGGGATAATCTAAGAAAGAGAGGCTTTGTTGGCCCTCAAGATTTCACCTGTGTGGACAACAGGAAGAAACCACAAATCATCTCCTCAATAGTTGCTCCTTCACTACCACACTATGGAACTAGGTTAAAGATGTCTTCGAGCAAATAGACAGGCATGGAAATGACATCATTGCTACACTAAAAAATTGAAGGGTTTTTTTTTAGATAATGAGACAATAAACTTAGCCTGGGTTTTGATCCCAGGGTTTTTGATCTGAAATGTATGGAAAGAGTGCAACAAAATAATTTTCAAAGATAAATTGGGCCCGGTGAGCAGCATCATAAAGCTAATCCTCAAGAAACTCAAGGAGACTGTCCACATCATGGGAAGAGTATCCTCCGAGAATCCCAGAGGAAACAGAGCGGCTAGCATCCTGGAAAAACTGGAGCTTTGGGTACATCTCCCTCAGAGTCCTTTGCAGATCACCAAGCATAGCATAGAAGGAAAGGCTTTCTAGCACCCCCTTCACATGGTTTTTTGAAATTTAACATAGATGGAGCCTCAAAAGGAAATCCTAGAGACACAAGGTATGGAGGGGTCATGAGAGATGAGGAGGGCAACATACAGGTAATTTTCCACAGTTATCTAGGGAAGGAAACCATCAACATGGTTGTTCTCATGGTGAGGGAGCTATGCTTGGAAATACTGTGTAAGCACAATACACATAATGTCATCATAGAGGCTGACTCAGAGTTAGTCATTAATTCGATCAAGAGGCTAAGTGCAGGAGCAGCACCGAAGAAACTTTCAGGTCATTGGAGGCTTCTTCAAGTCTACCAAAGAATCCAATCACACCTAAGAATTCCAAGAACTCTCAGGTTTGTGCGTGTTCGCAGGGAAGTCAAAAAAGTGGCAGACTGGCTAGCCAATGAGGCGGTTAGAAACATGCTTATTGACATGTGCTTCTAGTGGGAGGATGCTAGAGATGACAGAGTGAGAGATGAATGGTCATCTTGGGCCCTCATAGATAGACATCACTATCAAAACAAACAGAGAGATAGCATTTCACTTTATGCAAATGAGGAATAAATTCACTTTAGGCAGAGTCTCAGTGAAGGTGCACTTTAGGATTGCTCAGAATTTTATCAATGTTTACAATAGCTTGGGTGCTACTAGAGGTTTGGACAGAGGAATTGATAGGGCCAGAAGCTATCTGCGCAAAAGGAAAAGCTCTTAGGAAATGGGCTACCAAGAAGATCGACAATGGATGCCAACACAAGTCCTAGTGTTTTCCATGCAAAAGGCGACCCTTCAAGGCACATCTTCCTCGGGCAGTGCATTGGGAACTAGGAGAGTTGAATACTAGAGTCAAAAACTGTTAGGGATATACCATCTGCATCGGGCGCCCTTTGAATAGGAAGTTGTTTTCTCGAATGGCATGAGATGCTACTCAGCAATTGACACATTGCAGAGGAAGAAGAATGAATACCGCCCTCATTGCATGGTATTCCTCGAGCTTATGAGATGTGCGATATTGATTTGGGCCATAGGATTAGGAGGGGGAAGATCAATGGCCCCAGATGGGCATGCAGGTTTGTGGGACCGAAAGGTCAAAACCTCTTATGGTTTACCACCTTTATCGGGCACCCTCAAACACAAAGATGGTTTTTAGGAAAAGCTAGAGATCTCATTCAGAGAGAAACATGTGCTGGGGATCGAGGAAGGAATACCACCCTTATCGTGAGGCATTCTTCCTGCTTCTAAAGTTGCACGATATGAACACTGGCCGTCGAATTAGAAGGGGAAGATCGACGGCCATTATTGATTGAGCAGTTTAGGGAGTTTTTCACAGGCCACTACTCTGTACGATTTTTTTGCGGACTATATGATTAAAGGGGACAGATCATCGCAGACTAACTTGTGAGTCGACTTTCTGGTTCGTTTAAAAAAAAAAAATTAGTTTTAGGGCACATTGTTTAATTCTCCCTCTTCCTCGTGGGGGTTTGCGTTTTTGAGTGCTTGTTGTAACCTACGTAAATTATTTTCTTTCTTAAGTCAATAAAAAGACCATCTATTGCTTCAGAAAAGAAAAAAAAAAACTTCATAACACAAGAATCACCAATTGAACTACCCCATGTGCGTTTTATTTTTAATTATTAGTCAACCTCATAAAGTTATTTTTATTCTCAACTTTGGCCACATTATATATATATATATATATATATATATATATATATATATATATATATATATATATATATATATATATATATATATATATATATATAGATATATATATATATATATATATACATATATACATATACATATACACATATACATATACACATATACATATACATATACATATACATATACATATACATATACATATACATATACATATACATATACATATATATATATATATATATATATATATATATATATATTATTCTTGAAAATCAAGGGAAAAAATTACATTTTGTAGATGCTTGTATGCATTTCTTTACATCAGCCTTTCGACTGATACCCCAAAAAATAAAACAAAACATAAAAAAATAAAATTACATGGCTAGTGAATAGCAGAAACCTAAAAGCCAAAACCAACAAGAGAAAAAGAAATTTGGGCTAAGAAAAAAATACTTAGTCACCCTTTTCTACCCTTCTTCCTTTTTGCTTAAAACATTCTCCTTGATCAGGAGTGTAGATTACAATGATTAATTGGTTGTATGATATTTTCCTTGGATGTTCTTTATCTAATCTGGACCTCTCAGAGGAAAAATAACATTTTGATCCTCTGATTTCCTTCTCCTTCTGCATTTCTTAATCAATATTTCCTTCTGCATCTGGACTGTGCAACCTTGCTACCACCATTCCTTCCTAATTGATTCCTTCACTTGTTGGGGGATCTTGTGGATTTGAGTTATCCTTAATTATGGGGTCCTCCTCCTCTTCCTCGTCAGGTTGTTGGGTTGGAAATTTCCATCCCTTATGTAACAACCCCCCCTTGTATATAAAACTTTACTAATGTAAGATGAGAAAAGCGAGGTTTGATGTGTAACGAGAAAAGTGAATACTTCGTTATTTAATAAATAAAATAAATCACTTGGAAATGTGAGACACCAAGAGATAAGATTATTGTGAAACCCCATTGGTGAATGGGAAGGAATAGTTATTTTATGATAATTCTTCTAGATTCTATTCTAGATAAGCTGGATGGACTAGAGAAAAATGTCCATTGAGAACAACATAAAATCTTTGCGGGAGAGAAAGACAAGCTTTTCTGAGGAAAACCCTCATGGTAGAGAAAGGTGATATTTTCTGAGAAAATCCTAGGCAAATGCATAAAAAAGATCCATAAAAGCGAGATGTAGCTAATGAATATTATATCATGAAAGAGTGTATTCAATACCCATTGCAGATATCAAAAGGAGGCAGTTGATCCATGGCAAGAACTCTCAGCTTGGGGGTGAACTGGGAGAGTTAGTTATAGGTTGGGTGTTGGTGCTCTATTTTTCAAGTGGTGTTCTTTCTTCTAATCTAGTTGGATTCACATGCATGGAATATGTTGTATGTTTACTGCTTACCTTTTATGTTGAAAATTGCTCACCTCAGATATATAGATGTTTGTTTTATCTATATTCATGAGAATGATTGAGTCTTATGCATGTGACTCTTATTGCATCCAAGTGTTGAGTTAGTGGTGGAAACATAGTAGGTAGGTTTTAATACTTGGGACAAGGAGCTATCTTACTCATGGTAGAATCTGCATGTGACCACTATGTAGAAGCAGAAGTCACTATACTAACTTTTTTATAAGGTGATCATATAAAGATGTGTGGTATATCTATTGAATCTAGATTTCATCACCATTAAATTTAGTGAAGGAACATATTACACCTATAAACTTATGTGTTATCTATATTTTAAGTAGGCGAATAGTTATGCATGAGAAATTGGTGCATGTAGAACAACTATGGCGTAATGCTTCAAATTGTATAGTTTATGGTACCGGTTAGCTATGCCATAAATTATGCATCATAATAATTCTATCTCGTGAGGCTCATTTAGATATCTCTGCATGTTGCATAATATTTATGTTAGTAACATTTTTTACTATGCCTGTAGTACTATAATTATGATTCGTGACCATGCTAGCTATAATAGATGCAAGATAATGTTCCATTAATGCTTGTGTGGAATCATCGAAGAAAACTATTGGTTGCATGCCATGACTAATTCTTTTCTTTGAATTGTAGTTTATGCCTAAGGGTTTATCAGACATATAAGTGTTATAAGTGTTATAGAAGGATTATGTAATATTGTGCCTGGGGAGTATGATTCATGACTTTTGATGTTGTTCAGTAGTTAAGATTATAAGTATAGTTGCAGAAATAATAATTGTTCATGTAATGATGGAATAATTATACTTGTGATGACTCTGGAACCTTAAATTTAACTTAAATAAATTTAAAGAATGAGAGCCTAGTAGCTAGTTCTCAAATTAGGCTCAGGGGTTATGTTGCACCTTACGATTCTTGACTGGTATCTTTCTCTTTCTATGATCTTTCTTTGTCAAAGGACATAAATTTTGTAAATGACCAGTTTGTAGACAAGAGCAAAATCTGAATGTCATATTCTGATAATCTAAAAACTAAGTCTAGTGCTGATTGTTGTGTGTCATAAGAATACGATCAAGAAGTCATTTTCTCAATTCTACCTCTACGCAAACTCAAGAAAACGTATCTATTGTTTCTTTTTTTATTTGTGTTTTCATCTTAACGTATCTCCCCAACAGGTTACTAATTCCTTCTATCTATATATATGACACTTCACATTACGTCCATAGAAAATTACATAAACAAAAGAAAGCTAAATTTTATGCCACCCAGTAGGAATAAGTTCAAATATTTGAAGTTTCCAAGACATCATCTAACTAAAGCATCTTTTAAATGAAAACTCCTAGCTCTACCAAACCTTGACATCCAACAACATAGCGAAACAAAAGGCACTACTAAAATGGTAAACAAAAAACTAGAAAATTATTACTACAACTTAAGATATTTCTTCATATATATATATCTATATATATATATAGATATATATATATATATATATATATATATATATATATATATATATATAGACACACACACACACACACACATATATATATATATATCCCTCTGTTACAACAAAAAATATATAATATCCCTCTTTTACAATAAAAACCACTTTGGCTAGACCAAGTTGGGTTAGAAAAAAATGGTGGAAAAAAAATATTGAGTTAATTATGTAGATGGTTAATTATTAATAAATGATATGCATGTACTAAGGAAGGAAACACCTAGAGATGAGATGCCAAAATAAAATAAAGATAAAATCTCGTTGATAAATGGGATTTGATAATCATTTGAAGATAATTATTCTAGAATAATATTCTTGATAAGATTAGTGGATGAGAAAGAAATATCCAATAAGTTGCTTAGGTGGAGAAAGATACTAAGCTTAGAAAAGAATTAAAGCACCGTGGGAGAAAAAAGCAAGATTCTATGGAAAAGCCTAGGCAAGTGGATAAAATGATCCACAAAAGTGGGACACTGCTAAAGAAAAACTTATTAAGAAAGATAATAAATACCCGTGAATGGGTCAAAAAGAGGTTGTTGAATCCTAGGCAAGTACTCTTAGCTTGGAGGTCAACTAGAGGGAACTAGTTCTAAGGCTAGGTGGAGGTGTACAATTTCCTGAAGGGATGCTCTGCTAGCTAACTGGGTTTAAATAACTATGTTATGAAATTTTATGTCATTCAACTTCATTGGCATGTATTATATTAAGAAATTTATGATTTATCTTACATGTCTTGTTTTTATTAGTAATCAGAGATTAGAGGAAGTGGTCATTTCGAATTGATAATGATATAAATAAAAGGGGAGATTATACAGTACAAAGTGTGACAAATAAATCATTTCAGTTGTGGATATAATTCTATGTGAATCTGGGATGTGAATTACTAAAGATCCTCTGTAGACGAACTATTGCTAGTGTTCAAATTGTTTTTAAATCTTATATTATGGACTAGATTGAAAGAAATATTACAAGTTGAAATAATTTGAAATGCCAAAATTCATATTGATTATTAGGAGAAAATCAGAAACTCTAATTTATATTCAAGGGAATGTTTTAGAAACGTGCTACATGAGGGAAACAAGATTATGAGGTGGGTACCTGGAAAAAAAATATATTTTGTTACTCAATCTATTAATAATTTAGTATTTTCTTTTAACATAATTTTGAATTACAAGGGGAGTGGAAATCCCTCAATTATCGATCAGTTGCGCTATTACTAAGTGCCAACCTATAGACGAAGAAGGGATGGTCGGGTTATTATTACAAATGGAATGACACTATGTGGAATTTTCATTGATGCGAGGCCACCTTGTTAGGGTCTATTAATTTGTGGGCGTCATTGAAATCTATCCTCCCTCACTATGCAAAATCTTGACATGAGCGACCTATGACCCAACCTCAATGGGGCATTCCATTTAGAACCTGGATCCCCCAATTTTATCTGCCTCAGATAGCCCTTTTTAATAATCACTTTTCTCATTAAGGATAATAATCAGTGGTGAAGAGTTATATTACTACTGGAAGGCAGTATCATTCTTACTATAATCCATATGCATATGCATAATATTGTAGCAAGTAAGATAAGGAACACATTGAGATAATATGTCCACTCCAATTCATAATTATAACAATGTCGAAACCAATAGTAAAGATTAAGAAGAATAAGAAAAATCCATGTTTCTGACAAGGTTGATCATTTATAATTGAAAACTATGTGTCCCATACCAATTGTCATGTTATCAATAGAAAATTTAGCCATAAAAGTCAAGATATCAGTTAAGAGTATAAATGAAGCAATAATCTGATTACGGAAAAAATGTTCGAGGACCAAAATTTATAATTTGAAACAAAAATATAGGAGAAAAACCAGGTTTTACGAAATTAAGCCCTATCTTGAAAGAAATCTTTCCTAAATGATCCGGGTTCGCAATGAAATCTTTCATGAACCAGACAAGTGAATCCCAAGAGAATGATACACTAGCCTTTGACATGCAAGTTCGAATGTGAGAAAGAGACCTTGTCATAGCACGTGGAAAAGGGAAACAACCAGCAGGCCACCATAGGTACAAGATCACTTATATAGAAAAGAAAACGAGGATTCAAACTTAGAATCATATCCAAAGAAGCGAAAGAATAAAATAGAGTAAGTGGTCATAATAAGCAATGGTGAAATACGATATTACTTGTTCGCAGCCATACCCTGCTGTGATTTCACCTGAGACATGATAAATGTATGGTTAATCATGGAACGAAAAGCATAATAAAAATAAATGGGGAAGTCTGAGACAAACTATCAAAACGAAAAACATAGTGGTTGTACTTAGAAATGGAGCTATGGAGGTTAGCTAAGCACTAGAGAGATTACAACAGAAGAAGGTGCCATGGCCTAAGCCCTCCAACACTAGAACCATATGGGGCTTAGTATAAATGTAAATAAAGAAATATGTGAAACAAGGGAAACATTCAAAATACCAGTACCTATTGTATTCCTAGATGAAGCTAGGTGTAGAGTTGCAAGCCTAGAGAATAAAATACCATCATTTTGTAAAACAAAATGTTTTCCAGAAGTACTTAAAATTTAAGAAGTGAAATCAAATAATCAAGATCAAGAATATGGGGGAGATATAATTACATAACTCAGGATATAGGGTGGTGAGGAGCTTCATTCGTTCTTAGTAATGGAGGCCGAGCAAAGTCCCCTGGGAAAATTTTGCAGAAATTATAAAAGCTCGAAAGAGCATCTTTCCGGGATATTTATCTAATTTGGGAAGCAAGAGATCCCACATGAGCACTGCCCCATCCACCTCATCTTATAATGTGATTAAGGAATGCATTTTTCTTCTTGCATTACAGAGCCGAAAGTGCACCAAATAGATTTATTCTCAAAAAATAGTTGTGCCAAAATAAGTTTAACTATAAAGATTGATTCAGAGCAAGTAAAATAATGGAGAAAGAAAATAATATGAGGGTGAGATTCATTCTTTACATGTTAAAGATTTTATGCTACTTAGGGTGAAGACCAGAGTACTGAGTAACCCCTATTTTTAAATGGGAATGCTGCAAGCATAGCTATGACATACCACTTGCAAAAGAGGAAACTGTGTAAAATGTCTAGAAACCTCATTGTCGGGAAAAAGTTCTAGGAAATAGACAGATTTTCAACCTATTTGTCGAATGGCGGTCATCGCAAGCGACATTGAAGCAAGGAGGGAGTTGTGTGTAACACAAAGAGCATTGAACCCTGACAAAAGGGGGATATTTATTTTTGGCTTACATTGAATCAAGGATAGGGTTTCAATCGAATCACCCAAGCATATTATCACATCTTTGTCAGAAATTTTATTGAAGATTCATATTACACCCATGTGACCTAATCCAACGTGGCCAAGTATCATTGTTGGTTGCTGGAAATACAACTATATAGCATGAAAGCATTAAATGTGTTTTGGAACATGATTATTTGGTGAAAATTCCATGCAAAAATATATAAATACCACAGGTGCTGGGGAAAGTATTCCAAGTTGAATGGTGGGAAGGACATCCTAGTGGGTGTTCTTTTGGTTATTTATGGCTAAGGAAACTGGCAAAGGGAATGGCTAAGGCATTATAGAGGAAAAAAGGTATTTTGGCACATTTATTTATGAAAATCATGGAAATTAGAGAAAAGGAAGGTGGAAGGTTACAGGATGTGTGAGGAGGAAAATGAAGGAAAATAATGGAAAATGAACAAAATATAGGCCTCATTAATAAAAAGGCTTATGAGGATTAGTTGGGAAGACTTTGTTACTTTATATTTGGAGCTCTCTCATTACTCTCTCTCTCTCTCATTCTCTTGGACACTTTGAGTTTTCTTGGAATAGTTTGGCATTGGAACAAGAAAGGAAAAGAAGGCAAGAGGAAGCAAAGATCAAGTAGGGAAAGGTAGGGTCAAGCACCTACAATAGGATTTATTGTAGGTATCAACTTACATGTGTATTTTCCTTGCTATATTTTTCATGCATGGGATTACATGTGTTTCTTTTCTACCATCGTGTGGGTTTTGCCAGGTGTGATAGTATTTTCAGCCTAGCCTTACCATTTCCTGATAGATTTGATGAGATGGTTTCTCTCATGTGGTTTATGTGGGATGGTCAGATTAGATTCAAAGTTGAGTGGGGTGGATCTCTAAATTGGCAAATACATGGTGTTAGTAGTCCCTTAACCAGATTGACGATGCACGAAGTCATTGGCCTAGTAGCCGCTAAAGCAAACTGTGGGTTGTGGTAAAGCCAGGTTGTGTGTCTCGATGGGCCTAGGAATCCTTCTCAGTGAATGGAAGGATATATAGTAAAGCCAAGTGATGGATTTTCTCTCTGTTGGGACTAGTGATTTCGAGTATAGGGCCTAGTGATCTTTAGATCAGACTATGGACACATGGTGAAGCCTGAGAGAATAGGAGGCACTCAAATTCCTCATTATGTAGACATAGATATTCAATGGTATCCACATTAATTGGATTTTTTGGTGTGTTGTATGAGTCCCACATTCATGCTTAGAATATGGCACGGGGTGATTGGCTGAAGAGAGACTTGGATCAACCAATAGATGGTCGAGTGGAACGTGGTAGCCCCATCTTCGGTTAGTTCATTGCATTGAATAATGAGAAATTCATTGCATTGATTTTCATGTGTAAATTAATTGGTGTATATATGGATTTTGATGGCTCATATGTTTATTGTAATTGTTTTCCTAATATAGTAGTTATATGTTCATTTTATGGTAGCAGGTACGCTTGTCTCTCAGCATATTTTTACTTGTATTTGAATGGATATTGTATATATGACCTAATAAGTGAGAAGCCATAAAACGACATGAGGAAACAATGGTTCATAGTGATTCTCAAATAATTAAGAGATCCTTACACTTAACTTTGATGTTTACACCTATAGGTTACATGTCGATGATATCTTTGACGAAATGTTTGACATGGCCAGTAGGGGTCTCGTTAAGGCCTTGACAAACTATTTAATTTTGCGTCATTTTGTCCATGTACTTTAATTAATTCTAAGATTTCATTCCATTATGGGTAGTGGTATTGGCTTTGGGCCCTAAAAACTGGTTCAAGTCTTGGTGTTGCTAGCAAACAACTGGAAAATTTAGTCCACATTCACTAGCATGTAGGTTTATGACAGTGACTTTAGGTCTTTGGTCACTCCCTTACCCATTACATGAGAGCGACTGAGCCTTAAATTGTCCATAACAACAGTGGGACATAGGGACAGGTTGTTTGAGTGGTTGACTTGTCTCCTGAGGATTTTGTTGATGATGTTGGATGAATGTGAGTGATGTTCTATTGATTACACTTCCTTAAGGTTACCTAGGAGGTCAAATATGATCATAGTAGCCTCTCGTTTCATGTTTACCCTAGTTACTTGGGTGGATTTGGGAGGAGGGTGTTACAGAGTGGTATAAGAGAATGGTTCAACTCTCAGACTAGATGTGTTAAATGTGTTAGTCATGCATGCATGTTAGTTTCATGTGTGACTCTTTCACTTGCATTTCATGTGCTTGTTGCATTTTCTTGATGATTGATTATGGTTGTAGTATGGTTATCAGGGAGAATTGGATATATATTTTGTGGAATGCATCATCATGATTATATGGCTCGTTACATGTTGTTATATGTCACTTACATGTTGTTTTATGTCACTTGATTACATCATTGTATGTTAGGTTGCATTCTTGTATGTTTGATTACATGTATCAGTCTTGTAGACTGGTTACAAGTATTGATCGCTTATGTTTTACTATATGTGTTCATGCATATGTGTATTTGATTATGCACTACGTATGCATGTTGATGGTTTCATGTCGAAATGCATATAGTGGAGTAATGATTGTTGTCATGCATGAGGTCATGGTTTATGTAGTTGATATGGTCATGCATTGATGATTGTACTCTAGCTAGATAGATGTGTATATGGTTTTATACTCATGTGTTATATGCCTATATACAGTTGTTATGCATGTATGGTCTTGGTTATATTTTGAATAGTAGGTCAAAAATGCCTTGTGAGGTCATTGTATGCAATTTAGGTCATCATGGTGCTATTGGTATGTTATGATGCTAATGTGTTGAATGAGGTAAAGCAGGAGATGCATATCATCAAAGTGATGTTACAACATTGGATCTCGAGGCAAGAGCATGTCATCATACAGGTTTGTATGTTGAGCATGTAGGTATGTAGGTTAGGGATTGTCATATGCATTAGGGTTATATACATTAGCTTTATGTATATATGTTTTGATGTTATGGTTACATACATGATAGATGATAGTTGATTAGTATAGTTATATGTACATTTGTTAGATAGTCATCAATGATGGTAACATGTGGTTGTATGCATTGCTATTGTTGTTTGATGTTAGATGAGTGGATTATTAGGCTATATGTTGTTTATGACCATGATATATAGCTTATTTCATTGAGATATTGATGTTGTAATTTGGATTGGTCATATGCATGATGGTTATGTTCATTTCATTGAATATCTTGATGTTATATGTATTGTGTTAACCTAGTTTAACCTATGCAGATGGTTATGGTTGCACTATTCAGGTATGAGCCGACATATTTGTCATTTGCTGTTGTACTAATCTAGATTAATCGTACATATGTGATTGTTTTGCATGAATGAAAAATGATTACAAGCTTATGATATGAACATGTTAGTTAGTTATTGTTATTGATATCATGACCCTATTTATGTTGAGTTGATATGTTGTGAATTTCTATCGTGATAATAAGGATTGATTTTGCAAACAAGACTTTATGTAGTATACTTGGTGCTTCATTCTTGATTATGTCGTCTATTTGATGTTGAGTGTTTGGTGTATATCTTGTCATCTAGTTGATTTATTTAACATGGTAATATTGAAATTTGGTTGACTGTTTTATGAGTTACATAATACGAGTATGTGTTCCAATGATTATGTTTTAAGATCATTTTCCTAACACATATGTGTTGAGACAATTGATATGTACTCGAATGTAGTTGATAGTTGTAGCATTATGTCTAATGAATATGAGTTTCCTATGGATTACCACATGATTGATAGATATGATTGTCTTGATATATCGAACATGTGGTTGACATGTGTGAGAAGTTGTAGGAAGTGTGCAGAGATTAGCCTAACAAGGTAATAGTTGATGTGTTTATATCACTAACAGTTGGGTGATGTGGCAATGATGAGCCCCAAAAATGGGTAACTTATTGGGCTCATTTTGCCTATTATTCTCCATAAATCCACCGTTCTTCATATTTTATGCATGATTTTGAGTATATTTATGTTAATTGGATGAATGAGAATAGTCACCTGACCATGAAGCCTAATACGTGTTTATTGCAGATTTTTGGACCACGTTTGGACCAAGGTCAAGCAGTTATGAGCCATCTGACAGCCAATATGAGGGAACAATTCTGAGGATTCATAGGAGGGGTGTCTCCTGCACTAAATGGCCCTTCCTTGAGTTTTCCACCATCAGCTCAGAGTTCAGTAGCCCACCAAAGTTGATTTCTAAGGGTAGTCGAGCAAATTTTGTGAAGTGGCTAAGTACTTGCAGTTTTGAGCAGCCAAGCCCCTTGAATTAAGGAGGATTATTGGAGTTCCTCATAGTCCATAATTAGGAAGGCTTCCAGCCTTCGTAGTTTACATTTTGAACATTTTTTTTTTTGCACTTTAGGGCTGCTCTTCCTTTCAGCTCATTTTGGAGCTTCTACTGTAAAACATTTTTTTGTGACATGGTTATTTTCTAAGTAACGGAAATCAGTTTCAGTTCGCATCAACTCTGAGCTTCTTCTAAGGAACCTGTAGCTCTTGGGGTTGGGCCCAACCCAAGTGCCAGGTCTTCCTCTATGTACTATTATATGTTTTTTCTATCTTCATAAAATAATTTCTGCTAGTAGATTAAAATCTTGTTTGGTTACCTAGGTCATTTTTTATGATTAAAAACGATTTTCATGTTTTAGAGTGATTTGACAGGTTGGTAACATAAAATATTTTTAAAAAAGGCCATCAAGAAACCTTGGATCTCACCTCTCCCTCCTCGGGACCATGAGCTGAGACCAAGGTGTCCTTACTGCCACAAAAACATTTTTCTTGCTTCTTCATGCAATTGCTAGTGCTAGTTTCTCAGTTGGAAAAGTTGATACCAAATGTGATTACATGCTTAGATCCATTCTTGCTTGGTTTTCATAGTTATTTTACATGATTTTCTACCAATGAATTTTTGTTCATCATGGTTGTTGGTTCCTAGGTCAAAGTAGGTTAGAATAGCTAGATATTTGGTTGGCATGGTCTTTGTTTGGTCAGTTCCAATAAATAGTATGCAGAACACCTGTGATACCTCCCTACCTACCCTTCCTCTATCAGTGCAACCTACTCCATCCTCTAACTCAGATTCTTGCCCTTCGTTTGCCACATTTTCTCACTTTGACCTAATTCCCATATTTTTGTGTAACATTGCTTTATCCACCCTTCAACAAATCCAACCATCCTCATCACTTCTTAGCTTCATTTGCCAGGTCCTAGACCCCTCCACATCCTCATCCAACCTCCAACTCCACTTTTCCACCTTTCTTCCACCATCAAACCTTCAAAATCCCCTTTCGGAACATCTTGTAGAACATCCTGTAGAACCCCTACAGACTTCTTGTAGAAGATCACGTGAGAGATTTTTCGAGGTCTTAACACTGTGAAACTCTCTGGAAGGGTGTTAGGGACCCATTAGGCCCTCTTCTTACCTTCCCAACCTCCTATACGTGCCTACCCCATTTCCTTTCTCCAATCAACCTCTGCACAGTTAAAAACACTTAAAGCACATGCACATATGATTTTTACATAATTACTCAAAAATACAAAAAGATGTTCCTTTTCATATTTCACTTCAAAAGTAGCTTAGACACATGCAATTTACCACCCCAAGAGTCAATGGAATCCCTTTCTATAGTTTCATCCTCTTTTTTGCACTACTAGGGGTAGTCAGTAAAACTACGGTTTGCTAGGGTTTGCATTTCCTTTCAGCTTTCAACCTCTTTTTGCACATAGATTAGCTTCCTTTGAGTTACTTTCATCCATCATAGTTAAAAGCTTCTTATAAGAGCTCATTGAAGTTGGCTTAAGCTCCTAGCGGACTTGTGCCAGCTGATCCAGTGACAGCCTGCAGCAAGAGCTAGTACTTGTGCATATAGCATCGTCGCTTCCAAGTTTGTTACGAACTACCGGGTTGATAAAAGTAAAGAAGGGAGTCCCAGGAGTTGGAGCATTATTACTGCAATATTGGAACCCACCATATTTTTGGCGCCATTGCTGGCGAAGTGTCAGAGTATTTGTGATTGCTGCTTTTCTTCTATTTTCTACTTCAATCTGTTGTTAAGTAATTTATTTCAGCAACCGTAGAGTAGTTGTTTCATTTCCATCCTGCAATTTCATTTCCGCAAAAGTAGATTACACATTTCCTGCTTCCATTTCATTTTAGCAAGCATAGATTTGGTATTTACCGCTTTCATAGATTAGCATTTCAATTCCACAATTTCAATTCTGCAAGCATAGATTAGCATTTCAATTCCACAATTTCAATTCTGCATGCGTAGCTTAGCATTTCATTTCTGCAATTTCATTTTAGCAACATAGATTAGTCATTTCCTGCTTTCATTTTAATTCTACATTTTCATTTCGACAAGATAGATTTTAGTTAGTTGTAGTTCAATCTCTTTAAGTTTTGCAGGTACAAGAAAAAAAAACACCAAAACTCCACCAAACATATTCCTTTTCATGCTTCGTAGGAACAGAGACAATACAGGGAAATTCTTACCCAAAACCCCCACCACATCATTGAGTCACCCTTTTCTCTTCTTTGGTGGCAGTGATCCAGAAGAACCTATAGATGAACCTCCAGAGATACATGAAGATCCTATAATAGAAGAAGAGTAAGAAAACATTCCTCTTGAGACCATGGCTGAACACAAAAATGCTATAGGAGATGAGGAGAGAATAGAAGGTGCCTTTCCCATTCGAGAGACCAACGGGGACATGAAAATGAAAAACATAAGTCCCTCAGCCTTACCTCACTTCCATGGATTGACCACTGAAGACCCTGATACCTTCATGTTTGAGTTTGTTGTACTTTGTCGAACTTATGACTATGCAGAAGACAAGAAAAAGTTGAAACTCTTTCCCTCTACCCTCAAGGATGCAGCACTACACTGGTTCATGGGGTAACCTGGAAATAGTATCAAAACTTGGGCTCAGATGTAGCAAGCCTTTAACAAAAAATACAGGACTACTGTAGGTCAAAGGAAATGAAGGGAGAGATCTTTCGGATGACCATGGGAAGTGATGAGTCTTTAGAAGACTATGAAGAAAGGTTCCAACTTAGTTATAAAAGGGCTAGTGCACACTTGACCCCAAATCTCTGAAGCTGGTTCTACTCCAAGGAGTCCCTGAAGACCTTCTAGATACCCTCCATTTGCTAGCTAGAGGAGACATCTACCAACTACCTTATGAGGACATAAAGACTGTGTTTAGAAAGCACTCTAAGGCAGCCCGGAAAAGAGGTAGGGGGAATCCACTTTCAGCTAGTGCCACCTTCTCCAAGCATGAGTTTTCAAATCAAATGGAAGACCTCAAAAGTGAGATGAGACAGACCATTGCCATGCAACTAGATACTTTCCGAATCCAAGAGAAGAAAAAGGAAGCTGAGAAGGCTTTGGCCATCTTTTGTCCCAGACGTACAAGGAAGCATCGTAAGAATGAATGTCCATTGCACTCAGTGGAGGTATGTTTCGTTTGTCAGGAAGACCACCCACAAGCCACTACCCAACCTTACCTGGACTTAAAGCCATGTACCAAGGGGCTGAAGGAGCCACTGAACCACTCTACTTCCTACACCAAAGGAGGCCGCATGGATCCTGACCTTACCAGCAGGGGATGCAAGGGACATCCCAAACTTATTACAACCCCAACCAATCCGCTCACATGCCTTCTTGGGGCCCCCCTGCTCATCCTTCCTAGTCCGAACCTCCTCCTTGGTCTTATCCATCTCAATACCATACTCAACCTGTTGCTCATTCGTTTCACTCTCATGTTTAGCCACAACCTTAGTGGAATGCACCTAAACCGGGGTGGAGACCCCAATATAACTCTCCTCCCACTATTTTTCCTCCACCTCTTACTCAACCACAACCATTACCTCCTGCTCCTCCAAGACAACCCCAGATGCCTGCTCAACCAAACCCAAACCCGAGCAACAGACAGGCCCAGCAGGTATACACCAGAGAGACGACATGCCCTACCTATGCTGTGGAGATTCATGAGATCAACCTTCGATCTGGAAAGGTCCTTCCAGATCGTCAACCTCCTCCCCTGGAGGATGAGGAAGGGAAACATGAAAGTGAACCCAAAGCCATTCCACCCTTTCCTGAGAAACTAACAGTAGCCACACAACCAAACCGAGAGGAGACTAAACTTCTGGGAGAACTTAAGCAGTTGTGTGTGAAAATGCCACTTCTCTAGGCCATAAAAGATTTACCAATCTACAACAAATTGATCAAGGAGAAGTGTTTTAGGCACCTAGGCAGATGCAAGAGAGATGCCCTGACTATCAATGTCATAAGGAAATTGTCTGATTTGATGTTGGGGCAAATAATTTGTCCAAAATATTTGGATCTTGGGAGTCATGTAGTTTATGTCCACATCAATGGCACCATAATCCCCCACACACTGATCGATCTAGGGGCTACAATTAATGTGATGACCAGGGACACAATGATCAAGCTCATCCTTCAGAGTTCCTTAAGAAAGACCTCGACAGTACTACAGTTAGCAGACCGCTCCACCATGACTCCCGAAGGGATTGTGGAGGATGTCCTAGTCTCTGTTGATTCTTGGCAGTACCCTGCACACTTTTTGGTCCTTCAGCCAAACGAAAAACTCACTCGATACCCCTTATTTTGGGAAGGCCTTGGTTAGCTACTGCGGATGCTTATGTCAATTGTCGAGCTGGGAGCATGACCATCAAGGATGTGCCTATGTCCAAACAACTAGTCTTATATCCTCCTACCCAACCTCTGCTAGAATATGACTTACCTCTCTAGTTGGAGGAGGAAGATGAGGATGAAGTCTACTCTGCACCAGTGTGCACAATGGAAGCCACCCGGGGAGGTCCTCAAACCGAGGATGTCCTAATTGAGAATTTGATTCAAAATCCACCTCTCGGTGTGCTGCCATTGGAGGATTTGGTGGAAGGTACCCAAGACGATGCTTTAGTGGACCTCTGTGTGGCTGATCCAACCTCTCCCACAGTTAAGAATGTGGAATTTGTCCCTGAAGGAACCTCAAAAATCAGCTCATCCTTCTCTCCCTCTTAGGAGAAGGAGTTGTGTAGTTTATTGAACCACTGTTTGGATGCTTTCGCTTGGAGCTATAAGGAGATGAAAGGAGTCCATCCATCGGTCTATAACCATCACATTTACATTAAAGAGGATTGTAAACCAGTCAGGCAGCCTCAGAGGAGAATGAATCCAGCCCCTAAGGACATTATTAAAGAAGAATTGCAAAAGTTGTTGGATGCAGGATTCATCTACCCCATCTCGGATAGCGAATGAGTTTCTCCTCTGGTGCTTATGCCCATGAAAAATGGGAATTGGAGAATCTGTGTAGCTTATCGAGAACTTAACAAAGCCACAAAGAAGGACCATTTCCCTTTTCCTTTCATAGATCAAATGATAGATGGGTTGGTAGGGAAGAAGTTCTTTTCTTTCCTAAATGGGTTTAGCAGGTATAGTCAGATCTAAATTAGACCGGAAGACCAAGATAAGACCACTTTCACTTGTCCATGGGGTACCTTTGCCTATTAGGTCCTTCCCTTTGGGCTATGCAACACTCTGGCCACTTTCCAGAGAGCAGTACTGAGCATATTTTCTGAGCTGGTTCATGATTCAGTAGAAATCTATATGGATGACTTTACTCCTTATGGGTCCAACTTCCAAGAAGCATTAACTAACCTGAGAAAATTTTTAACCAAGTGTATTGAAATGAACATGTCCATCAGTCCTGAAAAATGTGAAATCTTGATGACTGAAGGGACCGTGCTAGGTCATACAATCTCTCAGCAAGGATTACAGGTGGATCCTAACAAGATTGCTATCATCCAAAAGATTCCACCTCCTTAAAAGGTAAGAGATGTTCGAAGTTTTCTAGGCTTAGCAGGATACTATAGAAGATTCATTAAAGATTTTATTAAGCTAGCCTCACCATTGTTTGGTATTTTGTGGAAAGATGTTGAGTTTAAATGGACTGACAACTGCCAAGAGGCTCTGGATGAGTTGAAAGATAAGCTGGTAACTGCCCTAATCCTGAGAGGTCCCAACTGGGCCCTACCTTTCCACATCCACATTGATGCCTCGAACAAAGCCATAGGGGCAGCTTTAGGACAAGTTGAAGAGAAGCTATTATATGCCATATACTTTGTCATCAAAAACTTGTCCAAGGCAGAATTAAACTATACTGTGACCGAGAAAGAGCTCCTAGTTGTAGTCCATTCCCTAAACAAGTTTACACACTACATCACTGGTTATCAAACATTTGTACACATTGATCATGCTGCGATAAGTTATTGGATGAATAAACCTGAGGTGAATGCTTGTATCATTAGATGGTTACTTTTATTGTAGCAATTTGACTTAACCGTTGTTGACAAGCATGAAAGGAAAATGTTGTTGTCGATTTTCTGTCTAGATTAGATTTACCTACAGGTGAAGAAGGTACGGTGGATGACCAGATGCCAGATGAACACCTATTTTCTATTTCAGTACTCTCTCCATGGTTTTCTGATATATCAAACTACTTGGTCTCAGCATAGTTCCCTCCACACCTATCCTCAAAAGACAAGAGCAGAATTGTGAGGAAAAGTGCCCCCTTTACTTGGATTGGGAGAAACTTGTTTAAAATCAGCCCAGATCAGATCCTGAGGCGTTGTGTTAGGGAGGAGGAAGTTTTTGAAATTCTTTTATCCTGTTACGATGAACCCTGTGGAGGCCACTTTGCAACAAAAAGGACTGCCTTCAAAATTCTATAGGCTGGCTACTATTGGCCCACTCTTCATCAAGATGTTAGAAGATACATCAGCCAATGTGATTGATGTCAAAGGATGGGGAATTTGACTCCGAGGGATGAAGTGCCCCTCCAACCTCAAGTGACATTCAAGCCATTTGAGAAGTGGGGCATGGATTTTGTGGGTCCTATCAACACTCCTTCAAAGAAAAAGTCTTACATCATTGTGGGCACAGACTACCTGATAAAGTGGGTAGAAACAAAGGCAATCAAGGTAGTGACAAAAGAAAAAGTGGCTGAGTTTTTAAGGGAAAATATCGTCTACAAGTTTGGCTACCCAAGAGAATTAGTCACAGATCAAGGAAGTCAGTTCACCTCTAACCTGATTGAAGACCTACTCGCTCATCACAAGATCAAGCATCGAACTTCCACCCCTTATCATCCACAAGCAAATGTGTAGGTGGAAGTCAGTAATAGGGCTTTATAAGAGATTTTGACTAAAGTGGTGAGAAGTAGCAAAAAGGATTGGGTAGATCGCTTGGTTGAGGACACCTAGGCCTACAACACCACTTGGAAAACCACAAAAGCTTTCACACCTTATGAGCTGGTCTATAGGAAGAAGGCTCTGCTATCCATAGAGTTCGAGTACAGCACATTAAGGTTAGCAGCTCAGCTGGACCTGGATCTCACCCATGCGCAACAGGAAAGGTTACTGCAACTGAATGGATTAGATGAATAGAGAATGTAGGCCCTCCTCCACTCAAAAGTAGTTCAACTCTAGAGAAATATATGGCATGAATGGCACCTTAACGAAAAGAAATTTCAGCCAGGAAATTGGACAGTATTATATGACTCAAGATACGAGGATTTCAAAGGGAAGATGAGGACAAGCTGGTTGGGACCATATGCAATGGAGAAATGCAATGATAATGGTTTAGTCCTTATCACGACTATTGGTGAAGAAGCCATCCCCATGCTCGTCAACGAGCATCAATTGAAAATATATAGGAAGCCCCTTTCCAAGTAGGAGTTCATTGAAACTCTGCATTAATCAGTGCTGGTAGTGGAGCAAGGCCCTGTTTCTATTCCACCCACACCTTGATCATAAAAATAAAAAATAATAATAATAAAAAGATCCTTGGGTGAAAACCTCTTAGAGGCACCTGGGGTAGATAGTGAGGGTGAAAACCTCCTGGAAGCGCCCCAGCTATCTCACCAAAAAAAAAAGAAAAATAGGCCTAATTTATGTTGAATAATTGCAGGTTGCAGGGAAGACATTGCAGGTTAGGAGGGTCGCACAAAACAAGGACAGAGGTTAGCAATAGGCTGCAAGCAACCCTCACAGACACTTCCTCCATGACCACTCCACTTTCTTAGGATTTGATCACATTCGGGTTAAGGTTTCACCTTATACAGGATCTTCTAGGCCTTCTACAAGAAGTTCCATGTCTTCCACAAGAAGATCCTGTAGAACCTTCAGATAGGGCAAAATTGATCTTGGAAGGGAATCCAAAGGTTGGAATCTGCTTGCTAGGCCTACAAACACCCTTGTTTTCATACATCACCACATGTCACTCTGTTTCATCTCTTTACACCTCCGTTGCACCCATCTTGTTATTTGTTCCTGCATAGTCACACAAAAAAAACCCTGTTTTCCTCATACTGCCAGCAAAACCTTTTATTGACAAATCAAGAGCAGTTTTTTTCACTTACCATACCTGTCAATCTCCATCTGGAATACTTGTCAGCCAAATCCCTCGACAACAGTATAGCCCTGCTCATGTTAGCTCACATCCTAGGAGGAGAAGCAACTACGGGACATCCTACATGAAGCCTGCAGCAGTAGATCCCTCTGGGAGACATACTCTGGAGACAGGGACAACCGAAAACAACAAAGGAAACATGCAAAGGGCTTATCTCGAAGGAGAAAATATTGTCAGTAGCCGAAGCCAAGAAAAACCTATGCATGCAGCAATAGCAAATGAAGGAATGGGTTCCAAAACCCATGCATGCAGCATCAACGAAGGAAGGAATGGGTTCTAACACTCGTGCATGAAGTAGTAGCGAACGAAGGAGTAGTTCCAAGACCCGAAATCTGCATAACGCGACCGTGACCATGCAAGTAAGTTTCTAAACTCATTCGCCATTTGCATAAACTATATTTTAAGAGCTCCATGCCTATGGAAATGGTTCGGATTGAATGGAATTAGTGGCTAGTCAACTGGGCACCCTTGGCCTGTTACATAGCCTCATGGGATTCGAACGAGCTAGCTACATTCAAAATTACCGACTGGATGTGTAGCCAACACATGTGGAGTGTCCATTCAGGAAGAAATCGCCGGGACTGGTAGTGGTGGCGGTAGTTAACGGCAGAGGGGAGGTGATGGCAGTAAAAAACACGTAGAGAAATTATGGCCATGACGTCAGATCAACCGTTTGGACCCACCACCTCATCCCCTCACCACGAATCACGCTGCAGTTAATAGATGCTCGGATAAAACTCAGACCACATTCTGTTCATTTTGCACTTGCAACGTCCTTGACTGAGGTGCATGTCCTCCACTTCCAAAAACTTTTAACCAGTTGTCCTCCATTATTTTTTCTACTTGTTTTCAAGAATCTCCCATGTATCAGGCTCGCTCAGAGACATAGAGACATTCTATAGGAACCGAGGGGTCTCCTACAGGAAGGGTTCTATAGGAAACATTACACAGCTTTCCAGAGCAGAGAAGCCTGGGATTTTTCTTCGTCGAATTTGGAGCTCCAAATGAGGTAGGCTCGAAAAGCTCTTCTCTGCATGGTATGATTTGAAAAGGTGGTGAATTGAACGGTATCCAATTGGGGAATTAGAGAAAAATCTGCCTAGGAATTGGAAGTAAAATTTTTTCCTGTGTGTTGCACTGGATTTCTTAGTTGTTTCTGCATCAAGATTCTCCTCCACGTTTCTATTTTTAAAATTCTCCTGTAGGGAAGATATGCAACTGTGGGGGCCAGCCTGTGCATGAAAAATTTTGAATTTGTATATATGTATGTGTGTTGAGAAGAGAAATTGAGCTCTATACTCTGTCTGTAGAAACAAAATTCTTCCTTTCATAAATAGATAGTCAAGTTCCGGGCAACAACAGTCTTGAAAACTAGGGAATAGTTGCTAATTAACAATGGATACCCAAGAAATCCCTTCTTGAGTTCAGGGGAAAACCATAAACAACATTCCTTTTTCTGATCAAAGAATACAAAATGGCACTCTCACCATGCTAGGGGGATTCATAAGGAAAGAACCCTCGGACCCCAGCAAACTACGTGAGCATCCTGAGGTGGTGGACCTTTTCACCGAGCCAATTGGATGTCATTCTTTGACAAAATTCAGGGTCATGACGAGGAGATAACGGAGGAATTTTTAATGTCCATGAGACCTCATTCAAAGACATAGGCCACAGTTAGTTTTAGGGGTTTGACCCTATAACTCACCCCTGAGCTCATCAGTCGTGTTACTGGTCTACCATTAGGGCTCCCTTGGAGCAAGGAAGAGAGGTCATTGGGCCAAGTTGCCAAGAAACATTTTTCCTACCCGAGGAACATCCTATAGAAGACAAAAATGGGGTTTGAAGAACCAACTTGCCTCCTCTCTGGAGTGAGGTCAGTTTCCAAATTATGAAGTACATTACATGTGAAGGGAGGTTTAGCATTGTCTATGGTTATCATTTTAGGTTGTTGTGTGAACTACGACATGGAATTGATTTTCCTCCAGACAAGAAATTGAGCATCCCATATTTTCTTCTTCAGTCACTAATTGAATGTGGTACAAAATCGAATAAAGGGATCGCAGATTAGTCGGACCATCATGGGCTCATCAAGCTATTAGTGGAAGATGCCTTGCACACCTACACTATCCCCATATCTTGGGAAATCTTCCGAAACATGTTCCGGGATTACGATATTAGAATTCTGGCTGAAGACATCACCTTATCTGGTAGTGAGGAGGGATAACACACAGAAGAAGATAAAAAAACCCATGGTGAAGGAACACAGGACATTCAAGCACAACAAGGACAAAAAGAAAAAGGGCGAAAGGGCCAGATTGTTGAGCCTAAAATAGAGGAAGAAATAACAACACAAACACCAAGGGAAAAGAGAATGCAGAGGAGATCAGAGAAGGCAAAAAAACCCCAAATGAAGGTTGTCACAGCCAAAGTAGACACACAGAAACAAAAGGGAAAGACACATCTTGAAATGGTTGCAATAAAGAGAGAAACAGTTGACATAAGGACTTCTATAGGAAGCATGGAAAAAGAACAACAAAAGGAGAAATCACCTGAAATATTGGCAAGGGAGGAAGCAGTTGTGCTTGCCGCCTTAAGCACACCTCCAAAACAAAATGGGAAGAGAAAGAGGCAAACCTCCATGTAGTTTAAAGAAAGGAGGAGCACACAGATCAAAATGGACAGACCCTAACCACAGTCAAAGGAGCCAATTGTCATTAAGGACACAACACCTAAACCAAAAGAAGGGTCTCCATCAAAGATATCCGTCACCTATGAACGAGGAAGCCCAAAGACCTCCACCTTGAGAGAGAGAATTAGGACAATGGACTCAAAGCCAACTCTACAGGAAGCTAAGAAATCTCTACAGGAAACTCGGGCTAAGCTAATAGAGACTAAGAAATTGGAGGAAAAGGCGACCAAAAAATCACAAGAAGAAGAAAAGACAGAGGAAATATTGGAACCAAGCCGTCAGCCTAGCTTGGGCTCATACTATAACCTGCTAGAAGCCAGGAAAATAATTCCCCAGAAATTTGCGGTGCCACTCTTCTCTGCACTGGAAGAAGAAAGAATTAGGACTCACACTTGGATGAGGATTGCCAAGTCCAAGGGTGTGGCAAACATAGGCCACCTAGAAGAAAAACTCAAGGAGTCAAGGAAAGAATTGGCCATGGTGAATCATGTGGGAAGCAGTCAAAGGGCCAAACTACAAGAAGAGAACAAGCTGCTGAAACAGAAACTACAGCTACAGGGATGTTATAAGGAAGATAGGCCCTCCATTCTAGGAGAACAACAACAATAGGAAAAGCCTCCAGTAGACAAAGAAACCTCTGATGAACAACAAAGAGTGGACGTGTTGCAGGCTGAGGTTGAGGTTCTAACAAAACAGCTACAGGAGAAGGAGTCACAGGCAGCAGAAGAAATACAGTATCTAAAGCAACAGGTACAAGAGAAGGAAGCCCAACTAGCCTGCATGGCCAACTGGGCAGTAGAGGCCTTGTAGTGTAGCCAACCTACCAAGCCATATTCCTTATATCTTAAATATCAATGGTTATAGTTCCATATTAACAACTTGGCCCAAAGGGGCACCATTCCATTTCAAAATTACCATCAATTCATGACTTTTTGTGACAGCAGGTCAACAGAAGATAAGGCCAAGTTATCTGAATTCTATTTACACAACTTGGCCCTTCCAAACATGACTTTGTGGGACCCCGATGCTACATTGGGAGATGTGCAACTTATGGCCATGGCCTCTTGGTTAAATCATGAGGAAAAGAGGGCAGCAGAGATTTGGAATATTATGAACAGAGAGCTAAGTGAAGCACTCATGATCAGGGCAGAAACAGAGGATACATCACCTTTAATATATGCCTATTAGCACCTGGACAACAACCCTCAGGTTTTACCAGATTACATTGAACGACAAGCTCAAGCCATTGCTCACTTTGAGGAAATGGAAAGACTGTTGGGGGATAACTGCATTCATGCTTGCACAAGGAGGTGGAACGCACTGCCCCACAGTCTGAAAATAAGAGAACACCACTCCCCAACTATGATGAGGGAGGCCTTGGAAAGGGTACCCCTCTATAAACAGTCAATGCAAAATCTGCATGCCAACTGGATCAGCCTAAAGTTGAATACTCCCTTGCTTTTAGGACTACTAGAAGGAGTCAAAGAAGAAGAGGAACATAGACAGTGGGAGGAAGTAGAAAGAAAAGCAGGATTTCATGACTGAGAAGAAGACATCACCTCGGAGGCCTGCGAGGCAAGAGCGGCAGTCGAAGCAATCAAAGATGATGAGCTGGATTAGTTGCTTAGAGGATGAGCAACCCATTTAGCAGAGGGGGTGATGATGAGCCCCAAAAATGGGTAACTTATTGGGCTCATTTTGTCTATTATTCTCCATAAATCCACCATTCTTCATAGTTTATGCATGCTTTTGAGTATATTTACGTTAATTGGATGAATGGGAATAGTCACTAGACCATGAAGGCTAATACGTTTTTATTGCAGATTTTTGGACAAATTTTGGACCAAGGTCAAGCATTTATGAGCCATTTGATAGCCAAATACGAGGGAACAAGGCCAAGGATTCATAGGAAGGGTGTCTCTTGCACTAAATGGTCGTTCCTCGAGTTCTCCACCATCAGCTCGGAGTTCAGCAGCCCACCAAAGTTGATTTCCAAGTGCAGCCGAGAAACTTTGGTGAAGTGGCTGAGTACTTGTAGTTTTGAGTAGCTAAGCCGGACTGTTGGAGGTCCTCATAGTGAATAATTAGGAAGGCTTCCAGCCTTCATAGTTTACATTTTGAACATTTTTTATTTTGCACTTTAGGGCTGCTCTGCCTTTCAGCTCATTTTGGAGCTTCTGTTGTAAAACATTTTTTTGTGACATGGTTATTTTGTGAGTAATGGAAATCAGTTTTAGTTCACATCAGCTCTGAGCTTCTTCTTAGGAGCCTGTAGCTCTTGGGGTTGGGCCCAACCCAAGTGCCAGGTATTCCTCAGTGTACTGTTATATGTTTTTTCTGTCTTCATAAAATAATTTCTGCTAGTAGATTAAAATCTTGCTTGGTTACCTAGGTCATTATTGATGATTAAAAAAGCTCTTCATGTTTCAAAGTGATTTGATAGGTTGGTAACAGAAAGTATCTTCGAAAAAGGCCATCAAGCAACCCTGGATCTCACCTCTCCCTCCTCGGGACCATGAGCTGAGACCAAGGTGTCCTTGCTGCCACAAAAAAATTGTTCTTGCTTCTTCATGCAATTGCTAGTGTTAGTTTCTCAGTTACAAAATTTGATACCAGATGAAATTACATTCTTTGATCCATTCTTGGTTGGTTTTCATAGTTATTTTACATGATTTTCTAGCGACGAATTTCTATTTATCATGGTTGTTGGTTCCTAGGTCAAAGTAGGTTAGAATAACTAAATATTTCGTTTGCATGGTCTTTGTTTGGTCAGTTTAGAGAAATAGTGTGCAAAACACCTGTGATACCTCCCTGCCTACCCTTCATCCATCAGTGCAACCTGATCCATCCCCTAACTCAGATTATTTCCCTTCGTTTGCCACATTTTCACACTTTGACCTAATTCCCATATTTTTGTGCAACATTGCTGTATCCATCCTTGAACAAATCCAACAATCATCATCACTTCTCAGCTTCATTTGCCAGGTCCTAGACCCCTACACATCCTCAACCAACCTCCATCTCCACTTTTCCACCTTTCTTCCACCATCAACCCTTCAAAACCCCCTTTTGGAACATCGTGTAGAACATCCTCTGGAACCCCTGCAGACTTCCTATAGAATATCACATGAGCAATTTTTTGAGGTCTGAACACTGTGAAACTCTTTGGAAGGGTGTTGGGGACCCCTTAGGCCCTGTTCTTACCTTCCCAACCTCCTGCAAGCACCTACCCCATTTCCTTTCGCATATCAATCTCCGCACAGCTAAAAATAATTAAAGCACATGCAAATATGATTTTTACAAACTTACTCAAAAATACAAAAACATGTTCCTTTTCAGATTTCACTTCAGCAGTAGCTTAGACACATGCACTGGCATCCTTTTCTGTAGTTTCATCCTTTTTTTTGCACCAGTAGGGGTAGTCAATAAAACTACGGTTTGCTAGGGTTTTCATTTCCTTTCATCTTTCAACCTATTTCTGCAAGTAGATTAGCTTCTTTTGAGTTACTTTCATCCATCACAGTTAAAATCTTGTTCTAAGAGATCATAGAAGTTGGCTTAAGCTCCTAGCGGACTTGTGCCAGCTGATCCAGTGATAGCGTGCGACAAGCTAGTACTTGTGCATATAGCACCATCGCTTCCAAGTTTGTTATGAACTACCGAGTTGATAAAAGTAAAGAAGGGAGTCCCAGGAGTTGCAGCATTATTGCTGCAATATTGGAGCCCACCAGACAACACATAGTATGGCTTGATTGCAATAATGTAAAAATGTAAAAGAAAGGAATTAGGGAAGAATTAATTTGGCTATGATTGCAAACCCTAATTCTAAATTAATGAGTGATTCACATGCAAGAAGTCTTATTAACCTTTACTTCATGTGACATTATGGGGATACATGTTATATTGATGGACATGTACTTGACAGGTATATTAGCTAGTCCTTAGTTATAGGTGTATCTGTCAAATGAGTTGAGTCCCTTGAGAGATGGCATGGATGTGTTTAGTTGCAAGCAATGTCCTTGGGACAAAAATATGGGGTAACTAGTGTATTGTTATGTTTATTTATGCACTAACAGTTATGTGTTAATGACATCATGATGTAGGGAGTTTCATGGAAAGGGAGATTTCAAAGAAATATTGAAGAAGGCTCAGGTTGATCTTTCGTTGGGAACCATGGGGATGGATTCATTCTGTCTAATTGTTAGTATTGTGCTTTTTGTATTTTGCGATTGTTCCACTTGATTTTCATTTTTGTGTGTGTTTGATGCATAGCTATGCCACTGTATTGTGATGTCGTGTTGTTATTGGTTTTCAAGGTTTTTCTTCTTAGTTGTTTCCTGTGTTGCATGTTATGGTTTGAGTCTTGGGAATTGGTTTGGAAAGAGGAAAGTTGATGAAGCTCAAGGAAAGTTATGTGGTACCCAAAAGGTAATATAAGATTCAGATAAAGCTCAGTGTATGAGTAAGTGCAGTGGAAAGTAAGACTCTGATAATGGGTTGGGCTAGTTGGGTCCATTTTGATAAATGGTTGGTAGTGGTACATACATGAGGAAGGTAACCAAAAAGGTAAAGCAAATGGATCTAAGTTGTCAGATGCCTTGGCTCTGTTGGGAATGACTATTCTTAATGTTGTACATGATATAATAAGGAAGTTCTCTTAACCTAGGCCTTATGTTATCTGGTGATTATGTTGTGATCATGATTATGCTGATATTATATATGTATACATGTATGTATGTATGTATGTCGTGTTTGACACGATTATCATGGATCATGATTATTTTATATTTACATATGTATGTATGTATGACATTGATTGATGAGATCATTATTATTTCATGTTGATTTTTATGTATATGTATGTATGTATCCATGTATCTATGTCACTATCCACAAATGACATTAAGAGGTTCTTGGTCTTACGAGGAATCAATTGAGAAGAGTAGTCATGACAAAAATACAAGATCAATATCATACGGTTATGAGTCAATATTATGTGATTGTATTATGTCCATGTTATCGACAGGTTATACCAAGGGATACAGCATTGAAATGAAAGTAGTGTGGTTTGTGGCATGCTGGGACAAGCATGGATAAGACATTAGAAGCAAGGTTGCTTGGTAAACAATCAATGTGGTTTTAGAGGTGTGGTACGAGTGTTGCGCGTATGTCTTATATGTTGTACTTGTTGCACCCATGATGTTGTGTGTGTGGGGCAATAAAATGGTGTCTTTTGAACTCCTAATTACCTCACATTAATTATCAACCCAGGGATGACCTTTTATTTCAAGAGTGTACTCAGTCTAAGGCGGCCATTTACTCAAGAATAATGCTTTGTAGTATAGTGCTTAAAATGCAAAAGTAAATGAAAGCTGGAAACAAAATCTAATTTGAACAGCAAGAAACTAAATCATTCATTCAAATAACCAACAATCGAGGATACAGTAGCAATAACTCATTCCTCTAGAAATTGATGAAGGAAAAGGAATTAGAGTATGGATCATGGATCTGGGAGCATAATAGCGTCTAATGTGTCTTACGACAGCCTTGATCCTCCTCCCACACTAAAACAGTAAATGGAATGGCATAAATTGATGAAGGAAAAGGAATTAGAGTATGGATCATGGATCTGGGAGCATAATAGTGTCTGCTGTGTCTCACGACAGCCTTGATCCTCCTCCCACACTAAAACAGTAAATGCAAGTAAATGGAATGGCAGAAAGTAAAATGAAATAGCAAAAGGAAATAGAACAACAATAGAAATGAAACAACAATTCAGAAATGGAATAGCAACTGACTATGAATGTACAACAATCCAAATCAAGCACGCAACACACTTATCATTAAAAGGGATGGTAATCTGAGCTTCGATACAATATGCATGAATCACAGTTATAGAGTAACAACAATTATAACGGAACAACAATCTCGAATAAACGGCAGTCACAAATTAATAATACATCATACAGTTGTACCGATTTAGGAACATACAACGTGGTTAATCTGTAATCGAATGTCAATCTGTAAGGAACAACAATGTTATATAAATTATCAAAAAGGAATATAAATGTGATACAAGGTTAAAATGATAACATAGCATTCATGTTGAAAATAACAATAGTATCCAATCAAATATATATAACAGTGTTGATATGTAAAACAGTAAAGTGCATCAGATTACTGAATAGAGTAAAAGAAAGAAATCAAACCACACATGAAGCATAAAGATATAATACAGCAGCAACGTACTCCACCGGAGGCTGGGCCCTTAGCCACCAGCGGATGCCGCTGGGTTACTTTAGGATCAAAGATGAAATGGAAACTGGATTTATATTAAAATATCAAAGCAGAGTTACAGTGGATTACAACAAGAAATCTCTCAATCTCTCAGCCATTATCCATTCTCTCTGCCATCCTCAATTCTGAAGCTCTAATTCATCCTTAATTCCATCATTTGAATCCCTCTGAAATCACCCTGAAGTCTCCCCCTCTCTGATCTTTGCTCTCATTTAAATAGAGAAAGATCATAGTGCATAGATAATTACAGCATGATTTGTTTTACAAATTTAGGTTGATTCTAACCAGATGATCAACAAGAAAATATATTCCCTCTCATCTCTTCAACAAAAGCAAGACGGATTTGGGTTTACAGCTAAAGTTTGGAGGGCGGCCGCAACTGCAAATCTGAGAAAATCGTGCTCAAAGAACCCTGCGTTTCTCCCTGTACAAGCTAAATTTGGGCAAACTGTTATTTAAGAAGATAATTGGGCCAGTTCTGGACAAAACCCATGTTCCAGATTTTCCAAATTCGTCTTCATTTGCTCAGAATCTCAGCCGCAAAATTGTCACTCCTTAAACCAGCGAATTTCTGAGTTGGCAGATTTAAAAATCAAATCTTCAATCTGGAAGTTACCTTGGAGGCTAAAAATGGTGAATAATGTTACAACCAACTTATTAGAACTATCATTGGTAAAATAATGCATAATAATCAATTTATTAGAAATAAAGGAGAATAAATAATGTAAGAGCATGAATCATCATAAAATGGATTTATATAATAAATTATAATAAATGTCATGATGAAGAATGGTAGAAATGGGTGGAATAAACGTTCACAAGTGACAATAATAATGGCATATTAACGACCCAACACACCCCCACACTCAATATGTTGCATGTCCTCATGCAACGAAAACTGAATATATTGCATGTCCTCATGCAACCCAAAGACAAAAACCATGTGTTAACCAAGCAATAAAAATTTGAGAATAAATGAATGCTTCCTTAATTAATGAATATTCAATTTTAGTAATCTTGATGAAGGCATAAAAATTTTTACGTTGACATTCAACTATATGTATGAAGTTGCAGCAAAATATGGCATAGATAACAGCAAACTTCATTAACCATTTTCCCAAAAACTACAACCCAGATTTTGTTGAAATGTTGCAAGTAGATTTGTAATATATGAAGGCTTCTATGATCCAAAAATCAGATCGTTTTGATGCATGGATCATGGGATATAAACAAAATGGCTGTAGGGGAGAGTGCATGATTTCCAAAATTTTTTATGAACCAATTTATCTAGGTATGTGTATTTTAATAGTATGTTGGTGTTTCCTAGAGATCACAAGAATGGAGTTCATAGTGTTAAAAAAAATATGTGGAAATCAATTTCTGCACTATGTGAAAATGAAATTGTATGCCTTAAATAAGGAAGAAAGTAGAAAACATCCATCATGCATAGCAATTCCTCCCCCTCGCTAAAAAAATTAGCATGTCCTCATGCGATGCTAGAAAACAAATAGAGGTGGTTGCTACCAGCTGTTGAATTCTATGCTTGGTGTAAAACAACATGGAATAAGGGAGGTGTTGAGAGTGAATAAGAATAGCAATGGATCATAAAGAATATGAATGGTGTGATGATAAGAAAGAAAGGAATGAAAGGAACACTCCCCTACATTCGAAAATGACATGTTGCTGAAAAAGGGGAAGTGGTAAAGATGTGGAAGGAAGGATGACGAATAATGCTCAAGATGGATTTTCATTAGATTCTCCTAAATTTATAATAAATTAAAAAACTATGCAATTTTACCTCAAGTTTTACCTCCAAAAGTGTGG
The DNA here is from genome assembly GCA_031772625.1 of Pinus tabuliformis. NCBI lineage: Eukaryota > Viridiplantae > Streptophyta > Pinopsida > Pinales > Pinaceae > Pinus > Pinus tabuliformis. The sequence continues at coordinate 581,983,750 of CM062814.1, read as the reverse complement.
AATGACATATATGTATTGATAGTTGTTGAAGCTGATGCAGACAGAGTTGGTGCTGAAAGTGATGCAAAAGGTGGAATCCAGGGAAGCACATCATGTCTGAAAAATTGTTCACGTTCGCGAGCCTCTACTGTAAAGTGCAATAGTGTGGTCATGCTACGAATAGAATTTTGCTCATACTTGTTGTTCTCCTTTAAACAAAGCACTATTTTGCACACAATGTGCTTGAATCCATAGTGTTAGCGTTGAATAGCAACAGATAAGATGTATGCAAAATTGCAATTAGAAAAACTTATGTATACATGCAACACTAATATGTTGTCAAATCAACAAGGTATGGCAAAGTGCAGTAATCATATCGCATGCAATCCCATAATGCATACATTCCCCCCTCCAATCGGAAAATGGGTTCCATAACCATAAAGCATATGAAATGGGTGGTGCTGACGGCAAGGCAATGGAATGAACAAGATATCAGTAAGGGAAGCAGAGTACACTTATCAATGATAGGACAGTGAAAATTATGGTTATATTGAGAGAAAAGTGTGTAAAGATAGTTATGAATAAGAGATATGATGCTTTGGATTGATGATATGTTATGAAAAGAGAGAAAGGACAGCAATATCCTAAAAAGATGCTTTACTGACGGTATTCTAGCTGAAAATGATGTGATTGATCATAAAATAATTTCTCATGCATAAAGGTTCAAACAGGGAAAAAGTTAAGGAAATAACTTCTCTGATAAAAAGAAAATAAGAAAAGGGTATTATAATAATAATTGACGAAAAGATATAACTTCAATACCATAAGCAGAGCCGCTGCTGCCAGCAGGCGTCCATAGCCTCGGCAGGGTTGCATTTTAACCCATATGAACCAGGATCCTCAATTTATAAATGGAGAGTTTTAGTGCTGTTCTACAGAAGAGATCAGTGTGCTGGCGTGGTAACCAGATAGCCACACTGCCATTCATTAGGAGGTAGCAAAAGTGATCAGGCCGGCTCGTGATGAGACCTCCTGTTCCAAGGATAATTTGGCTATCCAATGGATCATAACCCTGGTGCGGTGGCCATAATGGGAATGTCACTTTGTTACAGTCTTATGAACATGGTAGGATGGCTCGTAATGAGACCCCCTATCCTCCATCTGCGAACAAAATTTTGTTGTTATTACACATTTTTATGATAAAAAGAGGGAGGCTCAGTACTCCTTAAGAGCAGGGATGGTGGAAGAAGTTGAACATGTCAATATATAAAAAAATACCCATAATCTCATTTATTACAGACAGAGAAGATTATAACCAAGAAGGGTGGAACCAGCATGATATTAAGATGATCAATCAGTATCATGTACAGTAAAAAACAATGCAGTAAAGTAATATATAAATAATTGTGTCCCTTTTGAAAAAAAATCTATCATCAAGGAGCTGTCCTGTTAAATATCATAACGTGAATGATATTAACTCGCTTCAATAGAATCCATAATTCTCGTCCTGATAAAAGTAGTGTACTTCATGCCATAAAAGGGAATCGGTAAAATGTGGTTGAGATGAATTATGAATAATATCACAAGAGGAAGAAAAGGGTTTCTCTCAAAAATACCCCCAAAGTGTTGTTTTTTTGAATGAACAGCAAAAACACTCAAAAAAATGTTATTCCTTGTAGGGAATAACAAAGGAAATGCACACCAAAAAGCAAAAATACACACAAAAAATGTGAAAATGCAAATGTTGTTCCATTTCGAAAAGGAATAGAAAAACGTGAAAGTGCAGAAGTGCTGTTCCATTTTGAAAAGGAACAGCAAAACGTGAAAGTGCAAAAATGCTATTCCATTTCGAAAAGGAACAGGAAAATGTGAAAGTGAAAAAGTGCTGTTCCATTTCGAAAAGGAACAGCAAAACGTGAAAGTGCAAAAGGGTTGTTCCATTTCGAAAAGGAACAACAAAAAGTGAAAGTGAAAAAGTGCTCTTCCATTTCGAAAAGGAACAGCAAAAAGTGAAAATGCAAAAGTGTTGTTCCATTTCGAAAAGGAACAGCAAAATGTGAAAGTGCAAAAGTGTTGTTCCATTTCGAAAATGAACAGCAAAATGTGAAAGTGCAAAAGTGATGTTCCATTTCGAAAAGGAACAGCAAAATGTGAAAGTGAAAAAGTGTTGTTCCATTTCGAAAAGGAACAGTAAAAAGTGAAAGTGAAAAAGTGTTGTTCCATTTCGAAAAGGAACATCAAAAAGTGAAAGTGCAAAAGTGTTGTTCTATTTCGAAAAGGAACAGCAGCTGTTCTATTTCGAAAAGGAACAACATAATGTGAAAGTGAAAAAGTGCTGTTCCATTTCGAAAAGGAACAGCAAAAAGTGAAAGTGAAAAGGTGTTGTTCCATTTCGAAAAGGAACATCAAAATGTGAAAGTGAAAAAGTGTTATTCCATTTCGAAAAGGAACACCAAAACGTGAAAGTGCAAAAGGGTTGTTCCATTTCGAAAAGGAACAGCAAAAAGTGAAAGTGAAAAAGTGTTGTTCCATTTCGAAAAGGAACAGCAAAAAGTGAAAATGCAAAAGTGTTGTTCCATTTCGAAAAGGAACAACAAAATGTGAAAGTGCAAAATTGTTGTTCCATTTCGAAAAGGAACAGCAAAATGTGAAAGTGAAAAAGTCCTGTTCCATTTCGAAAAGGAACAGCAAAATGTAAAAGTGCAAAAGTGCTGTTCCATTTCGAAAAGGAACAGCAGCTGTTCTATTTCGAAAAGGAACATCAAAATGTGAATGTGAAAAAGTGCTGTTCCATTTCGAAAAGGAACAACAAAAAGTGAAAATAAAAAAGTGTTGTTCCATTTCGAAAAAGAACAGTAAAACGTGAAAATGCAACAGTGCTGTTCAATTTCGAAAAGGAACAGCAGCTGTTCCATTTCGAAAAGGAACAACAAAATGTGAAAGTGAAAAGGTGCTGTTCCATTTCGAAAAAAAACAGCAAAAAGTGAAAATAAAAAAGTGCTGTTACATTTCGAAAAGGAACAGAAAAACGTGAAAATGCAATAGTGCTGTTCCATTTCGAAAAGGAACAGCAGCTGTTCCATTTCGAAAAGGAACAACAAAATTTGAAAGTGCAAAAGTGCTGTTCCATTTCGAAAAGGAACAGCAAAAAGTGAAAGTGAAAAAGTGTTGTTCCATTTCGAAAAGGAACAACAAAAAGTAAAAATGATGTCCCTTTGAAAAAGGAACAGCAGGAACGACAAAAATGCACACAAATGCTATCCCTTCAGAAAAGGAACAGCAAAATACACAACCATAAAATGCAAGCACGCAAAGAATGAATTAGCTGTTCACTGTATTGAAGCTGAGGATGGGTCACAGTTTGAATGAAGCAACACCTGAAACACAAAATATAAAAGAAATTAGAAAAGAAACAACATTTTATTTAAAAACAATATGTAAATTAAGTTACAACCGCTATGATATTATGTAAAAAAAATGATCTTTTTGAAAAATGTTTTGGCAGCAGTGACAAGACATGAATCTTCAAATCGAAATCAATTCTTCATTTCTTCTATTATGAATCCGTTAGGTAATGACTGAGATGAAATTCCTTTGTTTCATTTAAAATTTCTTTCAAAAATCACTCGTCCATCAATTGACCTTCCTTATTTTCCCAAGACCTGGAAAAAAACGAGTATCTTCCTGCAATAAAACATTAAATCATGAAGAAAGAGAGGTGTCCGGGCTCCCCTAATCCAAGAATTATGCAAAAAAACTAACAGGTAGTTACTCTGTAGAACAAATCCATGGAGAAAATAACAAAGTAAACTTTTTTTGTCACCTGCGGGAGAGCAGTGGCCAATCATGCTAACCTGCAGTGTTTTAATCACAACTTCTTTGCTTTTCGTCGAAATTGAGTGTTTCCAAAGCAAAATGAGAGATAATTCAAAGGTTTATCTCCATTAGAAACAGATTTTAAATATTCAATGATATGATATGTCAATTTTAGTTAGAACAACCTGCATAATAGTGTCATTGTCGATTACTCAGCTTAGACCAACAGTTGATATTTCAAGCGCAACTTTTTCGTTTGATGTCGGATTCGAATGATTCAAATTGGAAGTGAAAACATATTCATTTATTTATTTTCAATAGAATCAGTTTTTGAGGAGAAGAAGAATTGATAGGTCAACTACTGTAAGGAACAACCGGAAAGACATAGTTTTAAGGGTGCTGATTTACGATAGACAGTCAGTATTTTAATCATAACTTCCCCATACGATATCTAAAATGAGTGATTCCAATTGAATTGTAAACTAGATTCATAGGGGGATCTACCATAGAAACAGGTTTTAAAAATTCATTTATTTAGGCCTCCAAAAACGAACTATCCCGACTCTGTTCCTGAGCTGCCCACTAGACACCCTGTCAATGTTTTGTTTCTAACTTTTTCGTTTCAAATCCAAATTGATTGGTTCAAATTGGGTTAGAAAGTAGACATCAAGGGCTACCTAGGGTAGAAACAGGTTTTAAAAATATTCACTTTTGGTCCCTCAAAACATGACTGTCCCGACTGTTTTTCTCGAAAGTTCATCAAGCCCGCAAGCCAAAAAAAATGATATTCAAGTATTTTTTCAAATTGGTGATAAAAATGAAAATGAGTGTTTGTAGAAATTATTATTTCTATTATGATTCATCTACATACACAAATAGATTGAAATATTTATCACCGATGTTGATTTCAATAGCGTGTTGCAATAAAAGAAACAACTAGTTTTACAAAAAAATGTGCTTGTTTTATTTCTTTATTTTATTTTATTTTCTCCACTATCCTACTCTTCTTTGAGAATTGAATATGTTTATGTATACGAGTATTTCCAGTGGAACCATGTTAGAAATAAGGCCTCATATATGCACATACCCAAATTTGAAAAATGCATGTTGATAAAAATTAGGGTATGAGAAGCCAACTTCCCTTGAAAAGATGGTTTCAAAAATTTTGAAGTATGGAGTGATAATGCAAACACGTGATGAAGTGAAACCAATCTTCAATATATCCGTTACTTTCTTGATTTCCCATCATACCATGAAGTTCTTGAGCTTTTAAAATGGTTTGTTGGCGTAACCTACAAGAAACCTCATTTTTTTCCATAGCTTCTACAATTTTTGAATTTAAAACATTCTGAATCTCATTGTATATTTTCTTTGATAGTGCATGTGAGATAGAATGGGTGGGAAGGGTGGGTAAATTTGGCAGTTCAACACTGTAAGCATGTTGTACTGGTTTATTGCGGTGAAGGTGTGGAATTAGTTGAGCAGGAAATTCAAAAAAATGTTGGGCAATTTCTTACCATAACAGAAGATGTCCTTCATGTGTTCCTTCGAAGCTCCTTCTTCCAATATTCCTGTCAATTAGTTAGTGAAATGGGTGGTTCTTACATCACCACTTGAGTGAAATTATGTGATTTATTTTTCAAAATTTCTATTTTTTTCCTAGTCATTCACAAAAATTCAAACATCTACTTCTACACAATAAAGCAAGAGCAAATCTGTTAGGAAAGCGGACAGTGGAGCAAGGCTTTTACATGCTCCGTACACAGGTTCTTACCTTCCGTTTTTAAAATCCAACTCTTCCCTAACAGGCACTCATCAGATTCATACTACTCTTTAGAAATGGCTACACTCTCCCCGACAACGGCGCCAAAATGTGGGGCAATAAAAAGGTGTCTTGTGAACTCCTAATTACCTCACATTAATTATCAACACAGGGACGACCTTTTATTTCAAGAGTGTACTCAGTCTGAGGCGGCCATTTACTCAAGAGTAATGTTTTGTAGTATAGTGCTTAAAATGCAAAAGTAAATGAAAGCTGGAAACAAAATCTAATTTGAACAGCAAGAAACTAAATCATTCATTCAAATAACCATCAATCGAGGATACAGTAGCAATAACTCATTCCTCTAGAAATTGATGAAGGAAAAGGAATTAGAGTATGGATCATGGATCTCGGAGCATAATAGCGTCTGATGTGTCTCACGACAGCCTTGATCCTCCTCCCACACTAAAACAGTAAATGCAAGTAAATGGAATGGCAGAAATTGATGAAGGAAAAGGAATTAGAGTATGGATCATGGATCTGGGAGCATAATAGCGTTTGCTGTGTCTCACGACAGCCTTGATCCTCCTCCCACACTAAAACAATAAATGCAAGTAAATGGAATGGCAGAAAGTAAAATGAAATAGAAAAAGGAAATAGAACAGCAATAGAAATGAAACAACAATTCAGAAATGGAATAGCAACTGAATATGAATGTACAACAATCCAAATCAAGCACGCAACACACTTATCATTAAAAGGGACGGTAATCTGAGCTTCGATACAATATGCATGAATCACAGTTATAGAGTAACAGCAATTGTAACGGAACAGCAATCCCGAATAAATGGCAGTCACAAATTAATAATACATCATACAGTTGTACCGATTTAGGAACATACAGCGCGGTTAATCTGTAATCGAATGTCAATCTATAAGGAACAACAATGTTATATCAATTATCAAAAAGGAATATAAATGTGATACAAGGTTAAAATGATAACATAGCATTCCTGTTGAAAATAACAATAGTATCCAATCAAATATATATAACAGCGTTGATATGTAAAACAATAAAGTGCATCAGATTACTGAATAGAGTAAAAGAAAGAAATCAAACCACACGTGAAGCATAAAGATATAATACAGCAGCAGCGTACTCCACCAGAGGCTGGGCACTTAGCCACCAGCGGATGCCGCTGGGTTACTTCAGGATCAAAGATGAAATGGCAACTGGATTTATATTAAAATATCAAAGTAGAGTTACAGTGGATTACAACAAGAAATCTCTCAATCTCTCAGCCATTATCCATTCTCTCTTCCATCCTCAATTCTGAAGCTCTAATTAATCCTTAATTCCATCATTTGAATCCCTCTGAAATCACCCTGAAGTCTCCCCCTCTCTGATCTTTGCTCTCATTTAAATAGAGAAAGATCAGAGAGCATAGATAATTACATCATGATTTGTTTTACAAATTTAGGTTGATTCTAACCAGATGATCAACAAGAAAATATATTCCCTCTCATCTCTTCAACAAAAGCAAGACGGATTTGGGTTTACAGCTAAAGTTTGGAGGGCGGCCGCAACTGCAAATCTGAGAAAATCGTGTTCAAAGAACCCTGCGTTTCTCCCTGTACAAGCCGAATTTGGGCAAATTGTTATTACTGAAGATAATTGGGCCCGATCTGGACAAAACCCATGTTGCGGATTTTCCAAATTCGTCTTCATTTTCTCAGAATCTCAGCCGCAAAACTGTCACTCCTTAAACCAGCGAATTTCTGAGTTGGCAGATTTAAAAATCAAATCTTCAATCTGGAAGTTACCTTGGAGGCTAAAAATGGTGAATAATGTTACAACCAACTTATTAGAACTATCATTGGTAAAATAATTCATAATAATCAATTTATTAGAAATAAAGGAGAATAAATAATGTAAGAGCATGAATCATCATAAAATGGATCTATATAATAAATTATAATAAATGTCATGATGAAGAATGGTAGAAATGGGTGGAATAAACGTTCACAAGTGACAATAATAATGGCATATTAACGACCCAACAGTGTGCAGGTAGTGTGGTGTATATTTAGTGTGTGTACATGTTGATTATGTAATGTTATGTACATCGTGTAGTACAGATAGTGTTGTATGAATGTTACATATGCAGTGCTGGGTATAGATGGTGTGAGGTACATGTTGGATATGCAGTATTGTGTACATATTGTATTGCTTGGATGATGGATATGAGGCGTTGTGTGGATATGGTGTTGTGCACATGTTGCATATGTAATGTTGTGTACAAATGATGTTATGTACATGTTGGAAATGAATTGTTATGTATAAGTGGTGTTGCGTGAATTTTGTACATGTGGTGCTATGTACATATGGTTTGGTTTGCATGATTATAATAGACGTGATGTGTGCATGTGTTGTTGTGTACACATGTACAAGTGGCGGTATGTGCAGGTTGTGTTGTGTATATATCTTGCATGTGGCATTGTGTATATGTGGTGTCGCATACATGTCATGCGTGTGGTACTATGTACATGTGGTATTATGTACATGTTTTATAGTGGTGCAATGTACATATGGTGTTGTGTACACATTATGCAGGTGGTGTCGTGTACATGTGATGTTGTGCACATGTTGCGCAGGTCGTGCTTGGTACATGTGGTACTGGTGTAAGTGTGGGATTAAGTACATGTTGTACATACTATTTTGCAGGTCTGTGGTACTATGTATGTGCATTATGTAGTCATGGTATCACGACATATGCATTCATTGTGTTGCACTTTAGATACATATTTGCGTTATGTTGTACATTAGATGTAGGCCCATGTATTGTGTTGTATATCGGATGTAGGCATATGTATTGTGTTGTTTTGTACACTAGATGTAGGTGTATGTATTGTGTTATGCACTGGATGTAACTGTATGTATTGTATTGTATACACTGGGTGTAGGTGTATGTGTGGTATGCCAGGTGTATGTGCATGGAGTTTTATGTCGTGTGTGGTTGTATATGTGTGATGTACATTATGTATAAGCTCACATGGTTCAGGAGAAGGCATTGGGTGTTTGTCTGTTGTGGAAACCAATTTAGTGTTCATAAAAAATAATAAAAAAGGCAAAAGTGAGGATCGATTAAAGGATAAGTATCAGTGTATTGTTTCAGTTTTATTATGCATGTGATTTATGATTATGGTATATGATAATTACATGTGAATTATGATTCTGGTTTATGATGGTTACATGTGGTTTATGATTTTGATCTATGATGGTTATGTTTTGAGCTAACCTAATGAGGTATTTTTATACATGTTGGTTTGGTCAAATATGCTACTGTGACTTGTGATAGGAAATGAACAGGATTGCAAATGTGCCTTATTGACGAGCTAACAATGAGGTATGATGTGAATTTATTTCAATTTATTTTAAACCTAATGGAAGTTATGTGCTTGGAAAAGTAATGGATGAACATGCCCGGTTTGGTGGTTAAAATCAACTACAAGAATTAGTAGCAGCATCAAAGGAATTGAAACATGCAACAATATGCTAGTAAAGCCTTCAAGAGTAGGGCCATTGTGGGGTACGAGTACCCAATAGTCTCCATTGATTCCCATGAGCATGATATGACTGATATGATGGTTTTATGGTAGGGATATGACTTTGCTTTTCGTATCTTCCGATGTGAGGAAGTCTTGCCAAGGGATGGATTGCCCGAGATGGGGTGCTAGCAGAACTTGGAAGGTGAGTGACTACATGAAAGGGTTGACCAGATTTCCCAAGGGACTGTGTAGCAAAGAAGGGAAGGCCGAGGATGGATTTTTTTTGGTCATTAGAATTTCTATATGGAATCATATGCACATTGGGAGTGCCCCCTATAGCAATGAGTTGGTAAATATTCATTGAGAGGAAAAGAGGCACAGGATTGTGGCACTGGACAGTAGATGAATATTTGAATTTACAGTGGATTTTGGACTTCTTGAGAAGGAGATGAATCCTAGTATTACCTTCAGGGTGGAGGTGTGAACCTATGGATTCCCTTGTTAGGCATGTAGGCATCATATACTTTATTTGCTGGTTTAGAAGATGACATGTATATGTGTATATGTGGTTATTGTAAATATCGTATGATTTGTGCTGTAAAGCTCTAGTATGCGGTATGGTCGTTATATGATCATGTTGTCATGATGTTTTTCTTTTGAACAGGTCATTCATTGTAAATATTATAATGAGTTGTGCGATAAAGCTCCATGTGAAATATGTTTTATTTTTAGTGGTCTTGTTGGTTATAGGCATCATTGAACATTGGGGATGGTGTTCCCCAAAGGGGGAGGGTTTTGTAACAACCCTGATGAAAATTCCATGTAAAAATATACAAATACCACAGATGATGGGGCATGTATTCCAAGTTAAATGGTGGGAAGGACATCCTAGTGGGTGTTCATTTGGTTGTTTATGCCTAAGGAAATGGGCAAAGGCATTAAAGAGGCAAAAAGGTATTTTGGCACACTTATTTATGAAAATAATGGAAATTAGGGGAAAACAAAGGTGAAGGTTCACAGGTTGCATGTGAGGAGGAAAATGAAGGAAAATAATGGAAAATGAAGAAAATAGAGGCGTCATTAATATAAACGCTTTTGAGGATCAGTGGGAAAGACTTGGCTAGTTTATCTTTAGATCTCTCTCATTATTATCTCTCTCTCTCATACTCTTGGACACCTATAGTTTCCTTGGAGCACTTTGGAATTGGAGCAAGAAAGGAAAAGAAGGCAAGAGGGAAAGAAGACAACAGGCTTCATTGCAGCTATCAACTTACATGTGTATTTTCATTGCATGGGATTGCTTGCATTTATTTTCTACCATAGCATTGGTTTTGCTAGGTGTGATAGTATTTTCAGTCTAGCCTTGCCATTTCCTGGTAGCTTTGATGATATGGGTTCTCTCATGCAGTTTATGTGGGATGGTCGGATTGGATTCAAAGATGAGTGTTATGCCCTTGACCTGCAAGAAGATACCAAAATACCAAATATGCGAAGAAATATACCCAGAACACAGAACAATAAGAAATAACAACAAGTATTTTATTATTCAGAAAGGAAAGAAATGTTCACTTGCCTCTTCGAGGGGGTAATCCACAATAGAGTTGGGCTCAATTACAAAATAAGACATGATGGTCCTCGAGGGAGTCTCTATCCTTTATATAGGATTTATACATGCAATACCCTGGGTCAATACCATGTTTCTTATTAATACCATCTATCTAATACCATGGACCATTTGCAACTAACTGTGGCCCCTTCTTTAAATGTGGGTTAAGCACTTACAATTATTAATATGGGCTTTATTGACTCTTTAATTAACTATAACTACGACTCGATCCTATTACATAACTAAGGGATTTAGGGCTGGACCCTAACTTGCCCTCCCCCACAAGAATAGCCTTATCCTCAAGCCTGAAGCTATGGAAACTGCTGAAGTAGAGTGGCTGGTTCCTAGGTCGCATCTTCCACAGAGGTGTCTTTCCACTTGACGAGGACTTCCTTGATCATGCGGCTGCGCGGGTGTCGTTCTCCCGCGTTAAGAAACTCTTCAGGTTGGAGCCAGATTGACCCTTCCTCATCTAATTTACGTAGACTGGTTTGAATTTAGCAATGGTTCCCAATTAGTTTCTTGAGGCATGAGACATGGAAGATTGGATGGATTTTTGCAGTGGGTGGTAAAGATAGCTTGTAGGCGACTTCTCCAATGCATTGAAGTACTTGATACGATCCATAGAATTTTGGAGATAATCTATGACAACCATTGTCTTTGAGTGATATTTTCTTATACGGTTGAAATCTCAAAAACACTTGATCCCCTTCTTGAAATTGGCATTCTATACGATGTTGATATGCCTATTGTTTCATGTAGTTTTGGGCTTGATGGAAATTCTCTCTACGGTGGGCTAGCATGGTTGTGCAATTCTGTAAGAGTTGATCCACTGATTGTACCTTCGAGCATCCCTTGATATATGAAGTAGGTGAAGGAGGGATTTGACCATAAACTACTTCATATGGAGTCATTTTGGTGGTAGCATGATAGTTGGTGTTATAACACCATTTGGCTAGAGGTAACCACTGTACCCATAGATGTTTCTTTTCTAAAGCGAAACACCTAAGGTAGGTCTCTAGACATTTGTTGACTGCTTTAGTTTGACCATCAATTTGGGGATGATAGGAAGTACTGAGTTGTAGTTGGGTACCTTGTAGCCTGAAGAGTTCCTACCAAAAGTCACTGGTGAAGATCGGGTCACAATGAGACACAATGGAAGTGACCATTCCATGCAATTCGAAGATCTGGTACATGAAAGATTGAGAGACCAAAGTCGATGTAAAATGGTCGAGTAGGGTGAAAAAATGAGCATACTTAGAAAGTCTATCCACAATCACCATGATGACTGACTTGTTGTGTGACTTCGGAGGACCCGTAATGAAGTCCATAGAAACCTCCGTCTAGATTAAGACCGAGATGGGCAATGGTTGTAATGTGCCTAGGGATTTGACTGATTCTCCTTTGTGGCACTAACATACATCGCACTCAGTTACAAAAGTAAGAATGTCCTTTTTCATGCCTATCCAAAAGAATGAACGTCGAGTGCGAGCATAAGCCTTCTGAAAGCCTGAATGGCCTGTAGTGGGAGATGAGTGTAACTCCGCCAAAATGCGACTTTGAGAGTGGATGTTGGTGATATCACGAATTTGTCCTTGTAGAGAAGAATCTCATCCTGCCAAGAGTAGCCCGTTGTGGAATTTGGATCCGCTTGTAATTTGTTAATGAGTTTGGAGAGCAAAGCATGTGAAAACCATTCCTTGTGAGCCACTTCAATCCATTCTGGAATGGGAAGGGAGATTGCGAGCAGGGTGCTTTCCTCCTCAAATTGGAATGATAACGCATCCACTACAACATTTTCGCGCCCTTTCTTGTAAATTATCTCATAATCATATCCCAATATTTCGGTGAACCATTTATTTTGTTGTGGCGAGGATAGGTATTGCTCCAAAAAATATTTAAGGCTTTGATAGTCTGTGCAGATTTGGAGATGTCGCCCCAATAAGTATGGTTGCCAAGTAGCTACTGCATGTAATATGGTCATCATCGCCTTCTCATAGGTAGATTGTCCTCGATTTGTCCGACTTAGTTGTTGGCTAGTGAAGGCCAAGAGTCAACCTTCCTACATTAAGACCGCCCCAATACCTGTAACTCAAGCATCACATTCAATTACAAAAGATTTGGTGAAGGCGGGTAGTGCTAATATGGGAGTGGAACACATGGCATGTTTGAGAGCTATAAATGCCTGTTGTGCTTCATCATTCCAGGGAAATGAATTTTTCTTGAGGAGGTGAGTGAGGGGTCTAGCAATGCGACCATAATTGCGGAAAAAATTGTGATAGTAGCCCTTGGGTCCCAAAAATCATCTCAAGCTCTTCAAGGTCTTTGGTTGAGGCCAATCATGCATTGCCTGGATCTTTTTTGGGTCCACCTTGACACCTTCATATCCCACAATATGACCCAAATACTCAACTTATTCCATACCAAAAGAGAACTTAGACATCTTGACAAATAATTTATGCTTCTAGAGCAGTTGTAAGAGCATATCAACATGCTAAAGATGTGTGGCCCAGGTGTGGCTGTAGATGAGGATGTCATCAAAGAAAACAAGGACAAATTTTATGAGATATGGTTTGAGCAGGTGGTTCACGAGGCTATGAAAAGTGGATGGACGATTACAAAGACCAAATGGCATGACCAGGAACTCATAATGGCCTTCATGAGTTCAAAAAGCAGTGTTTGGAATGTCTACTTCTTTCATGCGAATTTGGTGATAGCCCGAGCGAAGGTTGAGCTTAGTAAAGAATTGAGCCCCATTTAGTTCATCCAACAAATCATCAACAACCAAGATGAGAAATTTATCTTTGACCATCAACTTGTTGTGGGCCCTGAAGTCTAGACACATATGCCAATCCCCATCTTTCTTGAGCACCATGAACACAGGCGATAAATAAGGACTAATGCTAGGACGAATGACGCCTGCTTCCAAGAATTCCTTGATGATTTTTTCAATTTCATTCCTTTTTGCAAATGGATATCTATATGGGTGCACATTTGGTGGTTGGACCCCTGGGGCCAAAGTAATGCTACGATCATGTTCCCCTCTCGAGGGTGGAAGCTCATGAGGCTCGTCAAAGACTGGCATATGGTTGTTTAAGATTTTTTGCATCTCAGCATGAATATGAAGAGAAGTGGGTTCGAAGGCCTGGATGGCATTAAATTGGGATATAACTCCATGGTGGCCCTTTTTAAACAATTTTCCATCCTATGTAAGCTGATGATAGAGGGATCACCCGTCTAGAGTCCGTGGAGGGTATGTATGTGGTTGTTCTACTTAAAGCTCATATATAACTCCTGGAAATCCATTGTCATTGGGCCGATTTGCGAAGCCATTCGGTACCTAGGAGAATGTCGCACCCTTCCATGTGTATGGAAAACATGTGGGTCTTTAACTAATAATCCGTCATTTGAAGTTTGACATTTTCACAATGGCCTTCACATTTCATTCTCCCCCCATCAACAATTTGGACCTAGAAGTTAGAGATTGTTCTAACGAAACAATGCACTGCTTCCGTGACTCTTTGATGGATAAAGTTATGCATACTACCACTGTCAATCAAGACTACTACAGGGCGGAGCTTAATAAAACCTCTGCTTTTGAGAGTTTGGGGAGAAGAAATCCCTACCAAAGCATGAAGCGAGCTAATTTTTTCTTTAGGTACATTTTCCAGCTAGTTGTCCTCATCTTCCTGCTTTGGTTCCTCAAGTGGTGGGGATTCCTCTGATGAAATGTGCTCAGTAGCATCAATTTGATAGAATTTGGGCTCCTTGCATTTATACCTGAGGGAGTATTTCTCATCACAGTAGAAACACAATCCTTGATTTCTTCTTTCCGCCATTTCCGCTGGGGACACCTTTTGAACCTTGAGTGTTTGGGTAGTGCTTTAAGCCTGGGGCGGGTGACCCTTGGCTATGAAATTTGGGCGATTAGACAGGGCCGCTAACACATGTTCTACTTCATGAGCTATCTTGCAAGCATCTAGCCATGAGGTTGGGTGTTGTGGTCAGACGTGGGCTTGTATGGCTTCTTGAGATCATTGACAAAACATTCCAAGTAGAACTGATCGTGTAGACCTCTTGTGTGAAAGGCTAAGGCTTCAAAGGTTGTAATATATTTGTTCATTGTTCCTGTCTATCAGAGCTTAGTGAGACGACCCAAAACGTTAGATTCATGGTCGAAGCGATCCATAAGAGCTTCTGTGAATGTCTGCCAAGTCACGAGCCTTACATAGCAACGTTGATGCCACTGCCACATTTCCATCTTTCATTGTCCAAGTACATGCTACCCACACTAAGTTGAGTCACATCATCTCTGATGTGATTCAATGTGAAATATTGCTCCATTTATGCTAGCCTTATGGCCGGATGAGAGCCATCAAAATTATACATGTCCAGTGTGGGTGGTCACTTCTGGGACTGTTGGTGGTTGCCAAAGAGGTGAAGAGAATGGCTAGACTCACCCTCAATGTTTTCATTGAAAGCATATTCCTTCGAGTGTGCCTCCAACTTGCTCTTTGCGAGTGTGTCAGCTAAGGTCTTGAGTGATGAAAGTACTGTGTCCAACTTTGTTTCATGGATGTTTATCTTCTCATTGGCCATATCTTGAGCTCTATTTTGTACCATGCATCGATCCAGTGGGCTTTAAAATTTGTGACCGCCCAAAATTTTTGACGCTAACAAGTGAATGGTACCACCTTGCTAAGCTTGTCGACCTGATTCTTATGGGCTAAGTGTCTTATAATCTTCTCAGGAGGGTCTCAAACTTACTTTTTATTTTATTTTTATATACTCCAAAAGGAGTTTTACTCCTCGCTTAGGAATACTGCAGTAGCCGAATCCCAGAAAAGTCAATTCTACCCAATGTCCTGTGAGAATCGTGCCCAAGTATAGGGGTCCACACAAATAGTCTGATCTGTCGACTCCCTCAATTGCAGAGTATAAGTAGGAATGTGGCAATGATTAAACCCCTACTGCTAGATCTGAATGGTGGATCTAATAAATCTGATTGGCGGATCTGATAGATCTGAATGGCGGAACTGGTTTTTGCGGCTGTGACAGAACCCCACCTGCTAGATCTAATTTGGCAAAGATGATGTGTGATCTAGAGAGAGACCTGGGAACTATGGTTCCAAGGAGTGTTAGGTGCTACAGAGCACAATATACATAATGGTTTAATAGTAGTACTCAGCCCAATATTTCAGGGCACTAATCAAGGAGGATTAATCGTACCCTTAGCCGTACAACCTGACTACCCTATCATACACGCGAGTAATCTCCCAGAGTGTTGTTCTCGGTGTACAGTAGCAACAAGATAGTTGACTGTTTATCTATGGTGAAGTTTCAAGACAACCTAAGGGGCTTCTGATATACCTAGAGGGTACTTGGAAGCCAGTCCATGCACAGTGCTGTCTAATGTGCTACTAATCGAAGGGGTACCCACAGGGGTTACAAGGGAGTCCAACCAGTGTGACCACCTCTTGTATTTCCTACGTGCATGCCTCCCGAAATCCATAGGTTTATGCGCTCGATGATATATCCCTCGGTTTAAAGACGTCGGAACACATCTTTAGCCAAATTCTTTTTTGCTAAAAATGGAGATCCCACTAGCCATGGAAAGTGCTCCAATACCACTTGTTATGCTCTTGACCTACAAGAAGATACCAGAATAGCAAATATGTGAAGAAATATACCTAGAACACAGAATAATAAGAAATAATAGCAAGTATTTTATTATTCAGAAAGGAAAGCAACGTTCACTTGCCTCATCCAGGGGGAAACCTCCAATAGAGTTGGGCTCAATTAAAAAATAAGACACGATGCTCCTCGAGGGGAGTCTCTATCCTTTATATAGGATTCATACATGCAATACCCTAGGTCAATACCATTGTTCTTATTAATACCATCTATCTAATACCATGGCCCATTCTCAACTAACTGTGGTCCCTTCTTTAAATGCGGGTTAACCACTTACAATTATTAATATGGGCTTTATTGACTCTTAACTTAAGTATAATTACGACTCGATCCTATTACATAAATAAGGGGGTTAAGGTTGGACCCTAACAATGAGTGGGGTGGATATATGAATTGACAAGCACATGGTGGTAGTGGTACATGAACCAAAGTGAGGATGCAAAAATGCACTGGCCTAGTAACCCCTGAACCAGACCATTGGTTGTGTTAAAGCCATATTGTGTGCCTCGGTGGGCCTACAAATCCTTGTTGGTGAATGGTGGGATATATGGTAAATCCAAGAGGTGGATTCTCTCTCTGCTGGGCCTAGTGATTCTGGGATGGAATGCATAGTAAATATTGGAGATTACGTCTCGATTTAGGGCCTAATGATCCATGGATTGGAGTGCAGATGCATGGTGAAGCCTGAGAGACTAGGAGGCACTAAAATTCCTCACTTTGTAGGTGGATAACTCTGGTGGCATCGATATTTATTAGTGTTTTTTATGTGTTCTATTAGTTCCACGTTCATGCTTGGAATATTGAATGGGTGTGATTGGATGAAGAGAGACTTGGCTTAGCCAATCTATGATCGGGTGGAACGTGTTAGTCCCATCTTCAGTCGGTTCATTGCATTGATTAATGAGAAATTCATTCCATTGATTTTCATGTGTAAATGTATTGGTGTATAAATGGATTTTTATGGGTCATATGTTTATTGTAATTATGTTCCTATTATGCTGGTTATATGTTCATTTTATGGAAGCAACTATGTTTGGCTCACATCATGCTTTTGCTTGGATTTGAATGGATATTTTATCTATGACTTAATAAGTGATAAGGCAGAAAATGACATGAGGAAACAATGGTTCATGGAGATTCTCATATAAGTAAGAGTTCCCTAAACTTAACTCTATTGTTTGCTCCTATAGGTTACATGTCGATGATATGTTTGATTAAGTCCTTGTTAGGGCTATTAGAGGTTTAGTGAAGGCCTTGATCAAATATTTACTTTTCCATCATTCTTTTCCCTGTACTTTACTTAATTACGAGCTTTCATTCCGTTCTACGCAGTGGTCTAGGCTCTAGGCCTAAAAAGAAGTGATGGAAATCGTGGAGTTGTTGGCACAGAACTGTTAAGTTTTGTCGAAATTCAGTGGCATGTATGCATATGAGAGTGACTTTAGGTCTCTAGTCACCGCCTCGCTAATAGCATCAGTGTGATTGGGCCTTAAATTGTCCAGAACAGTAGTGGGACCCAGGGACAGACTGTCTGAGTGGATGAGTTGTCCCTTGAGGGTTCTCATTATGATATTGGATGGTTTTGTGTGATGTTCTGTAGATTCCACTTCCTTAAGGTTACTTAGGAGGCTTAATATTATTATAGTACCCCGTTGTCTCTTGTTTAGCCTAGTTGGCATTATTACTTGGGTGGATTTGGGAGTAGGGTGTTACAATGATGAACCATTGAAACTATATAGCATGAAAGAATTGAATGTATTATTAATGTGATGAACCAGTGATACAACTCCTAGATTCAGATCTTGAGTTTTAGCAACCTTGAACAGTGGTAATTCCATTATGTAGTCATTGCGGAGAGGCATTCGTCATGAAATCCTCCAGGTGTATTTTGCCTCAGGCTTAACAAGGGTTTTCTTAACTCAGGTATAACGGGGAATACCATAAAAGATAAGAATATGACCTAGTAAATGGTGGAGCCATATCATCACCCTAAGGGACACCAAGTGAAGTGGTAAATGGGTGTGATGCGTGGTTATATATTTACAAAATATCAATGATAGAAGATTTTGCACTTATGACCTTAAGGTAGGGATCATAAGAAACCACGATTCTATTTAACCAATGTAGTTGGGTGGAAGAAGATATTAAAATAACTTAACTTAAATTAGAAGGGTTTAAGAGGCTATGTAAATGTGGTTATTTAAATCTCTGTTATGTTGGAATTAAGGGGGCGATAGTCGATGCATACATATTCAAACAGTCATTAAATTAGCTCACATGTAATTGAGCTTAGGGTAGATCAATTAGAAATGGTCATGGAAATGATGTCTCATTGAACCAAAATCGTTGGGTTCAAATCTTGTGTTACCCTCCTGCTCAGGATGAGAAGTTGGGCATGATGAAGATGTACCCCTACCAGGATTGAAAAAAAAATCATAGCTAAACTAAGAGACATGATAATATAACTCCTTGAAACTTAATCTTATCCAATACCATAATACATTTTCCAGTCGCCGATTTTCATATTTTTCAATTACACGCAACACTACATTCACCACAAAGGTTGCATCCAGTAATATTTCGATGACTTTGAATGAATGAGTGAATGAAGGGATGTTAATGAAATCCACGAGACCAAGTAGTCTAAGGGACCTAGGGCTCCAACCCATCACAACCTCAAACTTTTCTATAAGTCTACTCTCTAGTCATGAATATTA
Organism: Pinus tabuliformis; assembly: GCA_031772625.1. NCBI lineage: Eukaryota > Viridiplantae > Streptophyta > Pinopsida > Pinales > Pinaceae > Pinus > Pinus tabuliformis. The sequence goes on along the minus strand of CM062814.1, from coordinate 581,964,627 downwards.
GCCAAGAAGTTCACAGTTTTGATAGGCCTCACTTCCTCAAACAAATTGTTCAAACAGTCCACCTACAAAATTCTTTTAAACTGATTATGAATATCCTCATAAGCCGAACAATCCATGATGTAGTTCCATTATGTTCCAACCTCTCGTTTCCTACAAAATATGTAAATTCTTTCTTCCCATTCTTCTTTTGGGGTTGTCCATATACCTATTTCACATTTGAGATGATGAGACATGTTCCTCAACTATGTTATTAATAATCTAGCCTTTCTCATGATTTTGTTACCCAATATATATCTTTTCATCATGAGACCATATCAAGTTGACATTTTTGACAAATGGCTTTTTTGGTTTGAAACAACAAACATTTTGAGGACATAAAATCGAGCGTGATTCATATCTTTTCATCATGAGACCATATCAAGTTGAAATTTTTGACAAATGGCTTTTTTGGTTTGAAACAACAAACATTTTGAGGACATAAAATCGAGCGTGATTCATATAGATATTGAAGAGGAATTAATGCTCTTTACGTGTAATTAATATTAATATTTTGGAGTATATTGTAAAATTATTTTTAAATATGATAACATTCCGTTAAGAATAACCAAATTATGCGACATCAAGCAAATGTTATCACATGAGATTATTTTAAAAATAAAATTATATATATCTATATATATAGATATATAATTTGAATTTAGAAAATATTTATTCATCAAATTTATTAATTTGTAAATATTTTAATATATTATATATTTATATATATATATATATAAAATAAATCTTTAAAAGTTGAAAATTAAATTAACCTTAATAACTATTAAATTTAAATATAAAATAATTTTAAAAATTTAATATTACAAAACAATTTTATAAAATATATTTTACAAATTTAATTTTTAATTAATAAATTATTAAAATGAAAAGAAATGGAAAAATATAAACTATTCAGTTAAACATTATTAATTATTTTATTCAAATACAAAATCTTACTCGTATATTTTAAATATCTAAATATCATTTAAGGAAAACTTTATTTAATGATAAACTTCAAAATAATTAAAATAATAACTAAGATTTTATAAATATTGATGATGAAGATGATTAATGTCCACTAAGACTAATGTTGCCTATCAGAACTTAAGAAGAATAAGAATCTAATTGTAATTCTTTAGAATCTTATTTTTGTGCTAAAATGGGGGAAAGAATCACAACAAGATCACTATAATTGGGTTGATTTAACAAGTCAAGAAGATTGGAAGTGTGATAGATGTTAGGGAAATGAAAGTGGATGTGAGTAAGGGTCAAACAATCTAAAAGAATGATTTTATCATCCTCCACCCTCTTAGTATTGCAAAGCTGAAAAGTTATATCATCCCATGGAGTCTTGGGACTATACCACTGCACAATTTCACTTCAACGCTCATGAGAATTAGTTTTAATGTTAATGATTTTCATCATTTTCTTCGAGCTAGTCAAAATAGAATGATAATTTTGGTTCTCAAAGGTGGGTTTGATGACCTCCTTATAATATGTTAGCTTACTTTTACCCTCCATATCCTTATCCTCCTAGAGCTTATCCTTAAATTTGGAGATGACAGTATCTTTGACACTATCCTTGCTTCCCAAGACGATCTCTTCGTTTATCCCGCAATGGTTGAGCCAAGACTAGGCATCCTTATGTCACCCATGCTTGAAGCAGAGGTGGGGGTTTTGACTAAAGTTGGAAGCCTTTAGGATTCCATGTTGTAAAACTTATTCTTATAATTTAGATAGTTAAACATAGCCCTTCTTTCAATAGGGAGAGTCCAGCTTCGGTCAGGGGGATAGGATAGGAAGTATTTCCTTTCATCTTGAGAATGTAGGTTATGAATTTCTTTTGAATCATCTCAATCTTTCTCCATGACTCTCTGGATATGCTACAAGCCTAAACTTCACAACTGTATAAGACAATAGGGGTGACGAGGGTCTCAAGGAGGAAACTTCTTTTATTCCAAATACAAAGAATGGCAACCTTGCAATAATTTTCAAGCTCATAATAAGTTTTCCAACTTTCAATGATCCTTTTATGAATGATGGAATTATAGTTGAGCTAATAAGGAATGCCAATACCTAAATATTTATAAGAAGATACTTGATCCAAGTGATTGTTATCATAGACTAAATTTCCATGGGTGATATTTCTGGATTTAATTATCATGACTTTAATCTTGTTGGTATTAACCATCATACTAGTCTTGAGGAATAGTCATGAAGAGTCTTGAGTTGTTTGTCCATATCCTCATGGCTTCTAGCAAGAAGAATGATATCATCAGCGTAGAGAAAAAGAGTAATGAAAAATACCAACAAGCTTGGCCCCCTTGCACCTTGCGATTTCCAAACACTCTTATAGCTTATCGATGTAAATACGAAAAAGTGTAGGGGAAAGGGAACACCCTGGAGATATCGCATTTAATATCTTTACACCACCCTTCGTTGGTCTTAATCTTGGAAATAACTGTGTCGTAGAGGCGAATTATTGCACGAGGAATCATTATCTCATTAAGTGTTTTCCAAAGCTTATCATGAGGAATAGTGTCAACGGCTTTTCCAAAGTCCACAAAGCAACAAAAGAGATCAATTTTATTGTTGCGACATTCCTCGGCAATGATCCTAAGAGTGTCAAGGTGGTCCATAGTGGAGTGACATCTCCTAAAACGAGCTTGCCCTTTAGCTCTTTTACTATGGGTTTCAAGCTAGTGGCTAATCTTGTTATCCAGAATGAGACCATAAAGTTTGGCTAAGATATGTCTAATCATAATGGTCATGTAGTTAGAGGGAACAATTTTATCCCCATTTTTAAAGATAGACACAATAAAGCTTTGAGACCATAAAGTTTGGCTAAGATATGTCTAATTATAATGGTCATGTAGTTAGAGGGAACAATTTTATCCCCATTTTTAAAGATAGACACAATAAAGCTTTGAGTCCAAGGCTTAGGGAAGCCATGCTTTAGAGCCAAATTGAGAAGCTTCTCGAGATGGGAAATGAGGATAAAACTTCCTAGCTTTGCGATCTCAACTTGTTCTCCTTCATTATCTTTAGCTTTCCCCACTAGCGAGCTTATTAATCACAAACTCAATGTCCTCAAGAGAAAAGATGTTTTCCTTAAAATGAGTGCTAATGATGTTGTCCATAGTGTCTTGGAGTCATACAACTTTTTAAGATAGAGGTTCCACTTTTGTAAGGGGATAAAACGATTATTTCAGGATTTATGATAATAATAAAATTAAAAATTAAAAAATTGAATGATTAGAGAATTCCACAATTAATTATATGTTGTGAGATAAAAAAATAATAACAATTTACACTCGTTACACAGCACAGCGGCGCTTATAAAACCCTGGGCTACTCACTATATCTTTCCATTTTTTGCACACGGCTTTGAGGTTGGAGTGGGATATATACGGAACTCTGAGCAAGCACTCTCGAATGATGTCGTCGGGAAGATAAAGAATAGTTCCGTCCCGTCTCAGCAGTGCCAACCTGCTTGACCTACGTGGGCTCTTGGGTTTTACCTGAAATGAAACAAAATATCGTGAGTGGTGATTGACAAAAAAAAAAATTGTTTACAATTACTGTAATGCTAGAATTTGCAAACAGAATAATAATGAAGTATTTGTGTTACCATGTTGTTCGTGCGGCTTAATTATTTGCACGGTGCCGCAGGGAAATTATGAATCGGTTGGAAAACAAGGAGGGTTAACATAAATATAGAAAGGCCGAAACAGTTATACAAGACCTATACTTGCAAATTCATTTCGCATTAATGAAGAAGTGAATGTTAAAAAATGTGACGTTGAAAGGGGCTTTCACGTAATCTATGAACGAAACATTCCCTCAACAAATGTAGAAATGTCATAATGAATGTGAACTTCCAAAATGCCTTTGACCTAAATTTAACGGTTATCAAAATATGACTGTTTTTTTCGGCATTGATCCCGTCGACAAAGTCATTAAACGTCATAAAAATGTAAAGAATAGGATGGGCTTTGACGTAATCTATTTTTTAGTTTTATTTTTAATTTAAATTTAAATTTAAATTTAAATTTAAATTTGGAAAAAAATTGAAAGGTTTAGTGAAATGGTATTTCAAAGGGGGATGTGGCTATATAATTTTGAACACATAGTTTTGAATGCATAAATAAATTTAACATTTTAAAATAGTTTTATTCGTAAATAACTTAAAATTAAGATTCTTAAAACCCCTCAAAGATTATAAAAAAAAAAATCATAATTTCTCTATTAATTTAAGTATATTTTGAAAGACAAACAATTTAAAATTAAAATTTTTCTTAGAATCTCTAAGGGATTATGCTCAAAATTAAAAATTAAAAACTACTTCCTCTATTAATTAGAGTAGCTATATTTTGTAACAAAATTTTATTTTATAAACAATAAATTATTAAAAGAAAAATCTATTTTTAATTGTAAATATTTTAATCGATTTAGTAAGATTATAATATCATTAAACTCCATTCAAAACCTAAAACTCCAAAATAGAAATATATAAAATTACAATTTTAATTTAAATATTATTTATAATAATAATAATATAATTTTAAAGTTACAATAAAGAAGAATATTAAATAACCGAGGCATTCTAACTAATATATGAAATGCAAGACCGTAATTTCATATTGTCTAAAATGTACCTTTAAATGTATAAACAGATTCAACTCCCTAAAAAATTTGAGGCATTCAATTTTGAAGATTAAACCACTTAAACGATAGTTAAAAATATCTAACAAATTTTGGACAAAATTGACAAAAAAAATGCATAGAGAAATGACATCTAATCTATTAGTTAGGTGACACGTTAATGTCTAAGACATTAATTAGTATTTGAGAACCTATTATTCGTGGAATAAAATATCCACTTTTGAATATTGATTTGATTGCTAAGCTTAATGGAAGTTCACATTGATTAAAAATAATTGAGGTGTACATAATCTACCTCTCTATATTTCTATCATATCCTTAAAATATTATATATATATATATATATATATATATATATATATATATATATATATATATATATAATCAATCTAACTTATAAGCTCAATAAACTTTTCACCAGAATCGAAGAAAGAATGTCATGTTTTGTTCTTTAGAATGAATTTCTGAATGCACTAATGAATTTAGGTCCATGACAAATTCTTGGGACACTTCATATTAAAAAAAAAAAAAAAAAAACTCAAAATTTTAAAAATCTCTGTGGTATTTTGATTAAAATTAAGAAGAAAAGATATCATAAAAAAGATCATTTCGTGTATATATATATCTATATATATATATATATATATATATATACACACACACACACGTACTTGCATTAATATTTGTTCATCATAGTTGAATGGAATGACCCTTAATATTTTTATAAATTAGTGTCTTCTCTTTTCACATTTGTAGGAGTCTAGGAATGAGAATGAGAATGAAACATCTCTAATTAGTTATTTTGGTAACTTCAACTTGAAAGATTGAAAGATTTGAAATGATTTTCTATTATAAATAAATACTATTTTTCAAATATTATTAAATTAAAATGTAAATATTTTTTAGTAGTTTTTAAGTGCCAATTTTTTTTAAATTTTCTAGTTTATTTTCTGATCTAGTTTATATATAATCTTGTAGGGATTCATTGAAATAAAAAGTTTGACAGGTGAAATCTTCTTAATTTAAGTGTCCTATAAAATTTTGTGAGGGTGTTGAATCCATATATGAAATAAAAAATTATTAAATAACACAAATCAAAATTTTGCAACAAATATTTTATTCCAGAAAATTAAGCAAAACTACAAAAAATCACACTTAAAACCGACTACAAATATTTTAATTTAATCCTAACCAACGCCTAACTAAATTCATATTTTTTAATTAGAAATATCAATGTAAAAAAAATACACAAACATACTATTACAAAAATTATTTAAATTAAAATATATTTTAATGCGAAATCTCAGCCAACCATATTATTAATTCCTATTATATTTTTATAATAAAAATATAATACTACTAGTTACTGTTATTATATTTTTACAACAGTATTATTTATATATTTTTATCATCTGAATTTGAGTTATAATGATGATTCAAATTTATAGATATTGGTATATTAATATGGTGAAGTATAATATATTGTAATATGAATATTATATTTTAAGTTTTGGGCAAAGTTATCCTGGATTAGTTTTTAATTCGTTTGAAATAATACTTAAAATGTATAATCATATATATTATTCTTGCTCTTAATTTAATGGTTCTGGACATTTTGGACGCAAATTTTAGCTTCCAAGACAAGACTTGCACCCACATTCTGAATGTTCCTTGTTTCTAGAAACTCATCCGAGGTTAACCTATAATGTTTCTACTATTATTTGTTATGTGTATGGAATTCTATCTTATATGGAAATATGATGACATAATCTATTATTTGTTGTGTATGGAATTCTATCTTATATGCAAATATGATGACATATTCTTTATTTACGTCATAACATTTTTCCACGTTGGGTTGTAGAAGCACTTTTAGATGCAATTCAACTTTCATTTCTTAGACAAAAGTGTCATATATTTAACTTTTAGATGCAATTCGATTTTCATTTCCGAAAATAAAGTGTCATATATTCAAGTTATTTCTAGAAATGAAAGCATATGCGGTTTAATTTTAATATGTATATGAATTCTAAATATAGATCAAAGAAAGTGTCATATATTCAAGTTATCTCTAGAAATGAAAGCATATGGGTTTAATTTTAATATGGATATGAATTCTAAATATAGATCAGCATGGACACTTAGATACATGGTAAAAAGTTTTGTAGATTTATTGAGAAGTCCAATCATATATCTTACTATTTGTGCACTAGTTCAAGTTTGCGTCCGTGTGCGTGCACCTTTCTTAAACTTTGTTCCTTAGATGCATAGAGTGATTTGTTGTTAGATATATTTATATTTTCCATTTTGACACATATATGGTTGTTTTAGATGAGAGATCCAGTAATAGGACTGGTTTCAAGGGTAGATTTAAATTTTATTAAAATCAAAGAAGAATTTTGAATGAGTCAGTGATATATTAATTTACCTTGTATGATACATTGATTTATAAGTTATCATGGATATTTCACCAGACTAGTTCATCATAATATACCTACTAAAATGTAATGGAGAATCTAAAATCTACATTATGAGGCTTTATATCTTTTTAGATTTTGAGATTTATTATATTCTTTATTGTGTATTATGCAAATAATAATTATGCAAAAAGTAGATAACAAATAGAAAAATCATTCAAAACAACAATGACACAAGATATGACATTGGAAACATTTTCATGAGAAAACCTAGCTAGAAGGTGAGGTTGCTTCACTCTCTCTTTATTTGAATAGAAATGAATGCAAGTACAAAGAAGTGAGACATATTGTTTGTGGGCTACTTTAGTGAAAAAAATCTGTTTGTTTTCTCTCTCCCTATCAACTCTCGTCGACTCTACTCATCTACAGAAAAAATACAATAAATGATCTGTAATTGAAAACTTGAATATTTGAACAAATTACAAGTGAAATTTTATGTGTTTTGGGTAAAGGATCGAGTTACTAAACACATAATAAAAGTGATTTTTAAACACAATTAACATCCAAACAAATACAATAAACCATATTAGAAACACATAACAACAAACATGATAAACAATTTCACCCCTCACCTGGGCTACATCTCTTGGTCCAACTTCCAATGCATGGCCTCTTTCATTATGTTAAAAATTATGTGTTTACATGAATTTACAGTGGTAAGATTGCAAAAAAAATGTCTCCATTCCATAGAGAACTATTAAAAATCCCCATATATGTTCTTTCTGGGCCTCATTTGGCAAAAACCAAGAAAATTATGTCTGTTACAAGGTTTTTCTTCATTCCATAGCTAACCTTCCTCCAATATGACCCAAACCTAGCTTGAACGACCCAAACCCGGAACCGACATGCAAGCCTGACCTACAGTCCCACCCGATGGGAAAAAATTTCGGACATTTAAACTATCCTTTAATACCCCATTTCCAAAAATTAAGGTTGTATGGGGCCACATGCCCAACGGTCGGGGCTAACCGCCCAGTCCCGTTAGTCGACCCCCTAATGACCAAGTACGTGATCATATAACTACCCATAGAACTGAGACTGGTACCAACTTTTCCACGTACTCCAATTGTATTGGCAGTAAGGTCGTATGTCACCCATGTGGCCTGGGGCTGGCCGTGAAAGTTTCTGAATCAAACAAGTCAAAAATCCTACTGCAGAAAACTGATTTCCATCACCTACTTGTATTCTTCATTTAACAAGTTATTTTTAGAAATGTTCAGAAAATATTAATGTATATAAAATACAACCTACACCACTATATAGATCAAGTATTGAAAAACTAAATGAAACAATCATGCAAAGGACACACTTATTTTTGGACTAAACATCCCCGAAAAAACCCAATGTGGGAAAACCGGTGCAGCATCTCTGAGGGTTTTCTATTATTAATCATAAGTTTTGAATACAAATGTTGGTTGCCCTCCTAGCAAGCCAACGATAGAGAAATGAAATGGCAAAGAACATGAGTGAATTTTACCTTACTTCACTTGGCAAAATCCGGTTGTTCGGGCAATAATACTAGTTGGCCCTGACTACAACTTCGCTTCCCCTTCACATTAACTATGTAGGCCTTCGTGGGTCTCTCTGAGGCTCTATGTCAGTTCTACATTAGCAATTCTGCTTGCTACATCAGCTTTCCCAGCTATTATCGTTGTTTCTGGCAGTTCCCCGAATTTCTGCGTGGAAGGAAGATCTTCCTTTATGTTGTCCCTCTTGGCTTTGCATCAAGGCTACATGGGTCCAGGTTGGCCCAGCATAAGCTCTCCTGGTTATTGCGTTGCCTCCACAATTTTCTCTCCACCTCTCTGTTTGTATTCTTGAGCTATCGCTGCCCCTCAGCTACAAGATCTCGTCAATTAATTTCCCTCCTCAGAACTTCTCACCTCCATTGAAAATTTTAGGAGATAATGTTCACCTAGTGAGCTCATTTTTCATGATTTTTGCACAAAAAAGATTCACCAATTTCAATTTTCTATAAAAGACAATTCGCCCGAATTTTAGAATATAAACTTAATTTACCTTAAAAATCACCAACATTATATAAGGACTATATATAAAATAATTATAAAGTTAAATAATTTTACAAATATATAAAATTTTTATAGTTTGCATTCTAGAGATTAGTGAGATTCGCTGAAGATTTCAAACTTCAAGAAAAATTTCCATCCTTAAAATTTTCCTTGCTCACCTCAGAAACTCGATTTCCTCAATCTCTCTTTATGTCTTTTTCAACTCACCCCAAGCCTCCATTTATACCTTTCCCATTGAGAAATCAACCACCATGATCTAATCTCTAATCAATGTCGAAGATTAAATTAGACTCGATCCTCATCTCTTAGAAGCTTCTCACCCATATTTTCATTAATACCCATTAATATTTTAATTTTCCTAAGGTTAGACTTAGGAACCCCGTTAAAAATATAATTATTTTAATAAAATGCAATCCATGTGGAATTTCACCAAATTATTTATGGGTCATGGAGATCTTATGTGTTATAGCCCATCCCCAAAATTTTAGAGCTAGAGCACATCTGATTCTACCCAAAAATAAACATTTCCCCCTCTCTCCTCTACACACTTGGTTGTATGGTGGGTCATCTGACGTCGGGCTGCCCTATTACCATTCTCCGTCATGGTTCTACGATTAGATCTTGGTGCATTCTATTGTGGTAGGGATGTGACCACGGGACTAGGGTTAAGCCCTGGTCGTTGTCCCTCCAATTGGTTTTGAGGGCACGAGGACCAAGGATGGGGCTTCGCCCTGACCCCAACCTCGAATGTTGAATGCGCTAGACTTTAAATCAAGGCCGCCAACATAGCTTGTTAAGAAACATGGCATTGTTATATGGTTTAGGCCTATGGTTCTTGGTGTTTGATTGCAGGTTCGATTCTGGTGGGAACCTTTCAAGACCTAGTCCAAAAATTTTAATGCCTTGTCTGGAGGGCATGTGGTAGCTAGCCATTCACCCATGTGGCCCTCCATCATTGGTCCACATAAATGAACCTACAACTAATGAAATTGTGCCATTCACAAACCAATCAACAAGAGACACTTGTCAAAAAACCATTGGCCCAAATTGTACACATCCAATTTCATGGTCACTTTCCTAGTCCATGTATGGAATGCTGACTAGGTGTACCTGCAACCCAATTACAAAAAATTTAGTTATTTTTTAATTCAATTAGAACATGATATCGGGAGCATCTGATATCGGTTTTGAGTGAAATGAGTTAAATTGGATTCAGGTCAACGAGATCTACATACTAGTATAGGTTTTGAACACTTTTGAACACTTAAAATTTTGGGCACTAAACTGATCCCTTGGATAACTAAAATAGAATGAAAATCCTTTACCCCTAGAGGTCTAATTATAATGCAACTTTATAGCCTACAAATGGTTAAGTTTGACTACTTCAACTATTAACTCAAGTTACAATATGGACTCTTCTAGAATATTCTTTATCATGACCACATGCATGGCAAAATTTCGATCAATAGTGGGGCTAACATGGCATCCTATGGAATCATATTTGTCAAAATAGACATATCAACTTCTAGGTGTCATAAATGTTTCATTAGGACTTTGATTTAGCGGATTCTTGCAATGTTCTAAAGGTATATGTGTGTATAATAGTGCTAGGGGGTGGAACAATTATGACGAAAAAATTTACCCCCAAAATATTCCATTTGATGCATCAAACTACTTCAAAAAGGTTTTAGACCCCAATTTTCCAAACTAGGACCTGCTAGTAAAAATTGTCATCTTAGATGACTTGTATAACAACCCTTGGTTTACTTTCCATGTAAATAACATATAATACGAAGGTCATGGGACACATATTCGAAGATGAAAAATGGGAAGAACATCCTCTTGGGTGTTACTTTCAGTTTATTAATAGCTAAGGAAATTGGCAAAGGCAAAGAGGCATAATTGATATTTATTTATGAAATAAAGGAAAATAGGAGAAAAGGAAAATTAAGATACACATATTTTCATTAGAGGGAGATTGAAGGAAAAATGAAAAAAAATGAAGAAAATAGAGGTACCAATTATAGAATGGCTTATGAAGAGCATTTCATAGCCTTTTGATCATTTTGGGTTTATCTCTCTTCTATTCTCTTATTCTCTCATACTATTGCACGATTAGAGCGTTGTTGGAGGATGCTTGGAGAATTCTAGCTTCATTTGTATTGAAGAAAGAATGAAAAGGAAAGCAGGAATGTGTAAGGGAATAGGTGGAACAACAACTACAGGTAGACTCGTTTGCAGATAATAGATTTCATGTCTGATTTCCTTGTTGGTGTATGGATGAACAATATATGCATGTGATTTTATGGTTATATGTTTTCATTGGCATGGATAATTTCCTATATTAAAAGTGGTTGTAGCCTTCCCATTCCATTTCCTGGATAGCCATGGTGTTGTGGGATTTTCCACTTTATTGTTTTTTTATTGGTGCTCATAATTCCTTATGGTTGTGGGTTGGAACACATTCTCAGGAAACTCAAAAGCATCTTGGGTTGAGTTACTAGTCCTCGAGCTTAAGTTTGGATAAATGCTCTATATCCCTTGGTGAGTTGAGATACTAGTCCCTACATTGATGTTGGACAAACGCTCTAGAGCTCTAGAAGCTTGTCGGTTGAGGTACTAGATCCTTGTTCAACGGACAACTTGGCTAGAGATTGATCTAGTTGGTGTTAATGATGTCTAACAATAGAGGTGGAATCACTGTGGTTGAGCGTTGCGGTGGTTTAGCTTAATGAGGCCCTAGTTTGGTTTGCTTTTGGTTTATCCCATGATATCCCACATTCGTGCCTGGAATATGGCATGGGGGCGATTGATTGAAAGATAGATTTGGTTCAACACAATATATGCTTGGGTGGTACGTGGACGTCCCTAACATATTTGGTATTTTCATATGTGAATAAGAGACATTTCCTTATTGTGATCTATGAACATACGCATTGACTATAATGGTGATTTTATGGATGAGTCTCCATGGTTTCTATGATGGTTATTTGTTGGTTATATGTAGGTTATATGAAGGTTATATGATGTATATTATATATTCCTCTTCACATGTTTTGATGAATATATGAATGGTTGATGAATGCATGGACTAATAAGTGTCGTTGGTGCTATGTTGAGAGGGAATAGGCCCTTTTGTGTGATTCTTAAGTGAATCTCAAACTATTATGATCATATATGAATTCATGACTTGTATCTTACATGTTTGTCATGTTTTTGAAGAATTGTCTACTATGTTCCACGTAGTCGACGTCAAGCTTCTAAATTTATATTGAATGTTTAGCTTTGTTTTCATGTTAATCATGCTTCTAGATAGTCTCAACAATTTCTGGTTAGTGGTCAAGATTCTAACCTATAATTGTGGTTCAGATCCTTGGATCACACACTCTGAACTAGAGATTTAGATTCTAACCACATGGAGGTAGTGTTTTGCATGCATTTATAGGGTCCTAACAACACCCTTTCAAGATTGTGCATGCAATTCGAGGTTAGTTAAGAGAAAAATATATCCAACTAAGGATTTGGTTACCTAGGGGTGGTTCTTTCGCCCCTGAGTGCCCTGTAAACCTTAAAGGATGTGTGTCAATTGTTAGTTATTGGCCCCACTTCATTAACTTAAGTTGCAAGGTTGGGTCATGTCATAGTAACTCTTTGTCTCATATTTACCCTTGAAGGAAAATGGACCTAGGTAAATGTGGGAGGGTGTGGTTACATAGTGGTATCAAAGCAAGTTTCCATTGTCTTTGGGTGTTATCTGATATCGCAAGGTGGTATCAAAGATTCCAGGTTCAAACACTTATATTCTATGTGGTTATGGTTAACCCATTTAGGCCATATACCTAAATATATATGGTTATGAATGCATAGTAAGTCAAAAATTCATCATGGTGGTAATTATGTAGTTTGTGTCATTATGATGCTAATATCTTTGATGAGATGGAGAAAGGAATGCAGATCATCAAGAGTGATGTTGCAACACTAGAACTTAGGGTAAGAAAAAATTGTCATACATGTTTGTATGTTGGGAATGCAAGTATAGTGGTTAATGGCTGTTATGAATTATGTTTATATACATTCCTTTCATTATATTTTTGTTTTGGTTACATGCATGATAGATGCTAGTAAATCAGTGTGATCCTATGCACGTGCATCAATTAGTCATGCATGGTAGTTAACTTACTTTTATGTGCATTCCAGTCATACAAATGGTAATTATCATGGTAATTTCATTTAATATGTCTATGTCATATGTATCATGCTAATGTGGATTGGATTATGTAGATGGTTATTCTTATGATATTCAGGTATGAGTCAATATACTTGTGATATTGTGTCGTACTAATGTCGATTGACTTGTGTAGATGTCATAGCCTCTCATGAGATTCATTGAGGTATGAGTTTTATTATGTCATATATTTGGTTTAGATAACATGCTATGTTTGGAGTAAATATAAGATCAGGGAGGAAGAGAAAAGTAGTGGACTACGATTCACATGACTTCCCATACAAACTTGACATGAAATCTATGGAATGGAAAAGTCGAATGATTATGTGATATTTTTTCAGATACAAAATGTATGAGAAATGAAAAATAGGTTTTGGAAAGTGTGGTTAAACTTTGTATAGATTTGGAGATCCCATTTTCATAGTTGGACATTGGAGATCGCACCATTATAGTATCTACTTTCTTCTACGTTAGTGTCAAGCATGGATAGTAAGGGGTTATGTTTATAGGTTGTTTGAATGTTTGTTTAACTGCATGATATAATTATGCATCCATGTGATTGCATGGAGGAACGATATTGTTCAGAGATGATTGCACTAACACAATATATGTTGAGATAATTTATATGCACTTGAGTACAAGTGGGTGCTAGTTGTAGTATTATGAGTAATGACTCTATCTTGATTATGACATGGATATCAATGTTGGTAAAGGATGATTTCAAATTAATAGACATGATGACTTAATGTTTGGAACATGTGATTGTCATGTCTGAACATTGAGAACATACTTGGTATTAGCATGACAAGTTAACAATTGATTTTTTTGTATGAACAATAGCTGGGTGGTGTGACAACACATAATAAGACTCAATTACAGTAAGGAAAAAGGTAAAAGAAATGAATCAGGTGATAATTCTTTTCACTATGTTTGGAAACTGCAATTCCAAATGAATGAGTTTTTACATGAATACATGAAGTCTTCTTAACCTTGATTTTGTATGACATTATGTGCATATGTGTTATATTCATGAACATGTATTTCAAAGGTATAACAACTGGTTTTCGGTCATGGTTGGATTCATCAAGGAATTGGAGTGTCTTAAGAGATGATATATTTATGTGTTCAATTACAAGGAAACATGCTTGGAACAATAAAGTAAGGTAACCAATATATTGTTATATTTATTTATACACTAACAATTATGTGTTTCTGGTTGGATTCATCAAAGAATTGGATTTTGTGGACAATTTTTTCTTTCGGTGTTTTGTGATTTTTTTGCATTTGACTTGCAATTTTGATTGTCTGGTGCATGGCCATGCCACTCTATTTGTCGTGTCGTATTGCTATTGGTTTCCCATGTTTTCTTCTTGTTTTTTTATATTATTTCCTTATATTTTAAGGGTCTTAGGAATTAGTTGGAGAAAGAGGAAAGTTAATGGAGTTCGAGGAAATGTGAATGAAAGACAACCGGTAAGACCAAAATGAAGCCCAGTGCATGAGTAAAGTGTCACTGAAGGCAATAATATAACAACCAGTTGGATTGGTTGGGTCCATTGGGGTAAATGGATGGTGGCAATACAATCATGAGAAAGGTAACTAGGAAAGGTAAAGTAAATGGTTCTAAAGTATCAGGTGCCTTGGATATCTTGGGAATTGTTGTTCTCAATGTTGTGCATGTGTTGCATGGATAAATGGATTTCTCTTAACCTTGGCCTTTTGATATTTGGTAATTTTGTTGTGGAAATAATTATGCTAATGATTATTTGTATACATGTATGTATGTATGTCGTTGTCTCACATGGTTATCATGGATCATGTTTATTTTATGCTAATGTATATATGCATATACATATGCATGAATTCCATTATATAACACAGTTGTCATGGGTCGTTCTTGTGGAGGAATGATTGCTTATGTAGGTGAATGGCATGAAGAGGTTCCTGATATTATGTGAAATCAAGTGGTCAAAGTAGCCCTCAGAAATCTATGAGGTAAATATCATATGCATATGAATTGATATCATGTGTTAATACTATGCCTACTTTTATGCTATGGATAGGCTATGTTGAGGGATACATCACTGGAATGAAAGCAATATGATCTTCAACATGTTAAGACAAGCATGGATAGTGGAAAGACGCTAGAATCAAGGTTTCTTAGTAGAGACAGTGTGTTCTTTGAATTTGTAGTATTGGTATTGTGTATATGTTGTACATGTGGTGATATGTATCTATGGTGTTGTGTACACATTGTGAATGTAGTGCTATGTGAATTTGGTGGTGTACATGTTTTGTAGGTGGTGTTATGTACACATTGTGCAGGTGGTGTTGTGTACATGTGGTGTTGTTTACACATTATGCAGGTAGTGTATAATATACATGTGGTGTTGTGTACACATTGTGCAAGTAGTGTTGTGTACACATTGTGCAGGTGTTGTTGCCTACATGTGGTGTTGTGTACATGTTGTACATGTGGTGCTATGTACACATTTTGCAAGTGATGTTGTGTACATGTTGTACATGTGATGATATGTACATGTTTTATAGGTGGTGTTGTGTACATGTTGTACATGTGGTGTTGTGTACATGTTGTGTAGGTGGTGGTGTGTACATGTGGTGTTGTGTACAGGTTATGCAGGTGGTGTTGTGTACATATTGTATATGTGATGTTGTGTACATATGGTGTTGTGTACATGTTGTTCAGGTGGTGTTGTTTGCATATAGTACTATGCACATGTTCTACGTATGGTATTGTGTACATGTCATGCAGGTAGTGTTGTGTACATGTGGTATTTTTTTATGTGTATAGTGTAGTCATTCTATCGTGACATGTGTATTCATTGTGTTATACATCATGTATAAGTGTATGTTTTGTGTTGTACAATAGGTGTAGGTATGTGTATTGTGTGGAATTGTATGCCATGTATGAGTGCATGCATGTGATGTACACTATGTGTATGTGTACATGAATGAAGACAAGAAGAGGTACTCGCTGCTTGTCAGGTTTTCCAACTAATTCAATATGTGTACAAAAAGGAGAAAGAATAAAGGTGGAAGCAAAGAAATAACTGAAGGATAAGTATCAATATTTTATTCTGGTTTTAATTATACATGTCATTTATGACTCTGATTTATGATGGTTACATGTTACTAATGATTTTGATTTACGATGTTTTCATTTTCAGCTAACCAGATTTGACATGTTTATACATGATGATTTGATCAAAGTGTTAGTTTGACTTGCTGTGATAAGATGTAAACAAAATTTCAAGTGCAACTTATTGGCGAGCTACCAATGAGGTATATTTTAAATTTATTTCAATTCCTTTGAATATAATGGAAACTATGTGATTGGTAAAAGAAAGCATGGAAAATTCCCATGTTCGGGTGGTTGAAAATGCCTGGTTTTGGTAGGTTGAAACTGATTGTTGGGATTGATAGCAACAATTAAATGAATTGGAACATATAACAAAATGTTGTTAAAGCAATTGAGGAAAAGGGCCATTGCAGGAAACATGTACCGAATAGTTTCCATTAATTTCCATGAGCATGCTATGACTGGTATGATGGTTTTGAGGTAGAGATACACCTTGGTTTTTAGTCCTTTTGATGCAAGGAAACCTTCCCAAGGGATGGATCACCTAAGGGACTATGTAGCAGAGAAGGGGATTCTAGAGGAACGTATGATCCAGGTGTATATTGGTGGCCACCCACGTATTCCACTTAGACCCACACCATTGTTTCATTCAGTTTCCTTAATTGTCGAAAAGTTTATTGTTTTTGGTATTTTTTTGGGTCCTCAACTTTCAAAGGTGTTTTGAAACCGTAAACAATGTTTTTTTGGAAAATAGAAAAATGTTAGTATTTAACTATGTTTTTAGTCTAAAGTTGTATTCCTTAGATATATCTTTATAAAAAGGTATCGTGTGTGTCAAACTGAGATCGTATGCCAAAGTTATAACCTTGAGAGTTTAATATACCAATTTACCCCATCAGGGCCCATAGTTTTCACGCTTCATCTCCTAGGATTAGGTTTTTGGATGTTTAGGGTTTTCTGTTATTTCTCAATAACAAATAGGTCTTCAAGTCGTATTATAACACAGTTTAGAGGAAATTACCCACCACATCTCTTCTCAGAGATAAGCTACGTTCATTGGAGCTAGTTTATTTCCATTATGTATGTTAGCATCTTTCAGTCCTTTGATATTAATGAAATAAAGATTTATTTTTGTTGCATATATGTGTTTATGTTTATATTTATATATTGTTTTTTTACTGCATGAGTCTATAATAGTGGTATTAGGGTAATCTTCTCTTTCTCTTTTTTTTCCTTTGCATGTCCCCAATGAGGTCGATGTATAAAGATTTTGGGCTCCAATTAGTTGAACCTTTGCAAGACCATCCTTGCAAACCCCGATGGCCTCCCATGGAAGAAGAAAATAAAGATGAGGGAGTAAGAGATCCTTTCAAAATACTGCTCGAAGAATCTCTCAAGTGAAAAAGGAATGTGATGATGGACACATTTTCCTAGACCCTTCGGTGAATGCCCATAGATGACACATATTGATTCGAAAGTCACTATGGAGGCGCCATTCCCTTCAAGGTACAAGTCAACATTGACATTCCCATATTTGAAGGCCAGATAGATGCATACACTATATATATATGGTTAAATATGTTGGAAGAATATTTTTTAATTCATGTTTTTTCTAATAGGGAAAATATTACGGTTTTACTCCTCAAAGCCACCCGTCATGTCAAGGACTAGTGGGAAACCTACTAAGAGAAAAGTGATGAGAGAGAAACCTCAGTGTTTTCAGATGCACCCACTTGGAATTATTTCCAAGACGCCATCAACGAACAATATTACCGCATAGGGAGCTATGATGACAAGCACATACAATGGACTATGATGCAACAACAAAGGGATCAATATGTGCATGAGGTGATGAATCTTTTCGATACCTTTTGCACAAAATTGGGTATCAAATATTTTGTGAAACATTTGGTGCTCAAGTACCACATTTATTTACACATATATTTAGGATGAAGTTTTTCTCGTGGACATCTCCTCACTTGGTGCAGCATACTGATATGCTACAAAGGTTGACCATAAATTCAAGCTGAAGAGGTGATACTTTAGATCTGCGAACCCAAAGTGGAGCAAAGGAACCCCAAAGCTATAGAGAAAAGGGCAGAGTCGAGCCATGAACCCCCAAGACAACTTTTTGAAGATGCAAGCCAAGAATAATGGTAAGAAAAATAAATACACCGACAAGTCATGTGAGTTCCATAAAACTCCCACTCAAAACAAAAATGAATGTTGTGCGAAGGAGGCACTAGTGGCCAAGCTAAAAGACTCAGAGACGTATTCATGCTCTAATTATGAGCTAGAACCTACCAAGGGAACCGACAAGATAGAGTAGATCATTGATGCTGAGCCCACTACAATGGTAGCCACCATGAAGATCGAAAAAGCAGAATCTAAGGATGCAAAGGAGGGGGCGCAATTCTTCCACTCGCATATGTGGGTAAATGGTTCATTAGTGCAGTTCATTGTTGATGGTAGGAGCCAGAAGAACCTAATATTAGCTGAGGTCATTAAGGGATTGAAGTTTCCAATGATGCCTCACCCACATCCATACATCATTGGGTGGTTCCATTAGGGGCAAGATCTTTTTTCATCCAACAATGTTCCCTTCGTTATAGCATCAAGCTCTTTGTATATGAGGTATTGTGCAAAGTTACCCTATGAAAGTCTATGATGTTTTATTAGGTCAGCCATTTCTATGGAAGTGCCATGCTATATATGAATTTATACCTTGTTTTGTTATTATTACTTTGGGTGAGAAATTATACAGGATAACGGAGGTAGTGCCACCTACTATATTTACTTTGACCTTTGCTAAACAATTCAATAAGATCATTTCCTAGACTAGGAAAAATTTCTTCCTTCGTATTCATCCTCAGAGAAAGAGGAAGATTGTGGCCACATTCGCAACCTCGAGATAGGGCTCATCCACAACGCAAGAGTAGATGGATAAGGTCATAGAGAAGTATATGGACATATTCGCCTCACCCATAGGGGTACCCCTACACTATCAAGTCAAGCACTTCATCGACCTAACCCCGAGCATGCCACTACCAAATGAACCAATCTACTAATGCTTTATTACGGATAGTGATGAAATCAAGAGGAATATTCAATATTTGTTGCAAAAAGGGAACATACGGCCAATTTCATCACCCTGTGGGAGTGTTGGGCCTTGAAATTGTCATTCACTTCCATTACATTTTCATTTATATTTCCATATTGTCACATTCACTCCACTTCTATTTCATTACGTTTACCTCCATTTCATTACATTTACCTTACCATTATCATTATTGGGTCACATTTATGTTTTTCCAAACTTTATTAATTCTTAGCATTTTTAAGTGAATTTATGGTTAAAACTTAGAAAATAATGTGCATATGCTTATACTTAACAAGTAGGATGAGATGTTGACATGTGTAGGTCAAAAGGAAACTTTTAAAATACCCTTATGTGGCCTCCAAAAACCGAATACGATTTTGAGTGGAGAAGATCATGGAATCATAGGGATATGTGTCTCTTTTCCTATTTGTATTGAAACTCTAAGAAGATGTGTGTCTTATCATTTTCCTATTTTGATTGTAACTCTAAAGATATGGGGAGAGATTCGTGGACTCTCATTAATGAGATAGCTTCTCATATTTTTGTATAAATAGGGGAAGGTTTCTCCTATCATTTTCATGTGTGAAATTGGAGTTTTACTCAAGCTTTGAGTACAAAATTAGATTGTGGCACCCTACTCATGAAAGATCCTTCATTTTGACTTGGTTTTGCTTATCAATGGAGCATCTCGGTTTACCATCTCTCACACTTTTAGATCAGCTACCTAAAATGTGTGAGATTTAATTGCTTGTATAGATTAAAGTTCATTTGATTTCTTAGTATTAGATTTAGAATGACTGTGTAATCTTTGCTTTTCTAAAAACATTTCAATTGGAAAGAATTATGTATTTTCCAATTGGATTAAGTTTGAGGCAATAGCTCATAGTTTTTTAGCTTCCTTTCATGTTCTGTTATTTACTTTCTTAGATCAAACTATTAATTCATTGCATAATTGAAGAAAATATCAAGCCGTGAAGGTGACTTCAAATTGGGTGATTGAATGTTCAACCTATGCAACCATTGAGCTTTACTTTTTCATGCTTTTATATTTACTTTTAAGATCCTCACTTAATTACATTAACTGATATTCCTAAAGATCATTCTAATAAATTGATTTAATCATATTTCAAGATTGAATGGTCGAATATTCAATACATGCAATTACTGAGTTATCTTATGCACACATTACCTGTTTTTCTAGGACATTAGAAGTTAAAGTATAAATAGTTGCTGATACATCATCTCAAGAAGGTAACACTTCATAATTGAATGCCGAAGTAATTAAGCATACATTACTTGTTTTTTATTTCTAATCCAGGTGGATTTTCAGATACAATGGCAAGGAAAAACTCAAAAATCCAAGTAGGCAGAATGAAGTCAACCTAGAACCAAAGCAGATATCTCGTCTTCCTCATTTGAATGGTGCAAATGGTACTTCAATCTGAGTCCGGATGATGAAGTTCTCACCCGAGGAAGGATGCTTTAGTCCTTAAGAAAATGAGGAATTTCCTTTGAAAATGGGTCTTAAGCCTTTAAGGTCAAATCGCAACTGAAGGTTGCATATGGGCAGATTTAAGCTTTGGGCCACAAAACCCTTGATCATTAATCTCCGATCAGATCGGATCAACGGATCATAGGCAATTTCATTTGGAGGACTTACATGTATATGGATGAGCAGGCAGTGCGATTGGCGATTAACCGGATCAACAGAACCCATATCAGTCACCCCGGGCGACATATGCGGGTGATGCCGACACGATTAGTCGACACTGATATTGGCGATCAGCGATTAGCAATCGGTCATTCCCGATAACCGACACAGAGACACCCAAATATGCTGATTTGTGACATTAGCGTGGACTTGATATAGATTATAACCACGATTTAATGAATTCTGAAGTCTGGGTATATGGGTTTTGGGTGGATTTCTTAGTGTTTTCGGGATTTTGAAGCCTTATCAATGCAATGATAAATAGACCATTTTGAGAGGCGGCTGCACCTGTCGATCCTTCCACTCTACCTACCTCTCTTATTAACGAGACAAGCCTTGAACACATGTTGGTCTGTTTTGGATACTTTACATAATCCAATCATCTTCTTTGCTATGGGATGCTTTGGTGTTGCTTACCTCTCTATCATCGGGAATTCATTTCATAGCCATCTTGTAGATTGGAGGTATAAGCCTCTTTGTGGATAGTTTGATGAATGTAATTCGTTTCTTTCATTCCATTTAATAAGAAACACCTCCCCATTACTGAGCTTGGCCTAGATACATAGTCCAAATTGGACAAACTCCATTATCAAGCCTTGGTGTCCACTTTTTTTCCTTTTATGTGTTTAATTCTTCTTTTCTTGTGTGCACATTTATGTGTTATGCTGCAACTTTACATGCAATTCTTTTCTATACATCTATAAGTGAAAACATCCTAGATCAAGTGGTATCAAAGCAAGGCTTTTTAGATGTGAATTGCATGTTTGTGTGCTAACAAGAGGCAGGGTTAAAATAGGTGAAGGGAATTTAGAACCTTCCGATCCAGAGGCAGGGTGTGCACCTCGGAGAAGAAACATTGCTGACAGGAAGCTCATATTGAAGAGGAGCGCAATTTCATAAAGACTTTCTATTCAATGGCAGAGAATATCAGTCGGCTGGTTATAAGAGTAGAAAAAGTAGAAGAGAGGAACCCATAAATACAAGGTTTAGCACATGGTAATGATGGAGAAGAACGCCTCCTTCTCCTTCTGGTGGTGAAGGTTCTTCTTCCACTCACCACCATAATCAGAGAAATCCAAAGCATGCATCTAAGAAACCTTTTTTTTAAATTAGATGTTAAATTTGATCTTCCTGTGTTTAATGGTGAAAGTAACGTAGAAAATATTAACAATTGGATCAGGAAAATTGAGGTTTACTGTAGGTTTCAAAAAATCATGGAGGATGAGGCGAAAATCTAGCTAGCCGCTCTATGGCTCAGCAACACAAATCTCGTTTGGTCGGAGAGAAAACTGTAGAGCAGTAAAAATGCGAGTAAGTTGTTTTCCTCATGGTCTAATTTTACTTCTGCGTTAAAGGAATGGTTTTATCCCTTGGGATACAAAAATAAAGCTTTGATGAATTGGTAATATTTAAGGTAAGGCAAAGGGTAGGATGTTCAGAGTTTTATAGAAGAATTTAGGAAGAAACCACTGAATTTGGGTATTGTACTAGATACACCTGATGTTGTAACTAAGTATATTAGCTCACTGCATAGTTATATTCGACATTCACTATTTTTGTTTGAACCAACCAATATTGACGCAGCTAGTGTGAAAGCAATTCATATTGAGAACAGGGGCAAGAATGAAAGAGAGGACCAGTCCAAAAATACATCTTTCAAACCTCCCAATGGCAAATCCAAAGTGAAATGGAAAGGGAAGGGGAAGAAAATAGAAGCAACCAAAGAGGGAGAATGGCCTTATTGTAATCACTACAAGAAAGAAGGCCATGATTATGATCACTATTGGAAGTAGCACCTTGAAAGTCATCCAAAGAAGTATGGAGGAAAAGGGAAGCAGAAAATAGTGGCAGCGCCACAACAAGACCTTGGATCAGATTCGGGAGATGAAGCGTTGGTCACAACAATGGGAACAAAAGGTAACCTTACACCTCATGTTCATTTTAAATCACACGGAAGGACTAGTTCTGTAGATGAGTCCCTTTTGATTGATAGAAAAAGTATTGAATTATTTCATATCAGATTTATAGTAAATCATACCAAAGTAGAAACTTTGTTTGATACGAGGTCCCAAGCAAATTTAATTGTAGAATCCCTAGTAAAGAAGCTTGGCTTAGAAACAAAACTACACCCAAAGCCTTAACTGTTGGGATGGATACATGATAAAGCTAAATTGAATGTAACCCAGTAGTCCAAGGTAAAATTTGTGATTGGGTCTAAGCTGGTAGATGAAGTAGAGATGGATGTAATACCACTAGATATATGTGGCATGGTATTGGGGAGCCCATACATGTATGACATGAAAGCAATCTTTTTCTGCCATGAGAATAAATATGACATCACGAAGGATGGGGTAGAATACATAGTGCGGGCTCATCAAAACAAGATTAATGCCAACCTCATAAGTGTTGGGTAGATTAAATGGCTGGTGAATCCAGCAAGACATGCATGGTTATGGTTGTAAGGGAGAAGGAGGCCGAATTCGCAGACACGTTCCAGGGCTGTGATGGGGAGCTTAAACAGGAATTAATGCAATTAATTTTTTAATATACTTAATTGTTCCAGGAGCCACGGGGACTACCTCCAATGAGAAAAATCCAACACAAAATCCAAATGCTGCATGGTGCCCCATTGCCCAATATCGGCATGTAAAGGATGTCAGCAGTCGAAATGGAGGAGATCAAGCGGCAAGTGTAGGAATTGCTGGACCAAGGCATAATCAAGCCGAGCTCCTCTCCATGTGGTTTGTTGATTGTTCTAGTGCTAAAGAAATATGACAGCTGGAGGATGTGTGTGGACTACTGCGCGCTTAACAAAATATTGGTGAAAAATCACTATCCCCTCCCATGGATAGATGATTTATTGGATCAATTAAAAAATGTTGTATATTTCACAAAGCTAGATTTGCACAGTGGCTATCACCAAGTTAGAATTGCATAGTAGGACCTGTGGAATACTACTTTCAAAACCAAGAACGGACTATTCGAATGGATGTTAATGCCATTTGGGCTTTGCAACGTTCCAACAAACTTTATGCAGGTTATGAATAATATATTTCAGCCCCTCATTAATGAGTTTGTTCTTGTATATTTAGATGATATACTAGTTTTTAGCAAGAATTGGTTTGAACATGTGAGTCATGTAAAGAAAGTGCTTGATGTGCTGAAAAAACAAAAACTTTTTGTAAAATTGTCAAAGTGTGAGTTTAGGAAAACCTCTTTGGGTTACCTAGGTCATATTGTTGGTCATGGTTAGTTAAAAATTGATCGCGCCAAATTTGAAGCAATTGTAAATTTGCCTAAGCCTACTAGTGTAACTGAGGTCCGTAGCTTTCTAGGTGCAGTCCAGTATTGGAGGAGATTTATTGCTAATTTCTCTGCTATTCCAGCACCTTTGCACACAATGACAAGTGTGAAACAGGTCTTCCAATGGGGAGGAAGGCAACAGAAGTCCTATGAAACATTGAAGGAAAAAATTAGCACCGCGCCATTGTTAGCCTTACCCGATCTCCAACAGCCATTTGAGATCGAAACTGATGCCAGTAGTTATGCCATGGGAGTTGTACTGATGCAAAAAAAGAAGCCAATTTCTTGCCATTCTAAGAAGTTTTCTCAAGTTGTGATAAACTATCCCACATATGACAAGGAGCTTTATGCCTTGGTGCAAAGTGTGGAAAATTGGAAACACTACCTGATTGGCAAGGAGACCATCATCCATACAAATCATCAGCCCTTGCAATAGCTTCAGTCACAAACCAAGATGTAGAAAACTCGTCATTTCAAGTTGATGGGCTTTCTTCAATAGTTTCATCTGGTAATAAAATATAAGAAGGGCACTAGCAATAAGGTGGTCGATATGTTACCTTGCCCTCCTATTTCTGCTTCTATCATTTTGCATAATGTTTCATTTTCTTTTGAAAATTATGCTGAACAATATGCCTACAATGATGACTTTAAGGAGGTTTATGAATAACTAACCCATGGTTCACAGGTGGACAACTATCACTTGCAGGGGAAATTGTTGTATCACCTTGGTAAATTGTGTATTCCCACAGAAGAAAGAGTGCATGTAATTCAAGAGGTCCACACCTCTCTTTTGTCTAGACACTTTGGTGTCGGAACAACTTTATGTCATGTACAAAGATTTTGTTTTTGGTCTCATATGAAAAGCATTGTGACTCGCTATGTAAGGGGTTGTGTGATGTGTTCTGTTTAAAAGCCCTCTAATAAAAAACTTGGGCTCTTCCGAGTCATCCATGGGAAAGTGTGTCAATGGACTTTGTAGGAGGTTTACCTTTATCTAGGAAGGGTCATGACTATTTGTATGTTGTCATTGACCATTTTAGAAAAATGTGTATTCTTATGCCTTGTAAAAAGTAGATTACTATAGAGCAGATTGCTTCTCTTTTCTTCAAGTATGTTTGGGTCCACTTTGGATTACCCACATCAATTGTTTTGGATTGAGACTCTCACTTCTTTGGGGAGCTCTAGACCAGCTTATGGAGGATGATGGACACCAAACTGAAAAGAAGCACGAAATTTCACCCCGCAGACCGATGGGCAGACAGAGGTTGTTAACCATACCGTGGTACACCTATTATGAGGATATTATGGGAAACATCCCAAGTTGTGGGATGAACATCTCCCCTATATATAGCATTCCTACAACCGAGCAATACATTCATCGACACAACATTCACCATTCTATACATGCTTTGGTTACCTACCAAAAGACCCTTTTGATATCATCTTTGGAAGGGAGGATGGCTCCAGTGGATGTAATGATAAGGACAAAGCTTAGCAGTTCAGTCAAAAAATCCAATCGATTCACCAAATAGTGCAAGAGCAGTTGGAAAAAAGTCAAGCTCATTATAAGGCTCAACATGATAAACACTAGGTTGATCATCAATTCCAAGTAGGTGACAAGCTGTGGTTCCACATCAGCAAAGACAGGATGAAGGGAGAAGGAAACAAGTTATGGCCAATCTGGTATGGACCATTCACCATATTGGAGAAGATTGGGAACAATGCCTTTCATCATGACTTATCGATACATATGCAGATGTACTCAATAGTGAATGTGGAGAACCTAAAGCTGTATGAACCTCCTTTGATCATGGACACTGATGATCTGGGCACAGTTCCTACCATTGATGATTTTGCACCAGAATATCTCGATGAGTTGCCCAAAGACATCATCCTCGACAGAAGGACCAGGACTCCATGACTAGGAGATGTAGAGTACCTTCAAGTTGGATTGAAGGGAATTCATCTGAGTAAAGCCAGATGCCTGGATAAAGAGAAAGTGAGGGAACAATTACCTCACTTGCCAATTGACTAATGAAAATATTTTGGTGGTCCAAAAGCTCCTCAATGGGGAGGATTGATCCAAGTGGATCTTCAGATACAATGGCATGGAAAAACTCAGAAATCCAAGTGAGCATAATGAAGTCAACATAGGACCAAAGCAAAGATCTCGTCTTCCTAATTCCAATGGCACAAACTATACTTCAATCCATGTCCAGATGATGAAGTTATCACCTGAAGAAGGATTCTTTAGTCCTTAAGAAAATGAGGAATTTCGTTTGAAAATGGGTCTTAAACCTTTAAGCCCAAATCGCAATTGGAGGTTGCATATGAGTAGATTTAAGCTTTGGGCCATGGAACCCCTGATCACTGATCTCTGATCAGATCAGATCAGTAGATTAGAGGAAATTGTAATTGGAGGACTTACATGTATATTGGCAAGCGGGCAGTGCAATCGGCTATTAACCCGATCAATAAAACCCTTATCAGTCACCTAGGGTGACATAGGTGGGGGATGCCAACATGATCAACCGATGCCAAGATTAGTGATCAGTCATTCCCGATAACTAGGATAGAGACACCCCAATATGCCAATTTGCGACCCCAGCGCAGACCTAATAAGGATTATAACCTCGATTTAATGAATTATGAAGTCTGAGTATATGGTTTTTCGATAGTTAACTTAGTGTTTTCAGGATTTTAAAGCCTTATCAATGCAACAATAAAAGGACCATTTTGAGAGGCAACTACACCCGGCGATCTTTCCACTCTATCGACCTCTGTTATTAACCGGACAAGCCCTGATTGGGATGGTATTCTGTCCGAATAATCCCTTATAAAACATGTGATGAGCCCCAATTTTGGTACAATTTGGGCTCATTTTGGCCTATTCTACTTGCTCAAACCATTCATTTTTTATTGCTTATGCATGAATTTCTTAGTTTATTCATGTTGTTTGTAGGAAGAAGGGTAGGCACTCTATCTACGTGACTAATGCATTATGATTCCAGGTTTTGGCATTAAAAGGGAGCAAAAGACAACGAAAAAGGAGACAAGGAGACAATGAGGTGGCACTGCTGGTTGTTAGGAGAGGATGTCCACGGTCTTAGGGACATTCCTCGTGATTCCCACCAAGAACTCCGAGCTCCAATCCATCTCCCCTCCGAGCTTAGAAGCAGCCAGCTGTTCTACAGGAACAGCAGTTATAAACTGCTCTACAGGAACAGCAGTTATGACCGTCCTACAGGATCAGCAGTTAAACTCTAGTTGGACAGCCGAGCTCCTAAAATCAAGGACACTTGTTGGATCATCGTTTTTGTATAAGTATAGAGGCCTTAGCCTTAGATAGGTTGTTGAAACTCTCGTATTGCTATTGTAATTTTGGAGCACAGCTCAGTTTTTGTTCCTTTTTGTAAGCCAATTTGGCATGACATCAGATTATGAATAAAGAAGGCAGATTCTGATCTAGTTCTGAGTTTTCTCAAGGAGGCTATATCTCTCAGGTTAGGGCCCAACCTGAGAGCCATAGATCCCCTCTGCTGTAGTGTTGCTTCCATTTCATTTCAGCACTTTGAGCTTTTCATTTGCACATGCAATTCGAATTACAGGTTGTTAAGTTGGTCTTTTTCATGAGTTAGATAGGAGTTGCTTATGGTGAATTTGTTTCCACTTGCTTAGTGTCGCAGAGGATAGATATAATCAATTGGAGCTCCAACAAAAAGGTTGTTAAGGCTCACTGCCGTCTCATCTGGGATTGGAGTGATGTCCATGACTAACCACCAAAAATACGCATTTCTTTATTTCATGATTGCTGCAAACACAGTCACGTTATGTTAGATGCTTCCACATGATTCACACCTACACCACACTCCTTTACCATAGCTTCATGCACATTCTCCTTCGCGTTTTGGATTGCTGTTCATTGAATTTACAAGCATAGGTAGTTTAGGTTAATGCATTTTCGGTTTGGTGACAGTCATAAGCATTTGTTTCACTTACACTGCTTTCTCTCATTCCATCACTTCGTCCTCCATCTTGATCACGCATGCAACCACCTCTCTGATCCCTGCTCTGCTCTGCCATCTCCCAAAGTCTTTCACTCCTCACGTACTTCCATTCTCTAGCCCTTTCATTGACATAGCCTTTTACCTTCCACCCTACTCACTACACTCACTTCCCATCCTATTCTTCCACTTCTATAGCCATCACCAGCCTCATTCCTACCTTACACATCTCCCTCTACCATTTCATCACTCCTCCATCACACCAAACACTCACGGTAGGTCATCCTGTAGCCATTTGTAGACATCCTGTAGAAACCAGAGTATCCTGTAGGATCCCTTGCAGCCATCCTGTAGGAGGCCACTCTCTCGGTTGCTGAGCATCTGAATGCGAGGAACCTCTGTGGATGGATGCTAAGGATCCCTAGGGACCTCTCCTAGCCTCCCCAACCTGTCCCACGCTTTCCTTCCTTCTCCATCCCATCTGTACAACCAAACCCTAGTTAGCACAAAATCACAATCATTCCATACACTTCAAGGAAAAATACAAAAACATGTCTTTTATGATGCCAGCAGCTTAGATCCATGCATTTTCACTTATTATAGGTAACAACAGCATTGGTAGAGGTTTCATTCATATTCTTTGCATTGTAGAGGTTAGACTAGTTAAATTAGGGTTTCCTAGGTTTACATGCTTTGATTTGCTTTCAGTCCACTTTGTCAAGTAGAGTAGTTTTCCTTTGAGAATAGCTTTCGTCCATCAATTAGAAAGCTTCTTCTGAGAGCCTATAGAAGTTGGCTTGAGCCCTAGCGGACTTGTGCCAGCTGACCAAGTGACAGCTGCGACAAGAGCTAGTACTTGTGCATATACCACCGTCACTTCCAAGTTTGTACGAACTACCGGGTTGATAAAATGAGAGACATGAAGCCCCAGGAGTTGTAGCATTATTGCTACAATACTGGAGCTCACCATCGTTTTGGCGCCGTTGCCGGGGAAGCGTCAGAGTATTAGTAATTGTTGCTTTTCTTCTACTTTCGTACTCTTACTTCTGCTCAGTAGTTTATTTCATTTCCATTCTGCAAAAGTAGATTAGCATTTCTTGCTTTCCTAGATTAATATTTCTTGCTTTCCTAGATTAATATTTCTTGCTTTCCTAGATTAGCATTTCCTGCTTTCCTAGATTAATATTTCTTGCTTTCCTAGAGTAATTTTTCTTGCTTTCCTAGATTAGCTTTCCAATTCTGCAATTTCATTTGAGCAATATAGTTAGTTGTAGATCACTTTGTTTCAGTTTTGCAGGTACCAAAGAAAAAGCAAAATCACTCAAAAAAGAAAAGTCCTTTCCATTTCATGCCTCGTAGGAACCGAGATAGATCAGGCAAATTCCTACCAAACACCCCCACCACATCACTGAGTCACCCTTCTCTCTTCTTTGGTGACAGTGACCCAGAGGAACCTATAGGTGAACATCCTGAGATATACCAAGACCCTATAGAAGAAGAAGAGTTGGAGACCACTCCATCTGAAGCCATGGCTGATAATAGGAGAGAAGATGAGAGAATAGAAGGAGCTTTCCCCATCCGAGAGACCAATGGAGATATGAAAATGAAAAACATTAGCCCCTCCGCCTTGCCTCACTTCCATGGAATGACCACTGAGGATCCTGATACCTTTTTGTTTGAGTTTGTTGTCCTTTGTAGAACCTATGACTATACTGAAGATGAGCAAAAGATGAAGCTTTTCCCTTCCACTCTTAAGGATGCAGCACTACGCTGGTTCATGGGATTACCTAGGAATAGCATCGCTACTTGGGCTCAGATGCAGCAAGCCTTCAATACCAAGTATAGGGATTATTGTAGGTCCAAGGAAACCAAGGGAGAGATCTTTCAAATGACCATGGGGAATGATGAGTCTTTAGAGGATTATGAGGAGAGGTTCCAACTTAGCTATAAACGGGCCAGGTGCACACTTGACCCTGAATCCCTCAAGTTGGTTCTACTCCGAGGAGTCCCTGAAGATCTCTTAGACACCCTTCACATGTTAGCTGGGGGGGACATTTATCAACTGCCTTATGAGGACATCAAGACTGTGTTTCGAAATCATTCCAGGGCAGCTAGAAAACGAGGTAGAGGAAATCTCCTCTCCACTGGTGTCCCTTTCTCCAAACATGAGCTTACAAACCAATTAGAAGATCTTAAGAGTGAGGTGAGACAGACCATTGCCATGCAGCTAGACACATTCAGGATCCAGCAGAAGAAAGAAGAAGCTGAGAGAGCCTTGCCTGTCTTCTGTCCTAGGTGCACCAGAAGACACGCTAAGAATGAATGTCCATTGCATTCGGTTGAAGTGTGTTTTGTTTGTGAGGAGGACCACCCAACCAATCAGTGTCCAACCTTACCTGGGTTTAAAGCCATGTACCAAGGAACCGAAGCCCCCACTGAACCTCTCTACTTCATCAACCAAAGGAGGCCTCAAGGTTCTAGACCTTATCAGCAGGGGATGCAAGGGGCATCTCAAGCTTATTACAACCCCAACCACTCAACTCCCATGCCTTCCTGGGGTCCCCCTGCTCATCCTTCTTGGTCCATGCCTCCTCCATTGTCTTATCCACCTCAGTACCCTACCCAACCTACTTCTCATCCATATCACTCACATACCCAGTCGCAGCCTCAATGGAGTGCTCCTCAGTCGGGGTGGAGGCCCCAATACAACACTCCTCCTACCATTTTGCCTCCACCACCAGTTCAACCTCAGCCTTTACCTCCTGCTCCTCCAAGGCAACCTCAGATGCCTGCTCAACCGAACCCGAACCCCAACAATAGATAGGCTCAGCAGGTATATACTGGGGAGACCTCATGCCCTACCTATGCTGTGGAGATCCAGGAGATCAATCTTAGATCTGGAAAGACTCTTCCAGATCGCCAACCTCCTCCCCCAGAGGATGAGGAAAACCATCAGGAGAGTGAACCAAAGCCTATTCCATCCTTTCCTGAGAGACTAACAGCCACCACACAACCTAACCCAGAAGAAGATGAGCTTTTGGGTGAGCTCAAGCAGTTGTGTGTAAAAATCCCACTTCTCCAAGCCATCAAGGATGTGCCAATATATAACAAGCTGGTTAAGGAGAAGTGTTTCAAACACCCAGGCAGACGGAAGAAAGATGCCTCAACTATCAATGTCATAGGACAGCTGTCTGACCTTATGGTAGGACAAGTCATCTGCCCAAAGTACCTAGATCCTGGAAGTCCTGTAGTAGATGTTCACATCAATGGCACCATTATCCCCCACACCTTGATTGATTTGGGGGCATCCATAAATGTGATGACCAGGGATACCATGCTTAAACTCAATCTTCAGGGTTCCTTGAGGAAGACCTCGACAGTACTGCAATTAGCAGATCGCTCCACCGTGACTCCCGAAGGGATTGTGGAGGATGTCTTGGTCTCTATTGATTCTTGGGAGTACCCTGCAGACTTCCTGGTTCTGCAACCAAAGGCCAAGCTTACTGGATATCCTCTCATCTTGGGAAGGCCTTGGTTAGCTACTGCAGATGCTTACATAAGTTGTCGGGCAGGAAACATGACCATCAAAAATGGTCCCATGTCCAAGAAGCTAGTCCTATACCCTCCTGCCCAACCTTCTTTAGAGCATGATTTACCACTCTGGTTGGAGGAAGGAGAGGAAGACGAGGTGTACTATGCACCTCTGTGCACCCTAGATACCACTAGAAGAGACCCTCCTACCGAGGATGATTTGATTGAGACCCTGATCCAGAATCCACCTTCCAGTGCACTATCTTTAGAGAAGTTGGTGGAGGATGCCCAAGCTAGCACCTTAGTGGACCTTTGTACAACCAGCCCTGTCACTCCCAGAGTCAAAAGTGTGGAGTTCGGCCCTGAGAGAGCATTAAAGATCAGCTCCTCCCTATCTCCTTCCCAGGAGAAGGAGTTGTGTAGCCTATTGGCCAGCCACTTAGATGCTTTTGCTTGGAGCTATAAGGAGATGAAAGGAGTCTATCCCTCAGTCTGTACCCATCATATATACATCAAAGAGGATTGTAAACCAGTTAGGCAACCCCAGAGGAGAATGAATCCAGCCCTTAAGGACATTGTCAAGGAAGAATTGCAGAAACTATTGGATGCAGGATTCATCTACCCCATCTCAGATAGTGAATCGGTGTCCCCTCTAGTGTTGGTTCCCAAGAAGAATGGGAAGTGGAGGATCTGTGTAGATTACCGTGAGCTAAACAAAGCTACCAAGAAAGACCATTTCCCTCTACCTTTCATAGATCAAGTGTTGGATGGACTAGCAGGCAAGAAGTTTTTCTCTTTCCTGGATGGGTTTAGCGGGTACAATCAAATCCAAATCAGCCCGAAAGACCAAGATAAGACCACCTTCACTTGTCCTTGGGGTACCTTTGCCTACCGAGTCCTTCCCTTTGGGCTATGCAATGCTCCTTCTACTTTTCAGAGAGCTGTCTTGAGCATCTTCTCGGAGTTGGTCCATGATGCAGTGGAAATATACATGGATGACTTTACTCCTTATGGGGCCAACTTCCAGGAAGCATTGTCCAACTTGGGAAAGGTCCTAACCAAGTGCATCGAGATGAACTTGTCCCTTAGCCCTGAGAAATGTGAATTCCTAATGACTGAAGGGACTGTGCTAGGCCATACCATTTCTTCCCAAGGATTGCAAGTGGATCCCAACAAAATTGCTCTCATCAAGAGGGTTCCACCTCCTCAAAAAGTAAGGGATGTCCGAAGTTTCCTGGGATTGGCAGGATACTACCGGAGATTCATTAAGGACTTCAGCAAGTTAGCCTCACCATTGTTTGGTCTGTTGGCAAAAGATGTGGAGTTTAAGTGGATTGACGACTGTCAGAGGAGTTTGAATGAGTTAAAAGACAAGTTGGTGTCAGCACCAATCTTGAGAGGTCCAAACTGGGCCCTACCTTTCCACATCCACACTGATGCCTCGAACAAAGCCATAGGTGCAGCCTTAGGACAAGTTGAGCAAAAACTTCCATATGCCATTTACTTCATTAGCAAAAACTTGTCCAAAGCAGAGCTGAATTACACCGTAACCAAGAAGGAATTCTTAGCTGTGGTCCATGCACTGAACAAGTTCCGCCATTATATGACTGGTTACCAGACTTTTGTACATACTGACCATGCTGCTATTAGATATTTGATGAATAAAACAGATGTGAATGCTCGTATTATTAGATGGTTACTTTTATTGCAGCAGTTTGATCTAACCATTGTTGATAAACCAGGGAGAGAAAATGTTGTTGCTGACTTCTTGTCTAGATTGGATTTGTCTGCAGATGAAGATGGGACGGTGGATGACCAGATGCCTGATGAGCATCTGTTTTCTATCTCAGTACTCTCTCCATGGTTTGCTGATATAGCAAACTACCTTGTTTCAGCTCAGTTTCCTCCGCACCTCTCTTCAAAAGAGAAGAGCAAAATCATCAGAAAGAGTGCCTCATTTACATGTATTGGGGGCAATCTGTTCAAGCTTGGCCCCGATCAGATCTTAAGGCGTTGTGTAAGGGAAGAGGAAGTCTTTGACATCCTCCTCACCTGTCATGATGGGCCTTGTGGAGGACATTTTGCAGCAAAGAGAACTGCCTTCAAGATCCTGCAGGCAGGCTACTATTGGCCCACACTTCATCAATATGTCAGAAGATATGTCAGCCAGTGTGACCAATGCCAAAGAATGGGGAAACCGACCCAGAGGGATGAGATTCCTCTCCAACCTCAAGTGACTCTTGAGCCATTTGAGAAGTGGGGCATGGACTTTGTGGGTCCAATCAATCCCTCTTCGAGGCAAAGGTCCTACATCATTGTGTGCACTGACTACCTGACGAAGTGGGCAAAGACCAAAGCAATCAAAGCAGCAACAGAAGAAAAAGTGGCCGAGTTCCTAAGAGAGAACATCTTCTATAAGTTTGGCTATCCCAGAGAGCTGGTCACCGATCAAGGGAGCCAGTTCACCTCCCACCTGGTTGAAGATCTCCTATCTCATCACAAGATCAAGCATAGAACCTCCACTCCCTATCATCCTCAAGCAAATGGGCAGGTGGAAGTCACCAATAGAGCATTAGAAGGGATCTTGACTAAAGTGGTGAGCAGCAGCAGAAAGGACTGGGCAGATCGCCTGGTTGAAGCCACATGGGCTTACAACACCAATTGGAAGACAACCACCGACTTCACACCTTATGAGCTGGTCTATGGGAAGAAAGCTTTGTTGTCCATTGAGTTTGAGTATAACACTTTGAGGATGGCAGCTCAGCTGGACCTAGATCTCAGCCATGCACAGCAAGAAAGGTTGTTGCAGCTAAATGGACTGGATGAGCACCGCATGCAGGCCCTCCTTCACTCAGAAGTGGTTCAACTTCAGAGGAAGGTGTGGCATGACCAACATCTCCATGACAAGCAATTTCAGCCAGGAGATTGGGCTTTGTTGTATGATTCCAGATACAAAGATTTCAAGGGGAAGTTGAGAACCAGATGGCTAGGACCATATTCAGTGGAAAAGTGTCATGACAATGGATCCGTCCTCATTCGAACCATTGATGAGGAAGCCATTCCCATGCTTGTCAATGGGCATCGATTGAAGATCTACAGGAAGCCTCCCTCAAGACAAGAGTTCATCAAAACAGTGGAGAAGGCAGTATTGGTCATAGAGAAGGGTCCTGCCCCTGCTTTGGGCACACCCTGAAGCAGCTAAAAAAAATAAAATAAAATAAAAAATAAAATAAAAATAAATGATAAAGATTCTTGCGTGAAAACCTCTCTGAGGCGCCCAAGGCAGGTGGTAGGGGTGAAAACCTCATTGAGGCGCCCATGCTATCTTTCAAAAAGAAAAAGAAAAAAGAGATAAAGATCCTTGAGTGAAAACCTCTCTGAGGCGCTTAAGGCAGGTGGTAGGGGTGAAAACCTCATTGAGGCGCCCCTGCTATCTTTCAAAAAAAAAGAAAAAAAAAGAAAAGAAAAGAAGCAATAGAAAAAAAACAAAATCAATAAGTCATTATGTGAAATTTGCATGCAGATTGCAGGTGTTCTATGGAGGAGAGGAAGCCTCTCAACTCAAAGCCAGAAGTCCTTATCATGCAGCCAGGACACCTCACCAGCACCTCCTCCAAGAATGCCTATGTTCTTCAAGGTATGTGCACTTTTATTATAAACTGAGTCTCCTACAGGAAGACGCAGATTTTCTACAGGAAAGTGCGATTTTCTACAGGAAGGTGCAAATTTCTACAGGAAGAGCTGCCTGTCTACAGGAAGCTCTGTACTTTTACAGGAAACTTCCTGTAGAAGCTCAGAACGAGCCAGAATGCGTTTCATGAGAAGATCTGATGACTACGGGTTGGTGTGGACGCATGCAAGCCTCTTTTGGGCTCATGCACGACGCTGATACCTTGCTCCACCATCCTCGTCACCATGCAACTAAGATCCCTGCACCAGCAAACCAGATCAATGAGTTCTAGTGGAAAAATCAGTTGTTAAAGAAAAATGAACACCGAGAGCTCATACCATGTCCATGTCGAGCATCAGAAGCTTCGGGAGCGCGATTAGCAGGTCATCTCCATTATCAAGTAGTGTGCACCCAAGGAGGTGAGACTGTTACAAGGCCCCCGCGGGCATCCTGTAGCAGTCAAACCTGCAGGAGTGGATACCATTCATCGCCCAACCATCTGCAAGCAAAACGCGGGCGCATGCAACCAGAGCGTCCACCACAGTGCCAGCATCCTGTAACCACGAGCGTCCGGGACTGTGTAAGCCACATGCAGCAGGTAGATCCATCGTCCAAAAGACTGAAATCATGTGCAGACGCGCGCAGGTAAGTGTTCTAATCCTTCCTTCCATCAAATCGCATGAGTATTACTTTGATTTGTTTTCATGGCGTAGAAATGAATGGTTTAGCGGCCGTAAGGCCAGTTGACTGGCCACGTCGGCTAATGAAGGGATAGTCAGATGATGGGGTGGCAGCCACGACAAAGGGAGCATGCAGCACGCATGTGAAGATCAGTCCCGTCAACCGAGAAACGAGTTTAACCAAAAATGGCGGTGGCAGATCTGTGGGAATGAATGCGGCAACAAGTGAATGTGTAGGCGGATGATAAGTGACGTCACCCAACGGTCCGGTGGGGACAGCTCACCCTCCGCACCACGAGCTGCGCCGATTCAAAATCTAATCGGCTAGATTGTGCGCGTATATCCATACACCTCCACTTCAAAGCTTGAGTAACTCTTCTGAATACCTCTGCATGTTGATACGCCAAGCTTTCGGCCGACTGAACACCAGTGAAGCGCACCTCAACCGTAGTCCAATTGCAGTCCTCCCCGAAGTTTGCGCACTGCTCCTACAGGAACAGTTTCTACAGGAACGCAGTCCTACAGGACGCAGTCTTCTACAGGAACGCGGGTGTTCACGAAAAAAGGTGGCCGAGTAACGAGGTAACACTGGACCTCTCATGCAATTGCTCATTTAAGGTGGTAGGATTGTCAGTTACTGTCAGGGTAAATGAGAAAGTAGACCAATTGCTGTCTGTGTGCCCATACTGCAATTCTACAGGATTGTTGCGTGGTTAGACTATGTTGTAAAATTTTTGCGGGTTATACGCATTGTTCTGCACTCTGTCACCGAAACTAAACTCTCTTCCACCATCACCACCTCCGATTAAGAAAATTGTGCATCATGCCGGGTGGATTTATCAGGCGAGAACCCACACATTCCACCAGATTAAGGAGAAATCCAGCAGTGGTAGATCTCTTTACCAGGGCACAATGGATGCCTTTTTGTGATAAGCTACAGGGCTACGATGATGAAGTAGCCGAGGAATTCTTGCAGGCATTGAAGCCTAAATCCCAGACACTGGCCACAGTAAGCTTCAGAGGTCTCAGCCTCCAACTCACCCCAGAGCATATAAGTCAAATCACAGAACTGCCCATGGGTCTGCCGTGGGATAAAGAAGAGTGGAAGCAGAGCCAGCAAGCAAAGAAGGAGTTCTTCCCACCTGAAGAATCATTCACAGAGGACAAAAATGGGGTGAAAAGGACAAGCCTGTTGCCACCATGGAACGAAGTCAGTTTGCAAATTATGAAATATATCACCTGTGAGGGTCGTTACAGCATCGTATATGCGTATCACTTCGGGCTACTCAATGAACTAAGACACCAGATTAACCTCCCTGCCGCACAGAGGCTGAGCATTCCTTACTTTTTATTGCAGTCCTTGATGGAGTGCTCTACAAAGCTCAAGGACGGAACCCCTGATCAAATAGCCCATCATGGGTTAATAAAATTGCTCGTGGAGGATGCTCTCCACTCATATAAAGTCCCCCTCGCATGGGAATCATTTAGGAACCTAACAAGAGAAGGGGACATACAAATGTTGCTTGAGGAAACGGGATCCTCTAGCAGTGAAGAAGAAGAGCCCGTAGCCGAGAGTAAGAAAGGGAAAAGCCAAAAGGTCCCGACTCCAACACAGAAGAAAGAATGAAAGAAGAAGGAGGAGGGAAAGGATGACAGAGCAAAAGAGGACACTCCCATCCTGTCAGCAAGGGAAAAGAGTTTGAAAAGCAGGGCCGTCAAAACTGAGGTGGTCCCTGCCAGCCCAAGCACCTCGTCAGCTCCTGCAGTCAAAGCCAAAAGCAAAATCCATGCAGCCAAGCAAGAAAAGGTGGTGAGAGTTGCATCTGCAGGAACGCAAAAACTGGCTTCTACAGGAAGCCCGAAAACACAAACAGAGGCTTCTACAGGAAGCCCGAAAACAAAGACCAATGCTTCTACAGGAAGCCCGAAGATCAGTAAGGAGCAGGCTTCTACAGGAAGCCCAAGAGCAACGACCAAGGCTTCTACAGGAAGCCCGAAAGTCGTTTGAGAACAGGCTTCTACAGGAGGCCCAAAAACGGAGACAAAGGCTTCTACAGGAAGCTCGAAAGTGCAACCACAGGCTTCTACAGGAAGCCCGAAGACAGAGACAGGGTCTTCCACAAGAAGCCCGAGATTGGAAAGAGGGACTTCTACAAGAGGCCCGAAGGTCATTGAGAAACAGCCTCCTATAGAGAGTCCGAAGACAAAGAAAGAATCTTCTACAGGAGGCCCGAAAGTAGGCAAAGCAGGGTCTTCCACAGGAAGCCCGAAATCTAAAAAGGAGGGGCCCTCTACAAGGAGCTCCGAGAGAGTAAAACGCAAGAAAGAAAAGGCTGGCATTCTCGAAAAGGAGGCAGCAGCGGCACTGGCTGCCCTCAGCACACCTCCAAAACCGAAAGAGAAAAGGGAGAGGGGGACCCCTGTACCACCTGAAGCCAGGAGAAGCAAGAGGATTACCACGGGCAAGCCACAGCCTCCACCCAGCAGCCAAACCACTTCAGGGGATGTCCCTACTTCACCCAGTGCAAGGACCCCCTCTAAAACATCAGCCACCCCCGAAAAGGGGAGCCCAAAAATAACTTCCTTGACACGGAAAATAGGCCAGTCACCTTCTGAAGCCCGACTCAAGGAAATAGAAAAGGGGAAGGAAGCATCACCCTCGTCACCACCAGGATCAGAGAAGGCAGGGCCATCAAAAGCAGAAAAGAAAGAGGCTGTTCTGGTCCCGAGTCCCTGGCCAAGGACAAGGAGCAAGAGCAAGGTTGCTCAAGGATGAGCAAATGGTTCAGCTGGGGGGTGATGATGAGCCCCAATTTTGGTACAATTTGGGCTCATTTTGGCCTATTCTACTTGCTCAAACCATTCATTTTTTATTGCTTATGCATGCATTTCTTAGTTTATTCATGTTGTTTGTAGGAAGAAGGGTAGGAACTCTATCTACGTGACTAATGCATTATGATTCCAGGTTTTGGCATTAAAAGGGAGCAAAAGACAACGAAAAAGGAGACAAGGAGACAATGATGTGGCACTGTTGGTTGTTAGGAGAGGACGTCCACGGTCTTAGGGACATTCCTCGTGATTCCCACCAAGAACTCCGAGCTCCAATCCATCTCCCCTCCGAGCTTAGAAGCAGCCAGCTGTTCTACAGGAACAACAGTTATAAACTGCTCTACAGGAACAACAGTTATGACCGTCCTACAGGATCAGCAGTTAAACTCTAGTTGGACAGCCGAGCTCCTAAAATCAAGGACACTTGTTGGATCATCGTTTTTGTATAAGTATAGAGGCCTTAACCTTAGTTAGGTTGTTGAAAATCTCGTATTGCTATTGTAATTTTGGAGCACAACTCAATTTTTGTTCCTTTTTGTAAGCCAATTTGGCATGACATCAGATTACGAATAAAGAAGGCAGATTCTGATCTAGTTCTGAGTTTTCTTAAGGAGGCTATAGCTCTCAGGTTAGGGCCCAACCTGAGAGCCATAGATCCCCTCTGCTGTAGTGTTGTTTCCATTTCATTTCAGCACTTTGAGCTTTTCATTTGCACATGCAATTCGAATTATAGGTTGTTAAGTTGGTCTTTTTCATGAGTTAGATACGAGTTGCTTATGGTGAATTTGTTTCCACTTGCTTAGTGTCGCAGAGGATAGATATAATCAATTGGAGCTCCAACAAAAAGGTTGTTAAGGCTCACTGCCGTCTCATCTGGGATTGGAGTGAAGTCCATGACTAACCACCAAAAATACGCATTTCTTTATTTCATGATTGCTGCAAACACAGTCACGTTATGTTAGATGCTTCCACATGATTCACACCTGCACCACACTCCTTTACCACAACTTCATGCACATTATCCTTCGCGTTTTGGATTGTTGTTCATTGAATTTACAAGCATAGGTAGTTTAGGTTAATGCATTTTTGGTTTGGTGACAGTCATAAGCATTTGTTTCACTTACACTGCTTTCTCTCATTCCATCACTTCGTCCTCCATCTTGATCACGCATGCAACCACATCTCTGATCCCTGCTCCGCTCTGCCATCTCCCAAAGTCTTTCACTCCTCACGTACTTCCATTCTCTAGCCCTTTCGTTGACATAGCCTTTTACCTTCCACCCTACTCCCTACACTTACTTCCCATCGTATTCTTCCACTTCTACAGCCATCACCAACCTCATTCCTACCTTACACATCTCCCTCTACCATTTCATCACTCCTCCATCACACCAAACACTCACGGTAGGTCATCCTGTAGCCATTTGTAGACATCCTGTAGAAACCAGAGTATCCTGTAGGATCCCCTGCAGCCATCCTGTAGGAGGCCACTCTCTCGGTTGCTGAGCATCTGAATGTGAGGAACCTCTGTGGATGGATGCTAAGGATCCCTAGGGACCTCTCCTATCCTCCCCAACATGTCCCACGCTTTCCTTCCTTCTCCATCCCATCTGCACAACCAAACCCTAGTTAGCACAAAATCACAATCATTCCACACACTTCAAGGAAAAATAAAAAAACATGTCTTTTATAATGCCAGCAGCTTAGATCCATGCATTTTCACTTATTAGAGGTAACAGCAGCATTGGTAGAGGTTTCATTCATATTCTTTGCATTTTAGAGGTTAGACTAGTTAAATTAGGGTTTCCTAGGTTTACATGCTTTGATTTGCTTTCAGTCCATTTTGTCAAGTAGATTAGTTTTCCTTTGAGAATAGCTTTCGTCCATCAATTAGCAAGCTTCTTCTGAGAGCCTATATAAGTTGGCTTGAGCCCTAGCGAACTTGTGCCAGCTGACCAAGTGACAGCTGCGACAAGAGCTAGTACTTGTGCATATAGCACCGTCGCTTCCAAGTTTGTACGAACTACCGGGTTGATAAAATGAGAGACAAGAAGCCCCAGGAGTTGTAGCATTATTGCTACAATACTGGAGCTCACCAACATGATCAATGGAAGATCATGGGGGGATGCAATTTTGGTGGCAGCACGCTGTTTTTTAGGAGGCTGAGAGCACATGTTGGTTTGTTTTGGACAGTTTACATACTCCAATCCTTTTCTTTGTTGCGGGACACTTTGGTGTTGCTTACCTATCCATCATCAGGCATTCATTTCATAGCCATCTTGCAGATTGGAGGTATAAGCCTCTTTGTGGATAGTTTGATGAATGTAATTTGTTTCTTTCATGCCATTTAATAAGAAAATCATCCCCATTGCTCAACTAGGCCCGGAGATATAGTCCAAATTGAACGAACTCCGTTATCAAGCCTTGGTGTCCTCTTTTGTGCCTTTTATGTGTTTATTTCTTCTTTTATTATGTGCACATTTATGTGTTACACTCCAACTTTATATGCAATTCTTTTCTAGACATCTATAAGCGAAAACATCCTGGATCAATTTCACATGTTAGTTGAATTTCATTTTCATTATTTGATTTCATAGATTAGATGAACTGGCCTTCATTATTTTGTAGTTAGACTGATCTAAACTAAAAGACAATTTCTAGCACATACAGTGCACACATGCTTCACAAGTTTATGAAACCCTCAAGTTGACAAATTAAATGATAGCAAATCACTTTGCCCAACATTTTGGCATCGTTGTTGGGGATGTGTGCATAGGAGCTAGCTTTGAGTTCACAATGTACTTTATTTGTTTTTTTTTTACTAACCATTTATGGACAAAGGCCTAGAATGCAACCCCAAAGAGTACATTGAGGAATGGTATCGAGAAGCGGTTATGCCACAATATTCATCAATTCTTCAAGAGATTCTTGCGGCAAATCGAAAGGTCAATTCAATTTAGCATATCCTTACAAACAATCAGGTACATTTTTCAAGTTTGGATATGAGCATTTAAAAAATTCTAATCCATAAATGGTTTCATTGGAAGCATGACTATACTTAAAAATTAAAAAGTAAAAAGTTTTTAGATAGATAGGAAAAATAAAAATAAATTTTTATAGTTTTTAGGATAAATTTGATGTTTTATGGTGCAGTAAGAACCACCCATCTACTAACCCTTGGTACGAAAAATTTGCAATAAAACAAATGGCTAACAACAAGGAGTGCAAGCGAAGATCATGAATGATAATTTAAGGTATGAGATCAAGCCTTTTCATTTTATTTTTTCAAAATTTATAGAGGAATCGAT
The DNA here is from genome assembly GCA_031772625.1 of Pinus tabuliformis. Taxonomy (NCBI): domain Eukaryota; kingdom Viridiplantae; phylum Streptophyta; class Pinopsida; order Pinales; family Pinaceae; genus Pinus; species Pinus tabuliformis. The sequence goes on along the minus strand of CM062814.1, from coordinate 581,921,958 downwards.
TGATAAAATCTTGACTATGCTAACAAAATAAATCTCTCAAGTATGCTCTCCTTCTGCACTTCGTGTGACCTAGAGAATCAGAAAAAGAAATTGTTTTGTTAGTATATCATAAAAATTATTTAGCTACTGCAAGACTTGAAAATGCATGTGAAAAAATCATTACATTTGTAATGCAAGAATTTTTTACGGGATTACAAAAATGATGTCGTTAGGTTTCTTCAATGTGCTGTCCCATCTTTTATCTCATTCCAGATTTTGAATCCACTAGATTTGTCTATAGGATGATTGATATAGTTATATCTTCCCTTTTCCTTTGCTAGAAGACATCCACGCAACCACAAGCCCAACCTTCAAAACCTACAAATCAAAAATCACCAGAACATTTCTAAAAAACGCAGCACCATAAACACACGATTTTAAAATGCAATTTCTGAGAAAAATAAGGCAAATTAGACAAAATGTAAACATGGGTTTTCTCTAGAATATGGGTAGTTAGGTAACTCATGAGCAATTTTCTAGATTTTGCAACCGTTTAGGAGAAATCCGAAATTGAATTTTGCAAAAAACATAATTGCCAGAAAGTGTAAACTATCTTGACACTCGATTTTAAAACGAATTTTCTAATCAAACCAGGGAAAATATTAAAAACTGGGATATGGGTTTTTTTCTGGAATGGGATGAATCTAATGAATTAGAAATCATTTCCTCAGATTCCTAACCATTCGGGAGAAAATCATGGTTCTTCGGGACCCTGTTTGGTGACTACATGAGGAAAACATATTTCTTTTCTTATGCACGAGGTTTTGTTGGAAATAACAAATTTAGTTCACTAAAACTTCTAATCAAACAATGGCTCTTTCTCCTCTAAAAAATTTCAACAGATTTACCCTCCTTACATCCTCGAACTCTTGGAAGAAATTGCTAACTTAATGTTGCACCCATGTGTATACTCATTTCGTCATGTGTGACTGTAGTCGGGGAATGATTCAGTTTTGAATACTATGAAGTGTGAATACACAATTAGTGAATTCAAATTTGCAGTTCATACATTAATACGAATTGTGCCAGAGATGCAAATAGCGAGTGATGTGATATGTAGATTTCCAGGCAATAAAAGGGAAGATAATATCGAGACCACTATTAATCTGATCAAAGAATACAAGTTTCTGCATGTTGACATTTCACAGTTTTATCCAAGGCCAGGAACGCCAGCTACTAGAATGAGAAAGGTCCCTACTTCTAAAGTAATGAAATGAACAACAATAATTTTCAAAAATTGGATGAAACAAATCATTTTATTTGTGAAAAAAAATAAAATAAAAAATAAAAAATTATAATATATAAAAAAAATAAAAAAATTGTGATGATTAATACATATGCAATCAATTTATTGAAGCAATTTTTAAAGAAAAAATACTTGCAAAATTTGATTGAAATATATATATTTTTTACAAGTAGTTTTTCATATTTTTGCAGCTTCAAATATTTTTAACATGTTATTTTTGCAACACAAATGACGATTCAATAGTGGCTTGCAAAATAATTGGAAAAATATTTAGATGATTTATGAGCACTTGGCATTAATATTGTTGATGTGTATTTTTTTTTTGAAGTTTTAACTTGTAGATCACAACAAATCTTTGTGATGCCAATTGTTTTACTTAGCACAGTGCATGAAATCATCCGACAACAGGGAGTTAATTTAATTTTCATCATTATTTCTTAAAAATGGATTGTTATCGATATCATGAATTAGACTGAATATAACACTTTTTGATTTTCCTTAGTCTGTTTCATTTGACATTTTGTGTAAGAATCAGAAAGGAACTGGTTATTTCTTTTTTAACACACTTATGTTCTTTATGTCAAGTTTTTTTGGAGGTTTGGGATGATTGAATGATCATTGAAGAAAACTAAATGTGTGCACAATTGGTCTTCAAAGGACAGATTCCATGAGAAACATAAGAACAAGTCCATGTCCATATCCATCAAAACCATTACCCTTCCTCCCTTTTGAATTATAAATCCAACCAAGCAATTCAAAGAAAAAAAAAATCATTTTTCCCAAGAGTCAGTTGTTCATTTTCCTTTATTCACATACACTTTCTGCCTGACCCACAAATAAAGGAAAGAAGCTCACTTACATGCTTATTGCCCACTGCCATTATTATTTTCCATTGTCATCTTCCATTTTCATTTTTCTTTTCCTATCCTTTTTCATTTCGCAAATAAACCCTGCTTCAATGCAAATTATTGAGTCCATAGCCCTTTGAGTCTAAAATCCTTGCAAAAATACCTTGAGGCTTGCATGCCTTAATGGAAAGTCCTCATGCCGACGAACAATGTTAATACATCAATGTCCCTTGTTCATCATATCTTCTAGGTACTAGACAACAATAAAATTATTCGTACTTAACAAGATTTGTTCGGGCATCTTGACTCTCATTATCAACAATGGTGAGATTTCTCGTGTTGACTAGTGGCATGCATTAATGGCCACTAAGTGAACAATTTCCTACTATGTTCGATGTCAAAACATTTATTCAAATAGCAAGAATTGTGCCAATGATTTTTGAAGACATGAAGAATATCATTTTCATCATTTTGGAGCAAATGTAGAAGATATGCAGCTACAAAACCAAATGACAATTGCATAATCAGACAGTAGCTACAAAACCAGATAGCAGCTTCGGAATCGAACAGCAGCTACAGAATCAAATAACAGCTGCGGAATCAAATGGCAGTAGCAGAATCAACACTATTCTACAGTAGATTCAACAACTTTTAATAAAATAAAATAAAAATAAATCTTAACTCTTTTTTCCATGAGTTGTCCAGCCACTTGAAGAAGATTATGATCAGAATTTTGCAGCCACCACACATGCAGCTCATCCATTTCTAAAGGGTAAGTTAAGGTATGTCATTTTCTAACTTTTTACCATAAAATTCCTTGAAAAGCTAGAATGATAAATTTTGAGAAGAAAACATTTCTCTTCCTCATCTCATAAAATTGTCAATATCATCAGTTACGGGGTGGGGGCGTACAACCATATTCATATCACATTCAAAAGCCCACATACTTTCAAAAGATATTAACTATTACATTATTGTTATGAGCATGCAAAGACTTTTCAAAAGTACTAAAAAGATAGTCGGATACAAACACAATCATGGTTGTCACACAAGAACCAATAATGATGTAATTCGATAAAGATATACTTTGCAACAATAATCAAATTATCATTATGCAAAGTTCAAAGATAAAAAATGAATGAAACAACAAAATATTTTTATAACACAAGAACCAACCATGTTGCAATTCAACTAAAAGATTTTGCAGAATTATGAAGTTATCAAATCATATCATGCAAAGTTAAGCCAAAGCTCAAGGATATAAAATAATTAATGTAATAGATTGCATGAGGACATGTAATAGCTTCAGTTGGGGGGTATTTTGGGCCTTGAAATTGTCATTCACTTCCATTACATTTTTATTTATATTTCCATATTGTCACCTTCACTCCACCACTATTTCATTACATTTATCTCCATTTCATTACATTTACCTTACCATTATCATTATTGGGTCATATTTATGTTTTTACAAACTTTATTAATTCTTTGCATTTTTAAGTGAATTTATGGTTAAAAATTAGAAAATAATGTGCATTTGTCTCTACCTAACAAGTGGGATGAGATTGTTGGCATGTGTAGGTCAAAAGGAAGCTTCTAAAAGACCATTATGTGGCTTTCCAAAACCAAATTCGAATTTGAGTGGAGAATATCATCAGATCATGATGATACATGTCTCATTTCTTATTTGTATTGAAACTCTAAGAAGACACGTGTCTTATCATTTCATATTTTCATTGTAACTCTAGAGATATGGGAAGAGATTCATCGAATCTCATTAATGAGATGGCTTCTGATATTTTTGTATAAATAGGGGAAGTTTTCTCCTATCAATTTCGTGTGTAAAATTGGAGTTATGATCAAGCTTTGAATAAAGAATTAGATTGTGGCACCTTATTCATGAATGTTCCTTCATTTTGACTTAGTTTTTCTTACATATGTGGCATTTCGATTTACCAATGTCACACTTTTAGATCAACTACCTAAAATGTGTGAGATTTAATTGCTTTATAGATTAATGTTGATTCAATTTCTTAGTATTAGTTTTAGAATGACTGTGTAATCTTTGCTTTTATAAAAACATTTCAATAGGAAAGATTTATGTATTTTCTAATTGGATTAAGTTTGAGGCAAGAGCTCATAGTTATTTAGCTTCCTTTCATATTCTATTATTTACTTTCTTAGATCAAACTATCAATTCATTGTATAATTTAATAAAAGATCAGGGCAATAAGGTGACTTCAAATTGGATGATTGAATGTTCAACCTATGCAATCATTGAGCTTTACTTTTTTTGTGCTTTTATATTTGCTTTTAAGATCCTCATTTAATTGCATTGACTGATATTCCTAAAGATGACTCTAAGAAATTGATTTAATCATATTTCAAGATTGAATGGTTGAATACTTAATATATGCAATTATTGAGTTATTTTTGGCACACTTTACTTGCTTTTCTAGGACATTAGAAGTTAAAGTATAAATAGTTGCTTACACATCATCTCGAGAAGGTAACACTTCATAATTGAATGTTGGAGTAACTAAGTATACATTAGTTGTTTATGATTTCACAGGTTAGTTTAATTTCATTTTCATTATTTGATTTCATATATTAGTTGAATTGCTTTTTGTTATTTTGTAGTTAGATTGATCTAAACTGAAAGACAATTTCTAGCACATATAGTGCACCCATGCTTCACAAGTTTACAAAACCCTCGGGTTGACAAATTAAATGACATGCAATCACTTTCCCCCAACAGGAAGACCAACTATGTTGGTATAGAAGAAGGATAGAACCTGTGCTATGAAACTAGCTCACCAACTAGAAGAAAAAATAGATCAACAACCTCAAAATCGATCTCTTCACAGGGGAAACCTCCTTTACATTAAACAAATGAAAAATTATTTAATGATACAAATGACAAGACCTCCTTTCTATATATAAGAGTCTAAGGCGTCATAGTGTAATAAGAGCCGACATAACAATAATAATGTAAGGGGACGACAATAACAATAGTGGGTTTATATGGGGCACAATAATAACAATATGGGGACTACATGGGCACAACAATATAATAAGGGGATTTCACTACTAACAATAAGGGGATACAATATTAGTATAGGGACCTAACATGCCCCTCTCCTTCAAAAATTGTTTTCCTCAACACTTGAGTAGTTTTGGATGCTTCTATATAGATTTCTCATCATGCAATGTGGAATATTTAGTGGCCAAGTTCTTCCACATCACGAGATACTCTGAGATTTATTTATTTCATAGCTCTCAGATTCATGACTGTTTCAAGTTCTAATATGATTTTTCCTTCCGCATCAAGTTTCGACAATATTGTTTGAACTGGGGGCTTGTCACATATCACCCTCTTTAAGCATGAAACATGGAAATCTAGGGGCACTCAAGAATATGAAGGAAGCTCCAATTTATATTCCATAGTACCAATCTTTTGCAACACCTTGTAAGAATCATAGTACTTTGGTGATAATTTATTATCTTTTTTAGCTTGCCTGAGGGGCATTTGTTTGTATGGTTGTTGCCGTAAAAATAGCTAGTCATCTACATCAACACTTATTTCATCATGATGTACATCTACATACTATTTCATTCAATTCTGCGCAAAAGTGAGGTTATCCTTTAAGAGTTGGAGAACTTGTTGTTGATGCTCGATGTTATCTTTCACTGCTTGAACCTTAGAATTTTCTCTTAAAGATGATGTGATGGATGGTGATGATATCTATAAAGTTTCAATGCATTACAAGATATGGTCAGACTTGTTTATTCTTTCTTTTGGGTTAGTTCTCGGTGTGTATCCTCTTCTTTTGGTGTTTCTTGATCCTTTTCTTCCTCCTCTTCACAATATATGTAAAATAATTTCTTCTCAGCACAATTATGAACTTTATTTTATTTTCTATCACAACTGTGATGAAGCCCTTTTTCTCTTTTATCCTCCAATTGTTGTGGTGTCAACCTTGTAGGTTGTGGATGGCTAAGAAAAACAACACTTCCGTATTTATAGTTGTGAGTTGTAGAGTTCCTGGTTTCCATAATTTTGCTTTCCACTTTTCTTGGCCCCCTAAATGCCTTCTCTAATAAATTAGGTTCCCAAAGGTGAACATCATGTTCAATGTTATCCTTTAAAGTCCCTATGAAGACATCAATTCTATGCTTCTATAGAATATTATTCACCTTGATATTCAATTTTTGGAAGCCCTCAATTTTCTCTACCACTTAACCTTTTGTTTGAGATTTATCAATTGGTTGAAGAAGGTGTTTCTCTCTATGTCCTCATAATGTGATATCATTTCCTGCATAAAAATTGGCAAGGTGACAAGTGGTTTATGAGAAAAAATCCCTCTATACCATACAAAGTGATTCAGCTCTAAGTATAAAGATGCAATACATAGCTTTTGTGACAGTTTCACATCATGTAGATCAAAATATTGCTCCGTGTGTTGTATCCAAGTCACCAGATCCTTACCATCAAAATTCTTCATATCTATATTTGGAATATTTTTTGTCTTCATTCCAATGTTATTGTCTATGAAATCATCATTAACATTTGTTTTTTCTCATCATGAGTTTCCTCTACTACCTTTTCGCAATTAGGAAGATTTTTTTGTAGTGATGTTGTCCCACATTCCTTCAAACCTTCCATGTGTTTCTTCAAATATTTCATGTTTCCATTCTTTTTTTCTTCTATACCATTTATCTTATTTATGATATCTTCGATCACATTCTTCAAATCATCCCTGCAATTTTTCTTAGTAGGTGTTTCTATTTTCTTGATTCGAGTCATTCTTCTTATTTATTTAGGAGCTTCATCTTGAAATGAATATAACTTTGTAATTTTGGATCTCCTAGTTCTGAAATTATGTACTATGGTATCACTCTAAGTCCTATTTCCAACAACATAGGTCTGTTCAAGATTGGATTCTTCAAGGAAGCATTTTTCTCAATTTCCTACAATGACCTGATTATAGACTAGTTTCATAGAATGAAATTGTATGAAGTTCCATGTGCCATGATTTCGACATTTAGCCCTGAAAATGATACCCAAAAAACTAGATTCTGTCCTATTTCTGTCACTTCTTATAAAATTTGAATTTCATGCTCAGAGAGAAAGTTATGATGATTTTTCCAAGGTCACCTTTTGTGATTGAATTCGAGAGCCTAAAAAAATCCTAACTTCTTTGCATCATATATATGAAAATATAGTGAAACAAGTTCTATAATTCATACATGAGGTGTGGCCCGATTTTGAATCAAATGGTTTTAATTTTAGCTCTCGAAGATTCATAGAACAAACTTTATAGTGAAAATTCCATGATGACCTATTTTCGATGGAATTTTGCAGCCATGCAAAAACCCTAACGTCCTTAGCTCATATCTCCAAAAACATAGTTACACGAGATCCTAAATTAGGGCACAATGTTCATAAATCTTTCAACTTAACTATGTTTTAATTCCATCTTGTGAAACTTTTTAGAAACAAATTTAGATTGAAAATTCTACGATGACCTATTTCAAGCAGTGAAACCCTAGAATCCAAACCTTTGATACCAAATGTTATGAAACCAACTCATAAAATAGAATAAAAGCTAGATCAACGACTTAAAAATCAACCTCCTCGAGGGGGAAACGTATTTTACATTACAGAAATGAAAAATTCTTGGATGATACAAATTACAAGACCTCCTTTCTATTTATAGTAGTCTAAGGGGTCACAATATAATCAAAGCTAATATAAGAATAATAATGTGAGGAATACAACAATAGTAATTGTGGGTTTCTATGGGGCACAATAATAAGAATATGGGGACTACATGGGCACAACAATACAATAAGGTGATATAGTAGTAGTATAGGGACCTAACAACCTGGAGGCTCTGTAATGACTATCAGGAATTGAATAAGATCACTTTGTGGAATATGTATCCAATCCCACATATTGATGACCTTCTACACCACCTCAAGGGCTCCAAATATTTTAGCAAGATTGACTTGAATTTTAGTTATCATCAGGTACCAATCAAACCCTTTGATATGTAGAAACATGCCTTCAAATCGAAGGAGGGCCTTTTCGTATGGTTGTTCATGCCCTTGGGGTTGACAAATGTCACCGCAACCTTCATGTGGCTAATGTACGAGATATTTTGGCCCTTCACCAAATATTTCAAGTTAGTATATCTAGATGACATCTTGATCTTTAGCCAAAGTTGGGAAGAGCACATACACCATATTTGACAGGTCCTCCAAACCCCGTGAAAACACAAATTGTGTGCCAAATTGGATAAATGCACTTTTTGTATGACCTAGGTTCAATATCTAGGGTAGATCATTAATGAGTAGGGTGTGTATGTGAGCCAACCTACATACATGCTATTTGGGATTGGCCATCCCTAAACATTCTACCAAAGATCTACATCTTTCGAGGTCTTTAAAATTTCTATCGCATGTTCATGTTGGGATTCTCTCATATCACTTGGCCTTTGGGTCAAGTCACCAAGGGTGGAACAAAAGCAAAATTATTTTGGTTTTAATCCTAATAGAAGGCATTTTTTGAGTTGAAGCATCACCACTACTCTCCACCAGTGCTCACATTACTAGACTGTAACAACCATTTGAAATTGAGAAAAATGCCTCTAAGTATGCTATTGTTGCATTTATTACCGAGCAAGGGCATCCAATGACATATCATAGTGAGACATTTTCAGATACAGTATGAAATTATACCACCTATCACCAAGAGATGTATTCCATTATGTAGTACTAACAATAATGGAAGCATTACATTATGTGGAAGGAAATTGTCATCCACACAGACCACCAGCCCCTGCAGTTAATAGAGACACAAGGAAAGTCACAAAACAATCACCATCAGAAATGTTCCACATATCTACAAAAATTCTATTTGAACATTATATACAAGAAGGGAAGTACCAATAATGTTGTAGATTTCTTCAACCAACCTTCGATTATGGCGCTGACCACCGTGATTGAGTCTTGTCAACACAATACTTCAGGATTGTCAGACATTTACAAGAGTGATCTAGAATTCAACACCACATACCAGATGCTCCTAGAAGGTATGAAAGTTGCAAACTTTCACTTCCAGGATGCATTGTTATGTCACATGGGACATCTCTATGTTTCCTCAAGTGAGTGTGCCAAGATGATTTTGGAGGTGCACTTTATTCATCTCCCTGGAAATTTTGTGGTAGAAAAGACAATGGCAGTGTTGCAAAAGAAATTTTATTAGCCAAACATTCGATAGGATGTTGGGAAGTGCATGAGATCATACACTGCATGAGCCATTGCAAACCTACAATCGAGAATCAAGGTCGTTATAGTTATACTCCTATGCCTACTCCTACCTTCCGCTGGGAATCCATCTACATGGATTACATATTAGGCCTTCCTTCTACCAAACATGGCAACGACTATTTTTCATGGTCGTTGGCAGGTTCTCTAAGATGGACATTCTAGCAACCTATAAGAAGAGCATCAGAACAAAATCCATTGAAAAACTCTTATTTGAATGTGTATGGGTACACTTTGGGATCCCATTGTCCATTATCTCATATCAAGATAGCAGGTTCCTAAGTACATTCAGGTCTAGCCTCTATGTAACACTGTCCCCTGACATCTACCCAAGTAATCATCCAACCAAGGTAAACATGTGACGACAGGCTAATATGATGGGATTTAACCGTCTAGGCGGCCTTAAGGAATAAAAATCCATGGAAACACATCATATAGACCTTCCACATCCTCAATAAAACTCCCAAGAGCTAACCCAACAACTTAGGTAACCAAACCATGAGACCAACTAATGTTTCAAACCATTTAACTCTTGGATCATCCCATGATATTGGCATGCATGTGTCTAAAAGGATCTGGATTCTCCCACAACATGGTATGCAAGAATCCAGTGACTTTTCTTCCCAGTGTTGTGCCTGCATACCCAGGATTTCAGCCACTTTTTCATGCGTATAGCCTAGGTCACTTCCTAGAGCTAAACGACACCTTCAAAATAGAAAAATAAGAATGGGATAATGATTGAAATGAAATTACTAGAACAATATCTTGACTGGACCTCTACAAGTCATGATAGGAATTTCGTCAAACATGTCACCAATATGTAATCTAATGGTGTAAACAACATATCTGACCATAGGGGTTTCATAATTATTTAAGAATTTCTAAGAAACATTGTTCTTTTATACCATTAGCTTCATTATCATATATTAGGTCATAGATATAGTGTTCATTCATTTACAAATAAAAACATGAGGAGAGTCATACATCATCATTTTCATAATACATGCTTATAACCAGCATAATAACAAGATAAATATTAAGACACATTAGTGATAGAATCCAAATATAAACCAATACATTTATACATAATATATCAAGGAAATGACCTATTCTTAATGAATGTAAAATCCAACACAATATGGGACTACCCTGTTCCACCTAAACATAGAATGTATGAGCCAATTCTCTCTTCATGCATTCACCCCTGTGTCATATTCCAAGCATGAATATGGGACTCAAACCAAAAGAACCAACCAGGGAATCCTGAGTGTCATGTGGAAAGAGTCAATTCTGCGGACAAAACCGACCTCCCTAGAAGCTAAGGCTTTCTAGTGACAAACAAGACAATTAAACGCTACCTTTCTCTAAATATGCATTTAGAATACAAGTAGTCAGGTGTTTATAACATACCTTTAGTCCAACGCTTTGTAGTAGTCCAGCCTCGCCGATCCGGATGAGCTCCTCCTTCTCTTCGAAACCTGCATTCACTAACAAGGAAAAGATTACATAGCACCTGAATAAATTATAAAATAAAACATATTCATCATACAGACCAAGGAGTATATGAAACAAATCATGTATAACAATCTGTTGAGAAAAGTGAGCTTAATTATGATAAGTGGCAACAAAAGAAACCATTACAACCTGAGCCTTGGTGTTGTGCAGGTCCCTCCTAGGGTCCAGCAAGAGTTCTCCTTTACTTTGATCAGGTCACCCACTTCCAAATAAGGCTAGGAAAGGATGGGAATCTCTCCTCTCAAGCTCTATAAGGGAGTCCTTATTCCAGCAGCATCTACCCTTAGGAATGTTCAGCTTTCAAGCTCTCCTCCCTCTGGCCCAATGCCTGTATTTATAGTGCTTTAGAGGAAGTTAATCAGGTCCAACATCAATGGGATAAGTGTTGTTGGGAAAAATATCTATTCAGAACGCCCCTATCCCACTCTAAGGTGTGACAGTGCCTTAGCAACAAACAAGGAAAACTACTTGCGTATTCTTCTTTATGAAACATAAACGAAGAGAAAGGATAAACTAACATGTGTCTTGCGCTAGTTTGTTGATCCAATCGCTCTCCTCTTCGACAGCTTCCAGCTACCTGCTCCCTTACCGACCCAGCTTCACCAAATTCCTGCAAGATCACAGAAGAGAGAAACTACACGAAGTTATAGACTTACATTCATAAAAAGCTTAGGATCAGATTAAGCTAAACATGCAAATATAACAAAACATCACTGATACACAAGCATGTAGAAGAAACTCAAATAGTTTTATTGATGCAATAAGAAGATCCAAGAGGAGATACAACCAAGTGAGTCCCGATCTAGCATCTACCTCCCAGCAAAGGAATCCCTTCCTCTCCTCCAACAAAGCATAAATCACCCAATACACTAATCTCAATCTCAAAACCAACAGCAATTCTCTGCAAAGTAAAAAATTCCAGCCCCCGGATCTCTGGGATGAGGGATCCATATATAGATGTAAGTAGAGAGGATGAGTCAGCTTTTGGTTTGACTTGTGGCTTCTCTCTGTCAGTTCTTGCTTCCACTTGGAGGCTGAGAGCCTCTTACTCATCCTTGGTCGAACTCAGTGAGGGAAGTGTCATTGGAGAAGATTCTTGAAGCTTCCATTGTCTCTCCACCTCGTTGAATGACTCTGCCACTTGTCATTTCCCGCTTAGCGCACCTGGGTAGTGCATTCAAGTGCGTTGCAACGCACCTAGCCAGTGTATTTGGGTGCTTTGCAACGCAGCCAGCTAGTGGAGCATCTGAATTGATCCTGATTTGACTAGTTCTGAGTAGTTTTTGGTGGAGAACTTCTGGGAGAAGCTGTCATTGGTTGACCTTGTTCCTTTAGGGGCGGGAACAACACTTTTAGGGACTTTGGATCCCTTGGATTATGGACATTTCATGCTTAGAGCTGTAAGGCACAAAAATGTCTATAACAGTTGGCCCCTAAAGTATGAGGTCGTTTATCGGGTGAAATGCTTTATTAGGAGGATTCGAAGTTCTTTCAATGCTGGGAGGAGACCTGTAATAAGATACAATACAATACATTGTTTTCATACTGTTCTCATGATCTAGCTGAGGTGGGCATTCCCATGCTTAGCTTTATAGAGACAATCTTCATCTGGAAGGATAGGAGCCTCATGCTCAAGGCAAGGACCCCTGATGTTGAGTTGCCCAAACAAACGCTTCAAGTTCCATAAAGGTGCGAAGCCGCTTGTCCCTCCGGGGGCAAGGACCGGTAGGGGCTTGCTTGACGTTAGGAAAGCAAGGACAGTACCGCATTTCGATGGGTTAGCCTCCCCCTTGCGGGGGCCGTCTGGCTCTACCCCTGCCTGTTGGTTTGAACTTCAGGTTATGGAAAGATTGAGAGGTGTTCTCCAAAGAGAGTTGGTGCTCTCCGAGGGGCCGGACCTTGAGGTGTCCTCTGGAGGCCGGGCACCGTACTGAGAAGCTATCTCTCTATCATCCTTTAAGAATGACCAGCAGTCGCATACTCATTGTCTTGGTCGGCATTCATTATATACTTCATTTTTATGTACATAGGACAGACAATCATCTGATGGTAGACTGATGATTCTGATGAAGTCATCATCCTTTTGGTAGGATGATTGTCTGTGCTACAATGTTGTACATGTCAATGTCTTTATTTTTCCTGAATATATATCGCAGCCTGGATGGATGAAACTAGATCCGGGGTCTTCAATCTCGTCCGATCTTCACTCGAAGTACAAGTCGATCCATGTGAGAAATGTTTTGAGGTGGAACACGGAAAGACATACTTGATTACCAGTCGATGATGTAAACTGTTAACAAGCGCGAGAGGAATCACCGATAGGGATGATGACCCTCAAGGTACTGCAGTACAATTCACGTGGTGTGAATAAAGGACTTGGCATCGAACACCACGCAAAATCTTTCGGTCGAAGGTCATTGATGTATACCTGTCACCGGAAGTGAGAAACTTGCCATTGAGACATGCAAGCTTCAAAGTACTGAATGGGGTGTTCCTAGATCAACTTCTTGGATAATGAGCTGATGTTGACAAGAAGCGATCCGTCAAAGGAGGGCCTTGATGAATCCCACATCAATGACATGGAACGGAGCAAATGATTTTGATGGAGGTGAAAACAATCTGATGATACATGGTTCAAGGTGGCAGTCATGAAAGAATGAAGTATAATGTATGGTAGTGGATGGGACACGGGTGAATTCTCTGGATGACTTCTCTTGAACATGTCGGCGACACTTATGTGATGGATCAGTAGCATTTACCCCAAATGTGGATGGTATGGCGAGACCATGGTGATGTGACCGGTAAATGAAACAGCCCAACCCGACTCAGGCACGGAGTGGAAGTGTCATGTTCAAGAGCGACTTGCTACCAATAAAGATTCTTTGAGTTTCTTCCCAATTTTTCCCCAGTCATTGCTGACCAGTACCACTTTATTTTTTTCAAGCTTGAGGAGGATAAATATTCTTGTTCTATAATTTGCCCTTCGGGCAAACCCATCGCTATGTTTTAACGAGCCTAGCGATAGTGAAACTCGTTCTCGTCTAAAGACAAGTTTGTCGCTATTAATATTTTTAACGAGTCTAACGACAAAGATAACTCGGTCCTTTTCATTTTTAGAGAGTCTGAAAAGGTACATAAAGTTAACTCCGGAATTCCTTTTTCATCATCTAATCCCTTAAGTCCAAAAAAGTATAAAATAATACAGAAGGGATGAATTTTCGATAGTTTTAACGAGCCGAACAAAACAAGCGCTCGAACTTTTTGTGCAATAATCCCTCAGGTCCAAAAAGATTAAAATCTAGAGGAGGGATAGCACTTCTGATTGCTTTAACGAGTTGGAAGGCCAAAACTCGGCAACCTTTTCATATTTTACGAGTCAGATGAAAAGAGCTTAAAGAAGACTCGTCTTTTGAGGAACGAGTGATAAAATGGGTAGCAACTGATTCCAGGTAAGGGTTGGAATTTTCCAAGCAAGGCAGTGTAGCAAGGATGGCTAGTGAAATCACTCTTCGCAGTTGTTCCTCAAAATGGGTAAACAATCAAATGGAGGTGAATGATTGGCCAATGGAAAAGTGGAGGTGACGGTGCAAACACGACCAAGGCTTTAATGGCTGAAATCTTCATTCACGGTGGTTATTTACTGGAGGATAGTTCATTTCTTAACGAGCTTAAACGTGGACTGAAACACTTGCTCGGTCTTATGTTTATTTTTTAACGAGCATGAACTATGTGCTAAAACTGCTCGATAATCCAGTCATATGATAAGAATGTCTCATATAAAACGACAACATTTATATTTTTGTCCCACATCCTTTCTTTATGCAAGTTAGGTGACGACTAATCCTATGAGTTTAAAGGGTTAGAGGTCCTAAAAAGTTAAAAAAATAAATAGCCGCCCCTTGCTTGCACTCCAAAAGGTTTGCATGCCCCCAAGTATAAAACAGAGTTTTGAGGTCTCCCTCTATTCGAGCTGAAAAAACATTTGTTTTATCAGGAAGGGTCACCCTTTATTCGAGCTGACAAAACATTTGTTTTATCAGGAAGGGTACTACCTCTTATAGGCTACCCAAAGATTTCTCTATTTGCACAGCAAACAAAACACTTCTTCGGCGATGTCTACCGAGATAAACAAAGGTGAGCGACAACGAGCGCCACACACATAACTTTGACAAGAGAATCTTGTTCTAGAATAACCCCTATCTCAATCACGGACAGGGTAAAAACTAGTCATATTCTCCCGCGGAAACCTACTCTATACCCGAAGTTTTCCTGCCGAAGCAGACCAGGATGCATGCCCCCTGTGTTCCAGTCATATCCCTCTGAATTATTCGCGCTCATCTGGAGGACGGACCGTGGGTTGAGACATTTCTTACGTGAAGAGACCATTTAGGGATGGTATATGACTATTTGCGATGCGTGATCTGGGAAATGAAAGCTGGTCCACGAGCTTGACCACTCTTCCTTCGTGCGGAAAACACATTACTCTAAAGAGTGAGGATACAATGGCTCCCATGCAATAAATATAGTCTCGTCCAAGGAGTAGGTTATAATCCAAGGGTCCTTGAACGACCATTACTTTCATTTGAATGGTCTTCCCTTTCAATGTTATGGGCACATTGGGGAGGATCACTAAAGGTCGACTGGTTCCTTTATCAAAGCCTGTCAGATTTCTCATCTCAGGCAAAAGCAATGGCGAACCAAGCGATTTCCAAGCAGTAGAGGAAAGGATACGCACAGAAGCCCCCTCATCTATAATGGTACCATCCACAACCATTCTATATATTTGGACGATAATTCTGAATGGTATGCTTGCTGGTAAACGGGGTCTGCCTAGTTGATTCCAGTCGAAGGAGACAACTAGGTTGCTTGGAGGTGGGACCGAGTAGACGGCCGGGTATGGCTCTGACGAACTTCCTTCCTGCGATAAAGGAATGGGTAGGTTGCCCTCGTGTTCGTCGGAGTCTGTGTTGATGAAGAGAATTTGGACGGTGTCATCCTTGTTCTCTCCAGTGACTGTGTCATTCGAAGATAAAACTTCTGAAGGCAAGACCGGGTCAACTGCCGCCTCGACCTTTTGACTTTAGTCAGGTATGGATTCAACCGGTTCATCTTCAATGACAGGTGCTTCAGCTGACCACTTGAGCGGGCTAGCTGGATTCTCAACTAACGAAGGACTCGCCAAGAGTTTTTTATATCCAGGAGGAAGTCGTAACGGCAAAACCGGACGATCATCCAAAACTCTTTTAGCCTTCGCACAGTTTACAGAGAGATCTAGCTCTCCCTTTTTGTCCTGGGACTTCACTTCCGCTAGTTGACGGTGTGCTTTCAACATGGCAATCAGAGGTTGACGCCACCGGATTATGCAAACGGGGAGACCAGTCCCTTAGTATCCGAGGGATGCAAGGACAATCTCTGTGAAAGTGGTCTCCCTTGCAAATGACACATGGCGATTTAGGCCTGGTCAGTGCAGTGTGTGGATTTTCGTTAGACGACACTCGTTTGCCCCCATTCGCTTTTGGCTCCTTCTTCTTCTTCTCTTTCTTCTTCTTTTCTTTCTTCTCCTTAGGAACTTGAATTTTGGCTTTGCCAGCCCCATCAAGCGAAGAGGAAGGAGGAGAGGAAGAATTAGAGGAAGTAGAAGGTTGGTGGGTAACTCTGGACTGGTCTAACTACTGATTCGATTGTTCAGGAATAGTGGTGTTCTGAATGACATTGGTTGAGAAGAGCCAGACTGGCAAGCCAATTGTCAGTCCTGGAAGCGACAATGTGGCCATATGGGGCGCACCAACATCTCCCCAAGAGGAGAAGGGACTAGGATTTCCACCAAGGGGAATTCCTTGGTTGGTAGACTCCATTTTCTCAACCTAAGATCAACGTAGGAAAATGTTATGATATATTCCGTTTAAAATAAATTTTACGATGCTTGGACACAACTTGTTTTTTCGATTTTAAAGAGTCGAGAAAAAACAAAAGATGACTCTAGTCTCCTTCGATTTTTAATGAGCCTGAAGTGACAAGTGCTCAGATGGACCTTTTCCGTTAAGGAGTCTGAAAAGGAACGAAAGGGACTACTCTAGAGATCTAGGTAGAGGGTGTGACAAACCAATCACAAAACTGCAGAATACGTTTTACGGTACGACAGTCAATATTCTCGAATGTTGTGTTCGGTGCATTGCGATTAGTAGGGCGGCCGACATGGATTCCTATGGATAAAAGGTTTTAAGCCTATAGGGGTCTCCCAATATATACTCGACGGTACGTGGGAGCACAATCCGTACTGGAACTTATCGTCTCACAGTGGAGGAATCACCCAACCATTAGTGAGGACAACAGTTACCAGGATTTACGACGCCGGAACACGTCTCTATCCTAGACCTCTATGTTGTGCATTAAGTTCCAATGCGTTGTTAGATTCATTCAATTTATTTTAAGTTGATCTTTCTTAGAAGTTTTCCTTTTTGGATCACCACGAGATGTAGATGTAATTCCTAAATGCAATCTAAAGATGATAAGCAAGCATTTACCTCTTTTCAACAATGAAAATCCTAGCTACAAGGGGAAAAGAAAGACACAATATTTTCTAAAAGAGCAAAGAGCACACTGTAAATGCACTTTTCCTAAATCAAACCATACAAACTATAAATATGCAAATGCACAAATGCATGTATTTGTCTTCACTTTCTTAATATTGATGCCTAAAAAGAAAGTTGATGTACACATTTGAATTTGCTTTCAAGTGAACAACACAAACAAGCTTCTTTTTCGAAATCAAAAGGGTAGAGGAGATTACGAAACTTTATGATTTTGAAACAAACACTCGTTTTGACACTAGAAAGAGACAAATTCAAACCAAAGGAAAAGTAAAAAGTATAATCAACTATCAACAGTAAAGAAACTTTCTCCTAAGATCAAAATCGACACTTACGGCAGATCTAAATCTAAGGACGACAGTATGACTATTTTACTTTTCAATGGAAAACTGTAAATGATGTAACAAACACACAAAGAACACCTACAGTATTAAAATACAAAGGAGGCGGAATTAAGGCAGAGAAAAGGGGTTTTCAGATAGGTACACAAACTGATAACAGGCTGCAAAAATCAGAGATAAAACTGAACAAAATGAAGCAAATAACCTCAGCTGCACAGGGAAAAGGGTTGATCAGCGCACCTGTTGCACAGAAACTGAATTACAATGCAGGTAGCCCTCTGAGGACCTACGTTGAAATGCAGAACCTCTTCACAGAGCCTGCGCTGGGGCAGAAACGAGACTTCTATCCGGGTTCTGGGTCACAGTTTGCAGTTTAAGCTATGGATTTTGGGCGAGTAAAAGCAATCAGTAAGGTACAATTAGATGGATGATTTAAAGGAGGACTAAGAGCTATCACAAAGGGAAATTAGAGCATTTGTGGATCAACTATTCAAATCATAAACAAATCCAATGAGAGGATTGAAGCAGCAACTACTTTGCATTTGATAACGGAAAATGCAGTTCGATTGCTACTTCTGTGTTTATGAAGCAAACAACAAGAGAAACACAAAAAAACTAACTAGACACGATCCCTAGTGGAGTCGCCATTTTGTTGTTGGGAAAAGTATCTATTCAGAACGCCCCTATCCCACTCTAAGGTGTGACAGTGCCTTAGCAACAAACAAGGAAAACTACTTGCGTATTCTTCTTTATGAAATGTAAACGAAGAGGAAGGATAAACTAACATGTGTCTTGCGCTAGTTTGTTGATCCAATCACTCTCCTCTTCGACAGCTTCCAGCTACCTGCTCCCTTACCGGCCCGGCTTCACCAAATTCCTGCAAGATCACAGAAGAGAGAAACTACACGAAGATATAGACTTACATTCATAAAAATCTTAGGATCAAATTAAGCTAAACATGCAAATCTAACAAAACATCACTGATACACAAGCATGTAGAAGAAACTCAAATAGTTTTATTGATGCAATAAGAAGATCCAGGAAGAGATACAACCAAGTGAGTCCCGATCCAGCATCTACCTCCCAACAAAGGAATCCCTTGCTCTCCTCCAAAAAAGCATAAATCACCCAATACACTAATCTCAATCTCAAAACTAACATTAATTCTGTGCAAAGTACAAAATTCCAGCCCCCAGATCTCTAGGATGAGGGATCCATATATAGATGTAAGTAGAGAGGATGAGTCAGCTTATGTTTTGACTTGTGGCTTCTCTCTGTCAGTTCTTGCTTCCACTTGGAGGCTGAGAGCCTGTTACTCATCCTTGGTCGAACTCAGTGAGGCAAGTGTCATTGGAGAAGATTCTGGAAGCTTCCATTGTCTCTCCACCTCGTTGAATGACTCTGCCACTTGTCATTTCCCGCTCAGCGCACCTGGGTAGTGCATTCAAGTGCGTTGCAATGCACCTAGCCAGTGTATTTGGGTGCTTTGCAACGCAGCCAGCTAGTGGAGCATCTGAATTGATCCCGATTTGACTAGTTCTGAGTAGTTTTTGGTGGAGAACTTCTGGTAGAAGCTGTCATTGGTTGACCTTGTTCCTTTACGGGCGGGAACAACACTTTTAGGGACTTTGGATCCCTTGGATTATGGACATTTCATGCTTAGAGATGTAAGGCACAAAAATGTCTATAACAATAAGCCCCTCTTTGAATGGGATAGCTCCCATCTTGATGGGATAAGTTCCTCTTTCATAGGGATACATGAACCATCTGGAGGCGCTCAATACACGTCAAACAAACTTCTAGAATGCTCTAGAATCGACCACAAGTAACTTTTTTGAAGTAAAACCCGCGCCTTTTGACCTTTACAGGAGTACACACACACCCCTTTATAGACAGAGCGTACAAGTACGCAGGTATTGTGAACTTGGGGTGCGTACACGCAGGTAAGGCTAAGAGAAACTGCGTAACCAGAGTTATTTGAATTTTTAAGGACTTTCTCTCTTTCTTGGAGTTTGACGTGAGGAGCAGAGGTATGAGACTTTCCAAGGAGGATAGTATGATAGTTGATAGAGCCATACTAACTGCAAATAGTCATGGTGACAAATTTTAGTGTAACAGATTGCCCCCTAAAGTGCGAAGCCTGTAGTATATTAGGGTTTCATATCATCTAGGAAGGGTGAAGTACTTTATCATTTCAAGGATTATCTTGTGGAGAGCCCAGTCGGAACCTACAAATATTCAACACAAAATACATATATAAGATCATATCATCGCTGAGGTAGGCATTCCCATACTCAGATTGAAAACTTTAACTAACAAACTAACTACTTCTCTGATATAAGAATGATTTCGCAATACATCATAATCATAGACTCTTGTAGACATAGTATGGACACAACCATCTGTTTATGATTAGTCTACTGTATAATGAATACAAAACTCCTCGCAGCCTGGATGGTGGAAACTAGATCTAGGGTCTTCATTTCTACTTCCCGGAAAGGTACGATTCTATCCATGCGAATAAATGAGTTGATGTCGAACATGGTAGAAACCACTTAATTACCAGTCGATGATGTAAACTGTTAACAAGTGTGAGAGAGACCACCAGTGATGTCAATGGTTCTCAAAGTACCCAGTGCAATCCATGAGATGTGAATGAATGAGTTGATGTCGAACATTTCACGGAGTCCTTTGATCGAAAGTCAATGATGTAAATGTCATCAAAGGCGAGAAACCTGCCATTGATGCATGCATATTTCAAGGTACTGATGATTTCTAGGTCATCTTTATAGATAATGTGATGATGTCGATAGAAAGTGACCCGTTGCAGGCAAGCCCACAACACGAAATCATAGATCAAGTTGAAGAAATGTAGCTGTAAGGACTGACTCAGGGATGGTCGAGATGGATGACGGGTATTTTGCAGATGAATGGTTTATTTGCAGTGACCTCTTGAACACATAACGACACAACAGATGGCTTGGTGACAATTGACCCAAAGTTAATACCCGGAACCGATTGAATATTTTCAATGTGGTTTGATCAACTGTTAGGCAAAGGATTTCCCAACCCAGGTGAATGAAAAGTGTTGTGTTCAAGAGTGGAGATAAGGCTTCTTCTGAGACAAAGGATAACAAATAGGCTCATTTTCCTCTCTTTTCCCCCACCATTTCTGGCAAGTACCTCTTTATTTTTTACAAGCTTGAGGAGGATAACATATGCTTGATTATAAGCTCATCCTTCGGATGAGTCCAACTTAGTTTTGATTCGAACCCTAAGAAGGAGTGGTCCGTTCCTGTTTGTAATCGAACATGTCCTTTACTGTGAAATTTTAACGAGTCCAATATAGGAGAAACTCGGCGTTTTTCAATTTTAGAGAGTCTGAAAAAACTTAAGAAGACTCCAGGGTTGAACTTTTTCGTAAATTTGTGTCTCCCAAGCCCGAAAAAGTATAAAATAATATTTGAGAGAACCGCTTGATCTTGTGACCAAGGAGTACTTTCATGATTAGTGTCTTTAACCTGAAAAGTAAAAAGCGATCAAGGACACGTCGTTTTATTTCCAGTATCGAATTTGAAACGACAAAAATCTGGTAATCTTTTCTTGTTTTTACGGTCGGAAAAGAGCTATAAGGGGACCGTCTTTTAATTCCATTTTAATGAGTGTAAAAGAAACGCTCGGCAACCTTTTCATGTTTTAGGAGTCAGAAAAGGGCTTAAAAGATGACTCTGATGTTTTTGTTTGTGAAAAAATGACAATTTTCCCTGAAAATCCTTTTATCCTGCACAAAAACCAACACATTACTCATACCTGTTTAAGATAGATAAAAATACTTTCAAAAATACCTTTTCATGGTGAAAAATAAACAAATTCAGCATTTATTTACCCAAAAAACCTATAAAAAGGGCTTTTACCATTTCATTTTTACCATTTTACTATTGAGGAGAGAAAAAGGGCTTTTGGCAAGAAACGTCCCGTGGACATTGCGGAGAATCTGACCGTCGAAACCGAACGCCGTCTCATCAGGTATTCTATAACATCCTCCTCTTCATTTCCATCTGTTTAGAATTTGTTTTTAAGCTTTAGTTTCATTTTTTGGAGGCCTTGGGGTTTCAAGGTCCGCTTTTCGGGGTACGCAGGTGCTCCATTGGTGACCTGCATACCCCAACATTTTCTCAGTTGGGAAAATGCCGGGCATACACAGCTTGCCTTAAGAGAACCCGTGTACACACGCTCTGTCTCTAAAGGCAGGCTGCATACACCGCGGAGAGGATTTTCAAGTCCCCATTTCTCCAAAATGAACGAAAAACTTTTAAATTTATGGACTCTAACAGATGTTTTATGGTGTGTAGATTGCCCACCATGCTTGATTGGCGCGAGAGAGAACACAAAGATGTTGATTTGGCCACCATTAATCACCAACCTTCCATTTATGCTTTGAAGGCATGCGGCCTTTACAAATACTGGGCCATACCTGGCATGAGGGCCCAGGTGCGCTTTCTAGAGTGGCTGGTTGAAAGGTGGAATGTTCAGGATTAGTGCTTTTACATTGGAGGGCACCAGCTCGAGATAGAGCCCTCAGATATTTACTTTCTCACTGGTTTGCCCAACAGGGGCGAACAATTGACTTTGTCCGGGACTAGGCCGGGTGGCCAGTCCATTGCTAGTCTCCGACTGGAGTGGTGCAATAATCAGAACCAGGAGAAGGGGATAGAGATTAAAAAGATATCCTGACCTGAACTTATGGTAATTGCCTTTACAGTTACCAGACTTTGCGGGGCTGCTGCTTTGCACATTGCCACTGGATCCCAGATGCAGATGACGATTGATCGCTATTGGGGCACCATTTTCAATTGGTGTGATGCTGTGTTGGCCAACTTAAAGGGCCAACTAACTAGGACCAAAAACAGACAGCTGAAGACTTTTGGTTATGGCCCTTTAGTTGTGAGTTTTTCCCTAGAGAGGGTTCCGATGCTGATCCCACAGCAGCTCATTGTTGAGGTTGGGCCTCCCCGAGAGCCTAAGTTAATGCGATGAGTTGTGGTGATGGCCCGTCATCCTGACGAGGGCATGGAGGTTGTCTGATTTAGACCGGAGTATTTTCACCGGTTAGAGAACCAGATCTTCTCGATACAGGATTTTCCTTATGCCGGAGTTGATTTTCGTGGAGATCCCGACATGATTCTTCCACCAGGAGAACAGTGGGATGACACGGGTACTTCATTTTTCACAAGTTTTTAAATTATCTATTCTTTCTGTTTTTATATCGTCTCAAAGATGACAGTGACAATTTTTAAAATGCAGATGTAGGACCACGGTGTCCAGCCAATCTCTGGCCTTTTGAGAGGAGAGTACCAGTTGCACCGGCATTGGCCCCACAGGACGCGGCCGCAGAGACCTTAGCTGAGTTGGAACAAGACCTAGAGCGTCTTACGGCAGACATACCAGAGACTACTATAGATGATATTCCTATCAGGCTTCAGCGCTATGTCGTCGCAGTCCCAGGACCTTTTAGGAGGTTCTTGTGTAGGGTAGCCCGTGCATTGGTGTCGTATAGAGATCATCACCAGTGATTGGATGGTCGCTTTTGTAGACACAAGTGACATTTTGGTTTTTTGTACTTATCATTTTTGCCGATCATAAGGTGTTTTGCAACCTATGATCGAAGACGATGTGTTTTTTACACACTCCTATCTATATACATCATTATTACCGGCTTATCTTGTTAAACATGTGTGATGAAATGTTTTTAAATTTACATGTATGATTATCGCAAATGTCTATCTAACATTCGAGAAGCAATTGCATCTGCTAACGTATTTAAAGACCTTGGAATATGCTGATATTCAATGTAATCAAATTCACGTTCCAAGAGACGCACTCTCAAAAATAACCTTAATAACACTGGATTTCTAATGGCATACACTCTATTAAGCTGTAATACAACGAGTTCAGAATCTAACCTCACTATCAAACTCCGAATCCTAAGCAAAATCGATTTAGATAATAACTCAATCACTGCACAATATTCTGCAATGTTGTTTGTTGTTTGACCGAGGCTCACCCCATGCATAGAAACTAACTCATCAGAGGGCGAATAGATAACCCAAGCTGCGGAAGAGATATTCCGTGTACTACGACAAGCACCATCAGCGAATCCAATGTACGTTTGTAGAGGCATCAACATCTGCAATATCAAGAGTAAAACCAAGATAAGCCAGAATAACGATGAAAAACACACTTTCTAAGCTAAGCACACTGTCTATACTAACAAAAACACCAACTAGAAAGAAAAACCTAACCTAACTAAAATCTCCATACCCATCATTTAAGCATAATACCTCTCTAGGTAAAGTCCATTTCTGGGTTTACCCAAAGAGTCCCCGTCAAAATCTACCAGCTCATTGGCCCCTTTTGCTAGCTTTCGCTTGACAATGTACGGCCCATGCCACATAGGAACGAATTTTCCAGCACCTAATTTATCGTTAGCTTGATCATATAATAGCACTAGGTCTCCTTCCGAAAAATTTTAAGGGGTCATATTTCGATCATACTGAGCTTTCATACGTTTTGGGTGAGTCTCGATTGCCAATGCAGCGTCACGTTGAGTCTCATCTAATTGAGCTAAGTATAATAAACGCTTCTCCTCTTCGGAAGTAGCTGGAAGTAATTCGACAGCCATTTGAAGTGACGAGATTTCGCATTCAATGGGCAGCACAGCTTCCAAACCATAAACTAGTTGGAAAGGAGTGAACCATGCTGATGTTTTCACTGAGGTTCGGTACGCCTAAAGCACGGAAAATAACATGTTGTGCCAATTCGACCGATGAATACCAATGATTCGTCGGATCATGATAACTAAAACTTTGTTGATGTACTCAACCAGACCATTCACTTGTGGATAATAAGGAGTTGAGCTATCGTGATGCAAACCAAGCTGGCCTGTAAGTTATGTCATCATAACGTTTCGAAAATGGCGCCCATGGTCAGTGATTATCGATTGTGGGACACCAAACCTAGCAATAATGTGATTGAATACGAAAATTGCAGCTCTCTTGCCGTCTGCCTCGAATGTAGGCATCGCCTCGGCCCACTTAGTAAAATAATCAACCGCAAGGATGATATACGCATGCCCCCCGGCCGAGTGAGGGTTACATGTAATAAAATCGATACCCCATTTGGCAAAAGGACCAACGACAATTATAGGGTGGAGAGGAGCAGGTGGTGCGCGCATCTTGCGACCAAACACTTGACAGTTGTGGCATTTCCAGACCGCAATGATACAGTCTTTAAACAAGGACGGCCAGAAGTAGCCAGCGCGCAATATCTTTTGGGTTGTGGCATACCCAGACATATGACCGCCACACACTCCAGAGTGACAGCCATTTAGAACCCTTTTAGCTTCTTCGTGAGTTAAGCAACGATGAAAAACCAATTCCGCCCCACGGCGATAAAGAGTATCTCCAATAATTTTGTACTGTTGGGACTGGAATCAAATTTTCTGACGTTCCGATTTTGAAACTTCGGGCCGAAAGTATTGGGTTTGGAGATAGAAGATTATATCCCCATACCACAGATCTAAAGTGCTGATGAGAAACAAAGATTCATCCGCAATGGGTTCCTCTGCCATAGTTTCTGTGTCAGCACGCGGGAAGTCACACATTAACTCGACAGAAACTAAATATTTCTTCGACTTAGATTTTTCAAACTCCAAGTCGAACTCCAGCAGGATAACAATCCATTTGGAGTACTTGCCCCCTAGCAATTGTTTAGTTAAAATGTAAATCATAGGGTTGCAATCCGAAATAACTGTAGTTTTACGGAGTGGAATGTAGTGATGAAAACGTTGGATAGCTTGAACGGCTGCCAATGCCAATTTCTCCACATGTGAATACTTGAGCTCAGTTGGATTTAAGGTTCGACTAAGGTAATATATCACATGTTCCATTCCAAATTCGTCTTCCTGTACTAAGACCATTCCAATGGTGGAATGAGTGGCGGCGAGGTACAAAAAGTAATCCTGGTTGTAGTTGGGAGGATGCAACAATGTTGCATGGGTTAACGCGTGCTTGAGCGCATCAAAAGATTTCTAAGCTATCTCATCCCAAGAGAATTGAGCGTTTTGTTTCAACAACCGGGTAAAACCCTTTGTAATCTCGGCGTAGTTAGGAATGAATCGGCGTAAAAAGTTTGCTTTCCCCTGCAAACTTTGGAGTTGACGAAGACTCGAAGGAGGAGGCAATTTGATGATAGCTTCTACCTTCGAGGGATCGACGTGGATGTCGGCTTTTGAAACTACAAATCCCAGCAATCGTCCCACTTCTATACAGAAGACAAATTTGTGTGGGTTCAACCATATACGATAATGCCTACACCTCATGAAGATTGCTCGTAAATGGACAAGGTGATCAGCTCGATGCAATGAGTGAGCGGGCAAATCATCGAGATACGGTTGCACAATGTGTTTGATGTCATGAAACGCATAAGACATCGCCCTTTGAAAAGTGGCTCTGACATTCTTAAGTCCAAAAGGTAATTTTCAGTAAGAAAATGTCCCGCATGGACAAATGAAAGCCGTTTTTGGTTGATCGGCAGGTAGAATATTGATTTGGTTGTAACCGGAAAAACCGTCCATAAAGGAAAATATTTCACTGTCGGCACAATCATCAATTATTTGATCGATATAGGGTGTTGGATAGTTGTCCTTGGGACAAGCACGATTAATATCCCTATAGTCGATACATATTCTTATTTTTCCCTGTTTTTTGTTAACCGGAACAATATTTGATACCCAATCCGTTAACGGGATCGGATAAATGAAACCTGCTTTCAACAGCTTCTCAACTTCTGCTTTAATTACATCCGCTTTTTGTGGGTGAATCTGACGCAAACGTTGCCGAACGGGTTTAGCATCTGGGTAAGTCTTGATCTCATGGACAACAATTGCGGGATCAATTCCTACCATTTCCTCATAGGACCAAGCAAACACGTCGCGGAATTATTGAAATAGGGCCTTGTATGTCTGAATTTTGTCATCTGAACATGAGGCACCTATATGAATGTGCTCAAAAATTTCGGGCTTGACTGAAATGTCAATGGGAATAGTGTGAGAAATGTTTCCCAAATTCAGCTCAACCGGGAGCTGAGGTTGATGGATTTAAATGAGAAGATTCTGCTTCTTTCGATCCATCAACAGGACTTTTACTACCATAATCTTGCGATCGAGTCGCAATCCTTACATGAGACATCATCAATGTGGGTTCTTCACTGGCACTCGAGGAAGAACCTATCATCTTATTCTCCTGCTTTGGAAATGGATCTTTCAAAACAACAGGAGTTGGGGAACCCTTGACGATTTTCACAACCTCGGCCCGATGACGACAATCTCTTGTAAAATGATCCTCTTCACAAATAAGACAAGGATATCAAGGTTTGCGCTTTTCGTCATTGGTTTCTAACTTTTCTTTTTTCTCCTTTGGAGTCTTGTCTGATTTATTCTTCTTCTTACCTTTCTTCTTTCCACCGTTTTTTGATTTAGCCGTAGATGACTCTACAGCGTGAATATCAGCGGAAACTTCAGCAGAAGATTCTCCTGTCGGGGAGTCTGGTAAGGTTATAATGGGTGAAGAATTCTTTGAAGACTTCTTCTTGCTTTTAATATTCACCGTACCAATCATGCCATCAGCAGCATGAGATCCCGAAGGAGCAGCAGCGATTTGATTTGACTTTGGAAGATCTGGAATCTTTTCGTGTAACGTACCTGACTGAGTGTAAACTAAGTCAAGTTACTGCGCTTGAGCAATCACTTGCTCCTCAGTAACTATGCTAGCCATAGCTACGTCTTCACTAATCTTCGGTAATAATGATTTAACAAACCATTCAGCTAAGATTTGGTCCGGGATAAAAACTTTCACTAATCGCCTTCGACGTCTCCATTCATGTATATGATCGGAAATATAAGTGGACGTCGACTATTTTAATGAAGTTAGTAACTCCGTGCCATTATCATATCTGACCGGTAGCTGAAAATGAGTTAAGAACAAGGTAGCTAACTAACTAAAATTATAAAAAGAGGCCCGTGGTAACTCAATGTACCACTTGGCCGCGAGACCAATGAGAGTACGCTGGAAAAGACGTAAGCGGATCGAATCATCCGAGATGGAATTTGAGGCACACCAGAGGTGGTAAGTCATCACATGATTTGACGGATCCTCTGGAGACTTACCCTCGAACTTGGGAATGTCACTGGGTAACTTATTCGGCATTGGCAGCCAAAACGGAAGATAATTGATCGGATTGTTCGTTAGGCGCGTCAAGTCTGGTAAATCCAAAGTTGCGATAAATGGTAGTTGTCGATTAGGATCCCTAAAACTCTGGGTCACAAGACCAGTCTCAGGAGGAGGATATCCAGGATAACTTGAAATAGGAATCGCATTCGGGATATTGTATCCTCCTGCAAAACCAGGATTAACCGGACTGTACTAGGGTTGTTGTGGTTGTTGATAAGTTTACCCAGGATACGGTTGATACTGGTAAACTGGTTGCTGTACAGCAGGCCCGTATTGGTACTATCCCTGGTACGGTTGATAAGTGAATTGTGGTTGACTAGTGACAACCGTACTTAAACCAGGCTGTCATACAGGCATCTAAACCGTAGTTTGAATCGTGGATCCAGACAATGGTAAAGATGTCTGAGGAGTAGTGGCAGAGACAGTAGAAACTGGAGCTGTCGATACTCCAGAAGTAAGTGTGGTGGATGGAACAGATGTTGCGGTAGTTGCAGCAGTCGTTTGAGATGGAGTACTAGGCGCAATGGGCAGCTGAGTAACTACCGAAGGTACAGAAGTTTGAACATTAGACTGGGCTGGTTGCTGGGGTGAACCAGAAACTAAAGGTTGTCCAGTTTGAGATGACAACTGTACACTTGGCTACAATACCTGTTGAACTTGCGATGGATCCCACACTATGTTCATTCTGGGGTATTGACCCATGACAGGTTGAGGATATTGAGATCCATAACCGGATTGAGGGTAGGATTGATAATTGAAAGGTACATTTCCCATACCTTGAATATACGATTGACCTTGGGGTGGTTGATAACCTTGACTCGAGTACTGACCTTGGGGTAGATACCCTTGAGGTAAGTACTGATACTGGGGTTGACCTTGAGGCATAAATTGATATTGAGGTTGACCTTGGGGTACATATTGAGGCTGGGGTTGACCTTGAGGAATGTATTGCACTATGGGTACATACTGTCCTTGAGGTTGCCCCCCAGACGGAATTTGTGTACCTTGAGGTTGCCCCCCAGGCGTTAATTGAGGCTACCCCCCAGGCAGTAACTGGCCACCTTGAGGTTGAGAACCGGGAATTGAACCTGAAATCATGTAAATATCTCCTACACCCAACGGTTTATTACCATTGTTTCTAGTTAATAACCCATGTTCAATGGGTTGAGGAGATGCTCCCACAAAAGTACCAGAAAGTGACTGATACCCTAATGGAACAAAAGGACCGTCGTACAAGAAAGATTCAGGAGATTGAGTGAACATGGACAACTGACCAGACATATTTACAGGAGTATAAATACCTCCAGGTGGATAAGGAGTACAAGGTGGAGAAAAACTTGACCCTGAGTTGTCCAAATAATTAGTTAACGAAAGATACCAAGTAGTACTTCTAGGTGGACTATAAAAAATGGATTCACGCTCCCTTAGATCAATAGTAGGTTGATATTCAAGGATAGAGACGCCTATTTCTTCTTCTGGAGCAAGTTCCTCAATAGCTATCAAACCAGAAGGAAGATTTTCGGTGATGACTCTTTCTACCCTAGGTGAATCAGGAGCACTAGAATTTGGAGTAACAGGTTCAGAGATTTCAGGTTCTTCGCCTATATCACTAGTAGATGAAAAACTACCAGCCAGCTCGGAAACTGCAATAGCTTCGGGATTATAACCTGTTTCTAGACCTTGGTAATCTGGATGGACTACCAATGACGACTCTCCTTCTTCAGGTGAACCTACTTTACTGCCACTAGGAGTTACAAGGACTTTCAAACCTTCGTAATGACCCGGGACGCCTTCAGGAGGTTCGCCCCGAAGTCTACAGGACTTCCTCAACAAATCGGCCACGGTAACAATCTCAGGAGACTGGCCCCGAAGTCTACGGGACTGTCTCGGTAATTCAGCCACAGTTAAAAACTTTTAACTACTGCACACGCAAACAAAGTAAAATCTCAAAGAAAACCGCCTATAGTCTCTAAAGAACCAAACAAATTCGAATCACACACCTCAAGAATCTAGGGCGTCAAACCATACACAAACAGTAGCCTTCCGGACCGAAAACACTAGTTGGTGATGAAACCCAACATCGCCGAATTGAGAACAGAAGTGGTGGGTGGAACAGTTACCCCGGCAACCTACTTAATGAATAGATCGGCACAAGTTCCTCCACTTTAACCGTCTCGAGTGAAGTGAACCCCCTGGAAAATCCAAGTGAGTCTAGCCAACGTCTGCTCCAGGTATAGTGGGATCTTCCCTCCACCATCACCTCGAGTAGAATCCTAAAGATAATGGTCACTAAGGTTACCAACAGCAACAAATATACCTGGGGGAACAGTCTACGACCCGATAGCACGCAAGGGCAGAGTAACAAGCTCAATCCCCTTACCGGCTCCTTGACAATAATCCAAGGTTTACCGACAAGTGACCC
This sequence comes from Pinus tabuliformis, assembly GCA_031772625.1. NCBI lineage: Eukaryota > Viridiplantae > Streptophyta > Pinopsida > Pinales > Pinaceae > Pinus > Pinus tabuliformis. Next base: position 581,891,336 of record CM062814.1, on the reverse strand, counting down.
CAGGCTCCTCGACAATAGTCTGAGGTTTACCGTTTGTAGTACGTGCGTATCTGGCATCTTTCCCAATGAAGGAGGATTGATCCCCTCACTGGTTCGGACACGGTCTCGTGCTTCTCCTTTAAATGGAGCTTTCCAAGAGTACAAATGAAACAGTTGGATTTATCCTACCACAAGATAAGCTACTTGTTTGGTTTTTCTGTCTTGGAGAGTTAATTACTCTCCTACTCCAAGACACTAGCCTCATCTATATTGGTGTTTCAGAGCCCTAGTAAATAAAAAGTTACTAAGTTGATTTTACATTAAGCGTTAATTTTTATGGCTTTTCTTTAGGACAAAAGGTAGCGGAGATGAAACTGATGGTGTGTAGACTCGACTCAAATCCACTAAAAAGATGCACTTAGGATGATTTATACTAATTTTCTTTTTCAATGAATTCCCTAGCTAAGAGAGTTGGAGAGTGCAAAATTGATATAAAGACAACTTTCTTGGCAATGAAAATCAAAGAAACAATCTCTTTATCTTTTCCAAAGCATACAACACATGACCACTAATTACTTCACAAAAATTCCTTTTTCTTTTCAAAGACTCAAATGCTACTAAAGCAAACTTTTCTTCAAAAGAGATTTTTTGGATTTTTTCCCCTATATTAACAAAGCATATAAAACTACTTTAACAGAAATCAAAGTTAAAAAATATATGGCAATCAAATCAAGTTTTCCTAAAAGCAAATCTAAGAGAAAATCACCTAAAAGCAAATCTAATGAGGTAAAAGCCTACCAAGTATGATTCCAGGATGTTTTACTTAGTCACAATTCAACCAAGGACTCGTTCATGTAGAATAATAAACCAGTCAAAAACAAAAATCAAAATCTTTTGTTCTTTTTCTTAAGAATGAAATTTACAACTTTAACCAGCCAGATTTCTCGAAATTCCGCAAAGAGACAACACAAAGGTAGGTTTCTCACACAGGTGGATTTTATGAAAGGTCCGAATCCTAAGAAGACTGAAAAGACCAGGGAGATCCAAGGTTTTACAACTTCTAAAGCCAAAGTCACTACAGGACCAATGCAAAAATCAAACCCTAGGGCTAGAATTTCTATGAGTTTCACTAAAACCCTCGACACTAATGAAACAAGCTTAGGTGAAGACTTATGACAAGTAACCAGTGGACCTGGACAGCAAAAACAAATTAAAAACAAAATCTAAGAGGCAAAAAAGGAAAAAATTGAAATTTTCTCAATTTTGACAGGGTACGCAGGCAACCTGTTTGTAGAGGTGCGTGTACGCTCTGTGCACAAAGCTGCAGTGCATACAGGTAGACACTGTGCTTAACTCAGAGGGTGCGTACTGCTAGAAAAACCAAGAAAAACTAAAATCTAATTTAACCCTAAGCTATCCCACCCAAATACACAGTCAAACAGCCAAAAACCAGAAAACAAATGACTTTTCTCAAATCAAAGTTTTACACAAAGGAAAAATCATTCACATCAATGGAGTTCCTCAGTATGGTCGCCATTTTGTCATGCGGAAAGAGTCAATTCTGCGGACAAAACCGACCTCCCTAGAAGCTAAGGCTTTCTAGTGACAAACAAGACAATTAAACACTACCTTTCTCTAAATATGCATTTAGAATACAAGTAATCAAGTGTTTATAACATACCTTTAGTCTAACGCTTTGTAGTAGTCCAGCCTCGCCGATCCGAATGAGCTCCTCCTTCTCTTCAAAACCTACATTCAGTAACAAGCAAAAGATTACATAGCACCTGAATAACTTATAAAACAAAACATATTCATCATACAGGCCAAGGAGTATATGAAACAAATCATGTATAACAATCTGTTGAGAAAAGTGAGCTTAATTGTATTAAGTGGAAACAAAAGAAACCATTACAACCTGAGCCTTGGTGTTGTGCAGATCCCTCCTAGGGTCCAGCAAGAGTTCTCATTTACTTTGATCAGCTCACCCACTTCCAAATAAGGCTAGGAAAGGATGGGAATATCTCCTCTCAAGCTCTATAAGGGAGTCCTAATTCCAGCAGCATCTACCCTTAGGAATGGTCAGCGTTCAACCTCTCCTCCCTCTGGCCCAATTCCTGTACTTATAGTGCTTTAGAGGAAGTTAATCAGGTCCACCATCAATGGGATAAGCCCCTCTTTGAATGGGATAGCTCCCCTCTTGATGGGATAAGTTCCTCTTTCATAGGGATACATGAACCATCTGGAGGCGCTCAATACACGTCAAACAAACTTCTAGAATGCTCTAACATCGACCACAAGTAACTTTTTTGAAGTAAAACTCACGCCTTTTGACCTTTATAGTAGTACACACCCACCCCTTTACAAACAGAGCGTACAACTATCCAGGTATTGTGAACTTGGGGTGTGTACACGCAGGTAAGGCTAAGAGAAACTGCGTAACCAGAGTTATTTGACTTTTTAAGGACTTTCTCTCTTTCTTGGAGTTTGACATGAGGAGCAGAGGTATGAGACTTGCCAGGGAGGATAGTATGACAGTTGATAGAGCCATACTAATTGCAAATATTCATGGTGACAAATTTTAGTGTAACACTGAGGCTAACCCACCTCACCCTCATCAATAGTAAAGATTCTTTACCATAATCCATCTTGGATCACTAGTCCAACACAAGCATGGATGCCACCATATTTCTCCACCAACACCCTGAGGATTTTTCCAGTCTCCTAGTCTTGCAATCTTTATCGCAATCCACATTCTGATCTAGGGATCACTATGTAGTAAGCCAAGACAGTATGCTCTAGGCTTTACTTTATATCTATCCATTCACAAGAAAGGATTCCTAGGCCTTATCAAGGGAAAGCACCTGTAGAATTTATTGTATATCCCACCATTAATCGGTTGAGGATTCCTAGGCCTAACTAGGCAACAAAAAATATGGCTTTACCGAAACCCACAATCAAGTTCAAGTGTTACTAATACATGTGTTCTATCATTCAATGATCCACCTCACGAATATTTCAATCCATCTGGAAATCTAAGTCAACCAAGAGATGATAACCCCATCACACTATGGCTATCCGAAATTGGTAAGGGTAAGATAATAGCGTTTTCACACCTGGAAGAACCCATGCCATAAGAACAAAGAACCACATGAAATACCATGCATGCCCAATCTAGCAAGAAAAATACACATGCAAATCGATACCTTCAAAGAATAATGTTGCAGCTACTTGATCCTACCCTTCCTTTCTTGCTCCCTCCTTCCTCCTGACTTCTTTTCCTTTCTTTATCCAATGCCAAAGTACTCCAAGAAAAATCTAAGCATCTAATAGTGTAAGAGAGAGAGAGGGAATAATGAGAGAGTTCCAAAACTTAACTGACAAAAGGTACCAACTAATCCTCGGTAGCATTTTTATTAGTTAGCCCTCTATTTTCTTCATTTTCCATTATTTTCCTTCATTTTCTTCCTCACATGCAACTTGTGACCTTTCACCTTAATTTTCTCCTAATTTCCATTATTTTCATAAATAAATGTGCCAAAATGTCATTTCTCCTTTCCAAATCCTTTTCCATTTCCTTTGCCAATTTCCTTCGCCATAATAAACAAATGAAACACCCTATCATGGATGTTTTTCTCAACATTAAGCTTGGAATAAGTGTCCCACCAGCTATGGTTATTATTTTTCCTTTATTAGCTATTATTACATGAAATTTTCACCAGGGTTTTTATAGACCCCTTCCCATTGGGGGACACCATCTTTGGTATTCAACCACACCTATACATTACCAAAACCATTGTAAAGAAAACATATTGCCCCTAGAGCTTTATAACATAACTCGATGCAGTATTTACAATGATTATGTTGCTGAAAAGAAAACCAACATGAAAACATAACAACATAACATATATAATGATGTGACGCTGACACTGTTTATTGGAGATTTAGAACATATCTCATGGCTATATTTACATCTACATACATATGTACATATACCAAACATCTCAAAATCATGTACCAAAAACATATACCAAAGACATATACCAAAACATCCACTCAGCCAACAAATATGGAAGGATACATAGCTCACATCTGATCCACCATCTCCCATGTAGCTTCATCAAGCCCAAAGTGTTTCCACTGCACTTTAACCTACTTGATTCCTCAGATCCGAAGCATGAGCACCTTTTTTTGCAATATATACTAAGGCGTTGGATGGAATTCTCCATCTGGATCCACCTACAATAAAGACTAGTTAATCACATGATCAACATCTTTAACATACTTCTTAAGCAATGACACATGGAAAACATCATGGAATTCATTGTCGGAGGAAGTTCAAGTTGATAGGCTACTGGCCCAATCCTCTCAATAATCCTTTAAGGTCTAGAAAATTGAGGTTCCAAATTGGCACATGATTAATTATGCAAGGATATTTTCTTCAGTTTCGTGAACAAGTACACCTATTCCCCAACCTGCAACTCCTTAAACAAACTATTAGGATCGTCATAGCTCCTATGCCTATCTTGTGTTGCTTTCAAATTCTTCTTGATTTCTTGCATTTCCTATTCCATTTTTTCCAACATGTCTAGTCCAACCAACACCTTTTTAAGTAGATCACTCCAACTGATATGAGTATTTCAACTTCGCTTATACAATGTCTCAAGCAGACTCATCTTCAAAGATTCTTGATACCCATTTTTGTAAGTGAACTCTACTAGTGGAAGATACTCTTTGCACTTCTGTTGTTGATGCATCACATACATCATCAACATGTCCTCCAATATCCTATTGACCCTTTTAGTCTATCCATATGTCTGCAGATGGTAAGCTATACTGAAGGCCAACTTCATTCCCATGCCTATCTTACACAATCTTCTTTGGAACACCATCCAGTATAACCAAATCTCTGATGAACACCTGTGCTACATCACTAGCTGATAATGTAGACATCACTAGAATGAATTGCGCAACCTTTGTCAACCTCTCTACAAAAACCATGATGGAATCATGCTTTCTCACTATCATTGGAAAACCTATGATAAACTATGTGGAAATTTCCTCCCATTTCCATTCTGGAATCACAATCGATTGTAGAAGTCCACCTGGGTACTTACACTCTGCCTTCATCTTCTGACAATCAAAATACCTAGCCACAAAATCTGCTACATCATTCTTTAGATTTAGCCCATAATAAAATTTCTTCACTACGCTCAATGTCTTCTAATAGCATATGTTACCTGAACATGGTTTGACATGAAACTTCATCGATATAACCTTCTTGAGCTCACTATTGTCTAGCACATATATCATGTCTGTAAACCTCACCAAACCATCTACTACAAGATAATAGTCCGCATTCTATGCACTTGCACCTGTGGTTGTACTACTATAGTACCTATACGTGTACCACTACATGTACCTGCACCTATACTCTACTACAAACTATGCACAATCTCTAGATACCTGACATCCTACTGACTTGTGTACAAGATCATATCATGTAGGTCTATCCCATAGGATCTCATAGCTACTATATGATTTACCTATATCCACTTGCTAAGAGAATTTATGACCCTATTCTCCTTTCCTTTGATGTATTTGATCTCAAAATCAAACTCATTGATTGTGGTCAACCATCTAGCTTATCTAACACTAGATTATGTTGGTCAAACAAGTATCTCAACACACTATGATCACTCATTAGTACAAACCTCCTGCCCAAAAGATAGTGCCTCCACATCTTCAATGCATGTATGTTCGTTGCTAGGTCAAGATCGTTTCTAGCTCCATGATAACTCTTAGCTTTTCTCGATCTACTACTATGCCCTCGTGGAGACAACATGCCCTAAGTAGTGCACCTCGGTATAAAAGAAATTGCACTTGCTGAGCTTAGCATACAACCGATGCTCTTTCAACAACTTCAACACTGTTTCCAAATGCACAGGATGCTCTTCTTCATTTTTAGAATATACCAATATGTCATTAATAAACACAATAACAAACTTGAATAATAGGGATCCAACACACTATTCATCAAGCACATAAATGTAGTTGGATCATTATTCAAACCGGATGGAACTACAACAAACTCATAATTCCCATACCTAGTCAGGAAAGTTGTCTTGTAAATTTCCTCTTCTTTGGTGCATACCTGATTATATCTAGATCTCAAATCAATACTCGAGAACACTGCTTCCCCCTTCAACTGATTGAATAAGTCCTCAATCCTTAGCAATGGGTACCTTTTCTTGATGGTCTCTTTGTTCAACTACTTGTAGTCAATGCATAATCTGAGAGTACCATCTTTCCTCTTTACAACTAATATCAATGTGCCCCCAAGCGATACAACTTGCCTAATGTAGCCCTTGCCCAAGATTTCCTTGAACTACAACTTTAACTCTACTAGCTCAGGCGTGCTCATCATGTAAGGTGCTTTTAATTTTGGAGCTTCCCCTCGCACCAACTTAATAGAAAAGTATACTTCCTTGTATGATCAAGGAGCATCCAGGAGGATTGGTCGAGGAGGATTGATCCAGGTGGATCTCTAGAAAGTAATAGTCGCATGGCTTTTAAGTGCTCTGTTATATATAATTCTAATGCATCTATACAAAAAAAACCTGGATCAAGTGGTATCAGAGCAGGGATTAGTTGATGTGAATTGTGTGAGTACGCTAACTAGAAATAAGCCTCAAAGGATGTGCGCCATGAAGAGGATACATGGAGGATGTTAAATCTCACTCGGAAGAGAAGCGGTCTTGTTGCTGTTAAGAATTGCAAGCGTGAATGACCGAGTGTGAAGCCATTGAGAATGATAAATAAATGCACGAGACCTTCATGCAAATGTCCAAAATGGTGGACCTCATGTATGAATCATATGAGAAGAGAAAAGAGGAGGAGATAGAAACATCAGAAAGTGGCGTGTCATCCACATCTTCTAGCACTTATGCATATTATTCATCACCTTCCTCGAATGAGGAGATTAACTAGAGACTTCACAAAGAAAATTTTGAATTAAGAAGGCTACTGCAAAAAGAGAAAGAGGAGAAGTAAAGGTTGTTATGCCAGTTGCAAGCCAAGGAAGAGGCATTAGAAAAACTACAAGATGATGCTCGTGAGGTAAAAATTAATTCTTCGACTCCATGTATTTTTCTTGATGATGATTTCTCCGTTTTTGAAAACCATGCCACAGGAAACGGATCCAAACTGGTAAGGAGAATGGGGTATGTGTTGAAGGGCCTCAGTAAGCCTTGACAATAATGTCTAGGGCATCATAAACGCCAACAAAGTAGAGGAATTACCCTGTTGGGTAGGACTTGGGTATGTCAAGGAGGTTAGGGAATGTGCCAAAACAACCAGCGAACCACCCACAACAGATGATGAGAAGCCCTCATCAGTGCTTTCCACATTTATAGTTGAGGTAAAAGATGTTGATTTCTCTTCAATTTCATATTCGCATGATAAAAATTTTATTGGAACTATGGAAGTACCCATTATAGGGACAAACATGAGACTCCTTACTGAGATGAGGTACAAGTAAGAATAAGTACTTGGTGTTAATAGCCAAGGCATAATTCTGCCATTGGAGTTTGAGAAAAGACCTTGATTCGAAAGGTTGGGGTGCATTGAAGGACAATGCTCAAAGATGTTAGAAGCTTCCACAACATTGTTGAAACTGTTGACTAAAGAAGATGATAGGAACACATCACCATCAACCTATGGTAGTATACATTGCAGATAAAGAGCTAAAACAAGCTCTTGATTCCATGACCATACCAAATACCAAAAGGAAAGGTATAACTAGTCTCGGTATTCTAATGTTCATCTTGATTACAACTGTATTATTAATAATGAAACAAAATAATGGCATAGAATAACTTGCAGTTTTTGTGGATTGCATAAGCATGTGTTTGCTAAGTGTTGGAAAAGAATAGCAGCACAAAAAAGGATGAGGCATGAAGGACCCTCTCAACAATAGGCAGAGAAGAACGTAAACTACATCTAGTGGAAGAAGTCCTATTGTAGTCACTGCGATAGAGGTAATCATCAAAGAGCCATGTGCTGGAGGCAACATCCAGAGTAGTGTCACACGAACCAAGCATCCATGCATGAACCAGGGGAAATAGTTGTTAGACCAAAAAATGCGCCACAAGGAGATGACCAATTCACTTTGATAAGTGAGAAATGGTTCATCTAGGTGTGGTAGAATATCATGGCCATAATTTTTCCAATCATGTTTTTCATTTTAAACTATAAAAGTGATGATGTGTTTTCCATCACTTATTGCAGCAACAATACTATCTCGCCTTATTTTATGCTGCATTTTAAACTATAAAAGTAATGATGTGTTTCCATTACTTGTTGAAGAAAAAATAGCGTTTGGCCTTATTTTTGTAAACCATGTGCTACAGTGATGATGTATTTCCCATCACTTGTTGAAGAAACAATGATGTTTGGCCTTGTATTGATAGCTTGAGTATTGTTTTCATTTTTATGTAAACTTGACCATAGAGTGTGTGTTATAAACTCGTGGCAAGTATGGGATGCTTGGCTCATTTATGGTCATATAGCGAAACATGTAATTTGCAAGATATTCTACTACAGGTTTGCAGGGGATGCAGGTGTTGGCTCATCACTAATGGCTCCGAAGGACAAAGGTGAAGGAAAAGGAAGGATGACCTGTTAGGAAACTTGTTATGTAGACAATGTACGTAGCAGTTGTAAATTATTTAATTCTTTTGGAGGACCAAAAGCTTCTCTTAGTGGGGAGGATTGATCTAGGAGTATCCAGGAAGATTGATCCAGGTAGATCTCTAAAAAGTACTAGTGGCATAGTTTTTAAGTGCTTTGTTATATGTAATTCTTATACATCTATAAGAAAAAAAATCTTGGATCATTATGAGGTGGAAACTCTGAAATATCTACAGGAAACATAGCCTGAAACTATTGTAGAACTGGGTGCCTTCTGAAAACATAAGCATCCTCAACTTCCTTACCTCTATTGCTAGAGATATGCACTACAAATAACACACACCCCTTTTTATGACTGTGCTTTGCTTGCATAGTTATCACCATCCTAACCGATGTGGCTTTCTACTTCCCCTATAAAAGTTTTACTTCACCATCATCATCCACACACTAAATTAATTTGTCATAATAATCCACATTGGTTCAATGAATATAGAACCAATCCATGCACAACAACATATTGTATGATCCCAAAAATAATATATTCAAATGTGTTGCTATAGGAATACAATTAAAATCAAATGTACATGCTCTTACGCAATGATGAACTCACTTCTTTGTACCTGTAGCCAACTGCACTCACTAAGAATCTACATGCACTTCTTTGTTCAAACGACAATTATCCTCTAAGTCAGGACAAACATAATTATAATTAGATCTAGAGTTAATCAAAATAGAAACAAATTGATCATAAAGATTACCATGAATCTCAATGATAGATGTTTGATGGTCTATCTGTTTATTATCTACTGTTGCATAGATTGAAGGAATGCTTTGACCAACATACCCAACAATTTGTGCCTCATGTTCACTATATATTTGAGGCCTACCATCGTGATTATGTGGACAATCTCTCTTAGGGTTTTCCTTATCGCATGTCCAATAGTCCAACCATCCAGTACCATCACATCTATGTTTCTACTATGACCCAGGTCTGTGTATAGCCCCTTTGAACTTCTTTTGTTGTGCTACATTTATTTCTCTTTTGAATTTTAAGCCCTTACTCTTTTTTGCTTCCATTTACCCTTAACTTTATCATTACCCTTCCCTTTCCATCCTTGTCGAGATTCATTCTTACAATTTCACTTTTCATAGAATTGCTTCAATTTCCCAATAACTTCCTCAAGTAACCTAGGCTCATCAAACTCATCCTGATCTCTAAATGCTAATGGAAAACCACTAAAAAATAGCTAAACTTTAGCCTTCTCATATGTAACATATAGTACATACCTAAAGAGCTTTAGGAATTTAGTTGTGTACTGTTCATCTGTCATTGATCCTATTTTAGCTCATAGAATTCTTTGGCCTTACTGTCGTAGTACCTTTTTGACAAGTACATCTTCCTGAAAAACCTGTTGAAGTAATGCCAAATCAATTCCTTTTTCTTGATGTTTCTCACCTGATTCACATCTTCCAACTAGATATTTTCTTTACCTTTCATCGAAAGTATCCAACCCTCTGCATCTTCTAGTTTATTCAAATATCCATCAAAATTAGGTGGCTATTCTTTATTACAATTGTTTGGGAAGTATACCCTCCCACGCGTTCTATAAGGATGATAATGATGACGATCATGATGCCTATCAGAACTAGAACTAGAATAATACATGTATCCATCACCTCTCCTATCTACAGTATCCAACAATCCGCCATCTCTCACCATGTCATCTTTATCTGACATATGACCACCATGAGACCTACTTCCATATGCCCCATTAGTTTTGTCCTCCCTTCCATGGCTTATTCAAACTGGCCCTTTTCTCTACAATTCTAAGAAAATCTAAAGGAGTATTGCATTAACCTCTGCTTGCTTCTCTTGTGTTGGCATGATTTTTTCATTTCCCGCCTTACAACTCCTTATTTATTCTTTCAAGCTTCTCAATGTGTCGGCTAAGTCAGAAGAGTTCCCAACAACATGCTGCTCGTCTGATTCATAAGGATAATTTTGGTAGTCTACCATCTTGCTAGTCATTTTGATCTCCTTCCTGCAAGGCATACTATCTCAATTAAACCAAATCACAATAAACCAATGTACCTTAGCAAAATTTTGGGAGGACATATTGTCTACAAGATCATCCAAATCATCATAATACATGTACAAACATAATCATGACATCATATATACATATAATACATAAGCACATAACCATGTAACATTCATTCTAACTAGGGCCCCGTCATCAATGCATGACCATATCAACTACACATACCATGTCTCATGCATGACAACAACAACATCCTCTTCAACATGGTGACATCACTACAACCATGACAGACACCATGCATGTGAAAGAAGCATATAGAACACAAACATGAGTAGCATACGTGTAACTGACATCAATGCATGACCAACAAACACTGCCCATCCAGTCCGAGGGATGAACCATGCTCTGTTACCACTCTATAACACCCTCCTCCCACAACTACCCAAGTAAGCATCCAACCAAGGTAAACATGTGATGACTAGCTACTATGATCAGATTAAACCTCCTAGGTGAACTTCAAGAAGTGGAATTGATGGAAACAAACCATATAGAGCTTCCACATCATCAACAGAACTTCCAGGAGCCAACATAAACACTCAGATAACCAACCCTTATGACCAACTGATGTTTTAAAGCATTTAACTCTCAAAGGCTCCCATGCTATGGGCATGGATGCGTCCAGAAGGCTTTGGACTCTCCCACAACATGGTATGCTAGCATCCAAAGACTTTCCTACCCAGTGTAATGACTGTGTCCCCAAGATTTTAACCACTCTTTTACGATGAGAGCGTAGGTCACTGCCTAGAACTAAATGACACCTTTAGAATAGAAAAATAACAATGAATAATGGTGAAAATACAATCACTTGAAGAAGATCATGATTGGATCCCTACTAGCCATGATATGAATTTTGTTATACATGTCAAAAATATGTAATCTACAAGTGTAAAAGCTATATCTGAGCATAGGGGTCTCAAACTTATATGAGAATTGCTAAGAAACATTGTTCCTTTATTCCATTAGCTACATTATCATATATTAGGTCATAGATACATTGTTCATTCATTTTCAAATCAAAACATGAGGAGAGAAATAAATGATCATTGTCACAATACATGCTTATAAACAACATAATAACAACATAAATATTAAGGATACATCAGCCATAGAATCCACATATAAACCAATAAATTTATACATATGATACCGAGGAAATAACCCCTTATTAATGAATGAAAAATCCAACCTAGGATGGGACTAACACATTCCACCCAACAATAGAATGGTTGAACCAATTCTCTCTTTAGCCATTCACCCCTGTTCCATATTCCAAGCATGAATGTGGGACTCAAACCAAAAGAACTAACTAGGGAATCCCGAGGTTAAACCACCTCACCCTCATCAATAAAAACCAGGCTTTACCATAATCCATCATGTATCACTAGGCCAACACAATCATGGATGCCACCAGATTTGTCCTCCTACAACATGAGCAATTTTCCTGTCTCCTAGTGTCTCATGCTATATCGCAATCCACAATCTGATCTGGGGATCACTAGGCCCTAAATCGAGACTACTCTCTCTAGGCTTTACTGTATATCATTCCATTCACTGACAAGGATTCCCAGGCCTAATTAAGGGTAACCACCTCTAGGCTTTGCCATATATATATCACCATTAATCAGTAGAGTATTCCTAGGCCCACTAAGGCAACACAAAATGTGGCTTTACAGAAACCCACAATTTGATTGATGGGTTACTAGGCCATGTGTTCTATCATTCAAAGATCCACCTCACTAAACTTCAAATCCATCCAACAATCCAACTCAACCAAAACATGAGAACCCCATCACACCATGGATATCCGAAATTGGCAAGGTTATGCTAATAACATTTTCGCAAGTGGAAAAACCCATGCCATAACAATAAAGAACCACATGAAATACCATGCATGCTAAATCTACCAAGGAAAACACGCATGCAAATCGATACCTGAAAAAAATATTGTTTTATCTACTTGATCCTGCCCTTCCTTGCTTGCTCCTTCCTTCCTCTTGACTTCTTTTCCTTTCTTAATCCAATGCCAAAATGCTCCAAGAGAACTCTAGGTGTCCAAGAGTGAGAGGGAGAGAGAGGGAGAATAATGAGGAGATCCAAAACTGAACTGACAAAAGGTACCAACTTATCCTCGGAAACCTTTTTATCAATCAGGCCTCTATTTTCTTCATTTTCCGTTATTTTCATTCATTTTCCTTCTCACATGCAACTAATTACCCTTCGCCCCCCTTTTCTCCTAATATCCATTATTTTCATAAATAAATGTTCCAAAAATGCCATTTTTCCTTTCTAAAGCCTTTCCAATTTCCTTAGCCATAATAAACCAATGAAGACGCTTAGTCATATGTTTTTCCCAATATTCTTCTTGGAGAAAGCGTCCCATCAACCGTGGTTATTATTTTTCCTTTATTAACTTTTATTACATGGATTTTCACCAGTGTTGTTACTCTGGTCATTGTTGGCTACTAAGATCACTAAGTCCATCACCTTCCACACCCAACTTGAATGCCAAATAGAGGTCATCAACAAGATGATCATGCACATCATGCACATGTACAACTAAAAGAATTCATTTGCATGGGATGAAAGCCTCGCCTATGTCAAACACAACTACAATAGAGCTCTAGACATCTCAACTAGCCACAACCCCTTGCATGTGTGTTGGGATTCTAGCCACTATGTCCCATTGATGTTGTCATACCCCTTGCATCCACTCAAGTATATTTGGCTCATGTGTAGCCTGCAACTCATTAATCACATCCTCCATCATGTCCATGACCTATTAGATAGATAATGCTAAGTATAAACAACATCATGATCAACATCGGCTGCCACAAAAGTTCCAGGTGTGTGACAAAGTTTGTTTGCATTTGCAGAAGGAGAACCTCAATAGGGCCCACCACATATTTTCATGTTCCAATATGGGACTTACAACGTCACTAAGGTTTTACGTGAGAATTATTTGAGGCTCAACATTCCACTGTTCCTTTGCCTACACTGAATATTCAATGTGGACCACCTTTGGCCATACATTCCACCATTACTGGACACATTAAAGATTGCAAAACAACTCACACCAATAAATCTACACCCAGATTGCATAGAACATACGACAACTAATTGGATCTTGGACACACAGATCAAGAGAACTTGATAGTAGAAGATCCTAATGTCTCAAGTTGTTAAAACTACCCTACTCCTACACCAAGGCAAGTGGCTCCCCAGGGACCAAGTTTAGCAGAAGTTTCCCCATCTCATGGAGGAAATAAACCCAGAATGGGGAACATTGCTTCTTAAGGGGGAGGACTCATCCAGGTGGAAATTTATGGCCACCCGGCTATTCCTCTTGGACCCCCACCATTATTTCTTTCAGTTTCCTTAATTGTAGCAAAACTTATTATTTTTGGTAGTTTTTAGGGTGTTGAACTTCTCGAGCTATTTTGAGGCCCTAAATGACATTATTTTGGAAAATGGGAAATTGTATTGCTCACACTTGTAGTTGAAAGTTATAATCCTTAGATAGATCTTTTTAACAAAGTATCGTGCACATCAAATGGAGATCGTATGCAAAAATTATGACCCTAGGAAATTACTGTACCAATTTACCCCAACGAGGCACATAGTTTTGGCGCTTCATTCGCTAAGGTTAGGTTTTTGGATATTTATGGTTTTCCATTATTTCTGAATAATAAACAGGCCTTTGAGCCTCATTATAACATAGTTCAGAGACATGTACTCACCATATCTCTTCTCAAAGATAAGCTACCATCACCGGAGCTAGTTTATTTCCATTTTCTATGTAATCATATTTCATTCCTTTGATACTAATGAAATGACGATTTATTTATGTTTCATCTCAGTGTTTATGTTTATGTCTGTATTTCATTTCATTCTTTCACAAGTTCAGATCAACTTGGAAGGTGAGTAACTGCACGAAAGGGGGTAACTGGATTTCCCAGCTTAGAAGGGAAGGTCAGGAGTACATTTGTTTTGGTCATTATGATTGCTAGATGGAATCATAAACACATTGGGAGTGTTTCGTGGAGCAATGAGTCGGTAATTTTTCACTGAGAGGACAAGTAGGACAAGGATCGTAGCGCTAGACACTAAATGCAGGTTTGACGTTGGGAGCGGATTCTAGACTTCCTATAAAGGATGTGAATACTAGTATTACTTTGAGGGTGGAAGTGTGAACCTCTAGATTCCCTTGTTTTTAATGCAGGAATCGTATGCTTTTATTTAATGGTTAGAGAAAACATGCAAATGAATATGTGTATATCATTGTAAATATTATATTAAGATGTACTTATGAATATCCATAGACAATATGGTTATTTTTTAGTTAAAATAATGAGTATAAGTATATTTTGTTGTGATTATAAATACCATAATGAATTGTGTTATAAATCTCTAGTAAACAGTGTGCTTGTCATGCTTTCAACAATTGTCATTATAAATAGTACAATAAGTGTTCGTATAAATATGCATAGGTAGTATGTTTTGTTTTGATCAGTTTTTGGTCAGAGGTGTCATAGAAAGCCGATGATAGTGTTCCCCCAAGGGGAGGGGTTTATAACAAGCCTTAGTTGATTTTCCATGTAAATAAAATATAAGACCAAGGTCATACGATAGGTATTCAAGTTCAATGGTGGGAAAAACATCCTGATGGGTGTCACTTTCAATTTATTAATAGCTAAGGAAATTAGAAATGGCATTGGAAAAGGAAAAGAGGCATAAATGGCATTTATTTATGAAATAAAGGAAAAGAGGAGAGAGGAAGGTGAAGAGACATAGATTTTCATGAGAGGGAAAGTGGAGGAACAATGAAAGAAAATGAAAAAAATAGAGGCATCGATGATAAAAAGGATTTTTAGCATTAGTTCATAGCCTTTTAATAGTTTTGGGTCGAGCTATCCTCTATTATTTGATTATCTAATACTCTTTACAAATAATACCAATGTGCCCCAAAGTGATAAACCTTGCCTAATGTAGCCCTTGTCTGACATTTCCTTCAACTGCAACTTTAACCCTTCCAGCTAAGGCGTGCGCATCCTGTAAGGTGCTTCTAATTTTGGAGCTTCCCCTAGCACCAAATCAATAGAAAATTCTACCTCCTTCTGTGATATAGGAGCATCTAGGAGGATTGATCAAGGAGGATTGATCCAAGAGGATTGATATAGGTGGATCTATAAAAACTAACAGTCACATGGTTTTTAAGTGCTTCGTTATATAGAATTCTGATGCATCTATAAGAAAAAAAATCCTAGATCAAGTGGTATCAGAGCAGGGATTAGTTGATGTGAATTGTGTGAGTACACTAACTAGAAGTAAGCCTCAAAGGACGTGCACCATGACGAGGATACATGGCGGATGTTAAAGCTCACTAGGAAGAGAAGTGGTCTTGTTGCTGTTAAGAATTGTGAGCACGAATTACCGAGTGTGAAGCCATGGAGAATGATAAAGAAATGCACGAGTCCTTCATGCGAATGTCCAAAATGGTGGACCTCATGTATGAAGCATATGAGAAGAGAATAGAGGAGGAGACAAAAAGAACAGAAAGTGGTGTGTCATCCACATCTTCTGGCAGTTATGCATCTTATTCATCACCTTCCTTGAATGAGGAGATTAACTAGAGACTTGATGAAGAAAATTTTGAATTAAGAAGGCTACTATGAGAAGAGAAAGAGGAGAAACAAATGTCGCTATGCCAGTTGAAAGCCAAGGAAGAGGCCTTAGAAAAGCTACAACGTGACGTTCACGAGGTAAGATTAATTCTTTGACTCCATGTATTTTTCTTAATGATGATTTCTCAGTTTTTGAAAACCATGCCATAGGAAACAACTCCAAACTAGTAAGGAGAATGGGGTATGTGGGGAAGGGTCTTGGTAGGCCTCGACAGTAATGTCCAGGGTATCATAAACCCCGTCAAAGTAGATGAATTACCCCGTTGGGTAGGACTTGGGTATGTCAGGAACGAGGTTAGGGAATGTGCCAAAACAACCAGCGAACCACCTAGGACAGATGATGAGAAGCCCTCCTTAGTTCTTTTCACATCAATAGTCGAGGTAAAAGACGTTGATTTCTCTTCAGTTTCGTCTTCGCATGATAAAATTTCTATTGGAACCGTGGACGTACCCATTATAGGGACAAACATGAGACTCCTTACCGAGATGAGGTATAAGGAAGAATAAGTACTTGGTGTTAATAGCCAAGGCATAACTTAGCCATTGGAGTTTGAGAAAAGACCTTGATTCATAAGGTTGGGGTGCTCTGAAGGACAATGCTTAAAGATGTTAGAAGCTTCCATGACATTGTTGAAACCGTTAACAAAAGAAGATGATAGGAACACATCACCATCAACCTATGGTAGTATGCATTGTAGAGAAAGAGCTAAGGCAAGCTCTCGTTTCCATGATCATACCAAATACCAAAAGGAAAGGTATAAATAGTCTCAGTATTCTAATGTTCATTTGATTACAACCGTATTATTAATAATGAAACAAAATCATGGCATAGAAGAACTTGTATTTTTTGTGGATTTCATAATCGTGTGTTTGCTAAGTGTTGGAATAGAGTAGCAGCATGAAAAAGGATGAGGCCTGAAAGACCCTATCAACAACAGGAAAAGAAGAAGGTAAAGTAGATCTAGAGAAAGAAGTCCTATTCTAGTAATTGTGATAGAGGTGATCACCAAAGAGCTATGTGTTGGAGGCTCCATCTAGAGCAGTGTCACAAGGACAAAGCATCCGTGCATGAAGTAGGGGAACTAGTTGTTCTACCAAAAAATGCACCACAAGGAGATGACCGATTCACTTTGATAAGTGAGAGATGGTTCTTCTAGCTGTGGTAGAATATCATGGCCTTATTTTTTCCAATCATGTGTTGCATTTTAAACTGTAAAAGTGATGATGTGTTTTCCATCACTTGTTGCAACAACAATACTATCTCGCCTAATTTTATGTTTCATTTTAAACTATGAAAGTGATGATGTGTTTCCATCACTTGTTGAAGCAACAATGATGTTTGGCCTTGTATTGATAGCTTGAGTATTGTTTTCATTTTTATGTAAACATGACCACAGAGTGTGTGTTACAAGAGAAACATGTAATTTTCAAGATATTCTACTACAGGTTTGCAGGGGATGCAGGTGTCGGTTCATCGCTTATGGCTCTGAAGGACAAAGGTGAAGGAGAAGGAAGGATGACCTGTTAGGAAACTTGTGGTGCAAACACTGTACATAGTAGTTACAAATTATTTATTTCTTTCGGTGGACCAAAATCTTCTCTTAGTGGGGAGGATTGATCTAGGAGTATCCAGCAGGATTGATCCAGTTAGATCTCTAAAAAGTACCAGTGGCATGGTTTTTAAGTGCTCTGTTATATGCAATTTTGATGCATCTATAAGAAAAAAAATCTTGGATCATTGTGAGGTGGAAACTCTAAAATATCTATAGGAAACACAACCTAAAACTATTTTAGAATTGGGTACCTTCTCAAAACATATGCATCCTTAACTTCCTTACTGTATCGTTAGAGATATGCACTACAAATAACACACACCATTTTTTACAACTGTGCTTTGCCTACATCGTTATCACCATCCTAACTGATGTGGCTTTCTTATTCCCCTATAAAAATATTACTTCACCAACATCATCCACACACTCAATTAATTTGTCATAACAATCCACATTGGTTCTATGAATATAAAACCAATGCATGCACAACAACATATTGTATGATCCCAACAACAATATATTCGAATGTGTTGTGGTAGGAATACCATTAAAATCAAATGTACATGCTCTTATGCAATGATGAAATCACTTCTTTGTACTTGTAGCAAACTGCACTCACCAAGATTCTGCATGCACTTCTCTATTCAAACCACACTTATCCAGTAAGTCAGGACAAACCTATTTATAATTAGATCTACAGTCAATCAAAATAGAAAAAATTTGATCACAAAGCTTACCATCCATCTCAATGATAGATGTTTGATGGTCTATCTGTCTGTTATCTAGTGCTACATAGATTGAAGGAATGCTCTGACCAACATCGCAAACAATCGGTGCCTCCTTTGCACTATGTATCTGAGGCATACCACCATGATTATGTGGACAATCTCTCTTAAGGTGTTCCTTACTGCATGTCCAATAGTCCAACCATCCAGTACCATCACCTCTATGTTGCTACTGTGACCCATGTTCCTGTCTAGCTGCATTGAACTTCTTTTGTGGTGCTACGTTTTATTTCTCTTTTGCATTCTAAGGCCTTGCTCTTTTTGGCTTCCATTTACCCTTAACTTTATCCTTACCCTTCCCTTTCCATCGTTGTCGAGATTCATTCTTACAATTTCACTTTTCATAGAAATGCTTGAATTTCCCAATAACTTCCTCAAGTGACCTAGCCTCATCATACTCAATCTGATCTTTGAATGATAATGGAAAACCACTAGAAAGGAGCTGAGCTTTAGCCTTCTCATATGTAAGATAGAGTACATACCTAAAGAGCTCTAGGAATTTAGTCATGTACTCTTCATATGTCATTGATCCCATTTTTAGCTCATAGAATTCTTTGGCCTCACTGTCGTAGTACCTTTTTGACAAGCACTTCTTCCTGAAAAACCTCTTGAAGTAATGCCAAATCAATTCCTTTGTCCTGATGTCACTCATCTACTTCACATCTTCCCACCAGATATTTGCTTTACCTTTCATCCCAAGTATCCAACATTTTGCATCTTCTAGTTCCTTCAAAACTCCGTCAAAATTAGGTGGCTATGCTTTATTAAAATTTTCTGGGAAGTATACCCTCCCACTCCTCCTGCAAGGATGATAATGATGACGATCATGATGCCTATCAGAATTAGAACTATAATAATAAACGTATCCATCACCTCTCCTATCTAGAGTATCCAACAACCTACCATCTCTCGCCATGTAATATTTATCTGACATGTGACCACCATGAGACCTACTTCCATATACCCCATTAGTTTTGTCCTCCCTTACATGGCTGATTCAAAGTGGCCCTTTTCGCTACAATTATGACAGACTCTGAATGAGTATTGCATTAACCTATGCTTTTTTCTCTTGTGCTAACATGATTTTGTCATTTCCTGCCTTACAACTCCTTATTTATTCCTTCAGGCTTCTCAATGTGTCAGCTAAGTCAGAAGAGTTCCCAACACCACGCTGCTCATATGATTCATAATGATAATTTTGGTAGTCTACCATCTTGCTAGTCATTTTGATCTCTTTCCTGCAAGGCATACTATCTCAGCTAAACCAAATCACAATAAACCAATGTACCTTAGCAAAATTTTGGGAGGACATCTCGTTTGTAACATCATCCAAATCATCATAATACATGTACACACATAATCATGACATCATATATACATATAATACATAAGCACATAACCATGTAACATTCATTCTAGCTACATCCCAATCATCAATGCATGACCATATCAACTACACATACCATGTCTCATGCTTGACAACAACAACCACAGCTACGTACACTGACAATACATAATCATAAAAATCATGTAACCAATCATACACTCATGATGACACACTTCACAACAACAACATCCTCTTCCACATGGTGGCATCACTATAACCATGACAGGAACCATGCATATGCAAGAAGCATATAGAACACAAGGATGAGTACCATACATGCAACTGACATCAATGCATGACCAACACACACTGCCCGTCTAGTCTGAGGGGTTAACCATGCTCTGTTACCACTCTGTAACACCCTCCTCCCACATCTACCCAATTAAGCATCCAAACAAGGTAAACATGTGATGAGAGGTTACTATGATCGAATTCAACCTCCTAACTGAACTTCAGGAAGTGGAATCGATAGAAACACACCATATAGAGCTTCCTCGTCATCAACAGAACTTGCATGAGTGAACTTAAACACTCATATAACCAACCCTTATGACCAACTGATGTTTAGAACATTTAACTCTCGAAGGATCCCATGATATGGGCATGGATGCATCCAAAAGGCTTCAAACTCTCCCACAACATGGTATGCTAGCATCCAGGCACTTTTCTACCCAATGTTATGCTTGTGTCCCTAAGATTTCAACCATTTTTTCAGGCCCAAGGCCTAGGTCACTCCCTAGAACTAAATGACACCTTTGGAATAGAAAAATAACAATGAATAATGATGCAAATGAAATTACTTGAACAAGATCGTGACTGGACCCCTACTAGCCATGACATGCATTTTGTTATACATTTCACAAATATGTAATCTACAAGTGTAAATAACATATCTGAGAATAGGGGTCTCATACTTATTTGAGAATCGCTAAGAAACATTGTTCCTTTCTTCCATTAGCTACATTATCATATATTAGGTCATAGATACATTGTTCATTCATTTACAAATCAAAACATGAGGAGAGCCATAAATGATCATGTTAGGCCCCTACACTAGTAGTATAGGGGCCATGTTAGGCCCCTATACTACTAGTGTAGGGGCCTAACAGATCATTGTCATAATACATGCTTATAAACAACATAATGACAACACAAATATTAAGGATACATCAGCCATAGAATCCAAATATAAACCAATAAATTTATACATAGGATATCGACGAAATAACCTCTTATTAATGAGTGAAAAATCCAACTTGCGATGGGATTAACACATTCCACCCAACAATAGAATGGTTAAACCAATTCTCTCTTCAACCATTCATTTCTGTTCCATATTCCAAGCATGAATGTGGGACTCAAACTAAAAGAAATAACTAGGGAATCCCAAGGCTGAACCACCTCACCCTCATCAATAACAACCAGGCCTACCGAAATCCATCATGTATCACCAGGCCAACACAAGAATGGATGCCACTAGATTTTTCCTCCTAAAACATGACGAATTTTCCTGTCTCCTAGTCTCTCATGCTATGCCGCAATCCACAATTTGATCTAGGGATCACTAGGCCATAAACCAAGACTACACTCTCTAGGCTTTACCGTATATCCCACCATTCACCCACAAGGATTCCTAGGCTTAATCAAGGGTAAACACCTCTAGGATTTGCCATATATATCACCATTAATCAGTAGAGTATTCCTAGGCCCACTAAGGAAATACAAAATGTGGCTTTATGGTACCCACAATTTGATTGAGGGGTTACTAGGACATGTGTTCTATCATTCAGAGATCCACCTCACTCAACTTCAAATCCGTTCAACAATCCAACTCAACTAAAACATGAGAAACCCATCACACCATGGATATCCAGAATTGGCAAGGCAATTCTAATAAAATTTCCACACTTGGAAAAACCCATGCAATAACAATAAAGAACCGCATGCAATACCATGCATGCTATATCTACCAAGGGAACACACATGCAAATCGATACCTGAAAAAAATATTGTTTAGCTACTTGATCCTGCCCTTCCTTGCTTGCTCCTTCCTTCCTCTTGACTTCTTTTCCTTTTTTGATCCACTACCAAAATGCTCCAAGAAAACTCTAAGTGTCCAAGAGTGAGAGAGAGAGAGAGAGGGAGAATAATGAGAGAGATCCAAAACTGAACTGACAAAAGGTAACAACTTATCCTCGGAAACCTTTTTATCAATTAGGCCTGTATTTTATTCATTTTTTATTATTTTCCTTCATTTTCCTCCTCACATGCAACCAATTACCTTTCACCTTGCTCTTCTCCTAATTTCCATTATTTTCATAAATAAATGTGCCAAAAATTCCATTTTTCCTTTCTAAAGCCTTTTCCAATTTCCTTAGCCATAATAAACCAATCAACACCCTTAGTCATATGTTTTTCCCAACATTCTTCTTGGAGCAAGTGTCCCCTTAACCGTGGTTATTATTTTTCCTTTGTTGATTTGAGGCTTCTGTGATCCATATCAAGTTTAAGAGAAATTCTTCGGCATAAATCACAAGATAAATCATTTGTTGATGTGTTTCGAACCAACTAGTGTGGTTCATCGTTAGGACAAGTTGAAGAAACAGACCCATCTTAACATGTTAAATAGTCCAAGCAGAGCCTCCAATGGCTATCTTGACCAACGACTAATTTTTACTTTAGGACCAAAGTCATAAAAATTATTATAATTTAATGGAAATTAGTTATATTAGGTGACCAATAAAAAATATATAAATATATAAAATAATTTAAATGGTGTTAATGGTTAGTTAAAAAGGTATTGTTTGATAATTAAAATTATAAGTTATTTAGTATTTAAATCGGAATTAGTTATATAAAGGACATTTTCTTATAATACATGTATAAATTATATGTGTATATATATAAATATAAAGTAATATACATAAAAGTTAGTTAGAATTAATAAAAATATTGGAACGAGAAAATAAAGTTAACTTAAATAATAATAATAATAATAATAAGATAAATAAATAATAAATAAATCAAGCCAGCGACACATTCTGAAAAGAAGAAGAATAAGAATAGGATCAAAAGAAAACTACAGAGCCAAAAGGAGAAACCCTAGGAGGAAGGAAAAGACAAGGTTCCAAGGAAAAAGATCCGCGAAATTCAGAAAAACATTGAAAGCCAGAAAAAGCGAGACTAGGAAGAAAGGGCAGGGATCTAGCAACTATTGATCTTCCAGCCGTCATCTCTATTGAGATTGCTCGGCCTTCTTTCAATTTCAATAGCTTCCTTGAATTTACGGTGATGGAACTATGCAACCTTGGCAATAACCTTGGCCTCCTCAACACACACCTGATGCTTGATCTTTTCTGCATGCTTTGCCAGCGCTGAAGACTTGGTTCTCCCATGTGTTAGGTCAGCTGCATGTTCGCTGATCCTTTGATGGATGGAGCACCCTATTTCCCCGATATAAGGGGTCCCACAAGAACAAGGTATCAAGTAGACACCCTTCATATCTTTAGGGTCAATGGGATGTTTCACTGATCAGAGGGATTTGTGAATAGTGTTGACGGGCCTGAAGGTTGAAGGAATATCATACTTCTTAAGAATCGACGCAATCTTGTCTGTGGTTCCCTGGACACAGGGAAGATGGACACCTAGCTGGACATAGGCAAGATGGACACCTACTATTTTTCCTTTATTAACTTTTATTACAGGCATTTTTCACCAGTGTTGTTACACTCTGGTCATTGTTGGCTACCAAGATCACTAAGTCCATGACCTTCCACACCCAAATTGATTTCCAAATAGAGGTCATCAAAAATATAATCATGCACATCATGCGCATGTACAACTCAAAGCATCCATTTACATGGGACGAAAGCCTCCACTATGTCCAACATAGATACAGTAGAGCTATACACATCTCAACTAGCCACAACCCCTTGCATGTGTGTTGGGATTCTAGCCACTATGTCCCATCGACGTTGTCATACCCCTTTCAGCCACTCAAGTAGATTGGATCACATGTGTCTAGTCTGCGACTCATTAAGCAAATCCTCCATCATGTCCATGACAAATTAGACAGATGATGCTAAGTATAAACAACATCATGATCAACATCGGCTGCCACAGAAGTTCCAGGTGTGTGAAAATGTTTGTTAAGATTTGCAGAAGGAGAACCTCAATAGGGCCCACCGCATATTTTCATGCTCCAATATGGGACTTACAACATCACTAAGGTTTTACGTGAGAATTATTAAAAGCTCAACATTCCATTGTTCCTTTGCCTACACCCAATCTTCAATGTGGACCACCTTTGGCCATACTTTCCACCATTGCTAGACACATCAGAGATTGCAAAACAACTCACACCAATAAATCTAGACCAAATTGCATAGAACATACCACAATCGATTGGATCTTGGACACACAGATCAAGACAGCTTGATAGTATAAGATCCAAATGTATTAGGTTGTTAAAACTACCCAACTCCTACACCAAGGCAAGTGGCTCCCCAGGGACCAAGTTTAGCAGAAGTTTCCCCATCGCACAGAGGAAATCAAAACACAATGGGGACCATTGCTTCCTAAGGGGCGAGGAATCATCTAGGTAGATATTTGTGGCCTCCCAACTATTCCTCTTGGACCCCCACCATTATTTCATTCAGTTTCCTTAATTGTAGCAAAACTTACTATTTTTGGTAGTTTTTAGGGTCTTGAACTTTTCAAGTTGTTTTGAGGCCCTAAATGACATTCTTTTGGAAAATGGGAAATTGTATTGCTGACACTTGTAGTTGAAATTTATAGTCCTTGGATGGATCTTTCTAACAAAGTATCGTGCACATCAAATGGAGATCATATGAAAAAATTACAACCCTAGGAAATTGATGTACCTGTTAGCCTCCTGTTGCGACAGGTGTTCATTTTTCATGATTGACAATTTTTACATGCCAAATATGTCATACTTCGCATGTTGCAGTGTTCCATATTTCCAAAAAGAGGTTAAAGAAGACACTGTGAAAGTGTGCCAATCCTTATGCCACTGCTGAATTCCAATTTTGATGACTCAACCATTTTGTTCTATAAAAGGGAGGGCCAAATAGCTTAAACTTAGTCTCCCTAGGTTTCAATTTCCCGTTTTAGAATATAGAGAATGATATATGTGCAAACAGTTTAATCTTGGCAGATTTGTAGATAGGTAGAGAATCAAAGGAGCCCAACTGCTTAATCTGGGCCCTTGGCAGAAATAAGTGTAGACTTAGATAGGATAACAGAAAAAAGAAAAAATTTGTAAAGCTGGGTCTACAAGTCTAAGTGCACCCAAACCAAAGAGAAGAAAAAATGTTAGGATGCTAGGCTGGGTAGGTAGTTTTGAGGTTGTAGAATGATGATTCATGATCAATTTTGTGTTTCTAAGTGTTATATCTTTTTAGATCACAGTCATGATGCAGTTTTCATCTAGAGGAAGTCAAGATGGGCATAACTAAATCCCCTATTCATTCTTATTCCCCAAATCACTCACTAATTTTCCCAAAAGAGGTCAAGATCTGCTTGATGCCTCTTAAGTCATCATTTTCCACATCATTGGCCTTGGTGAAGATCTGCTTCACTCAAGGATTTCCATTCTTCCGTTACAAAGTCCTATTCCCCCAAAAATGGCCTAAGGTTCCTTACCTTAGCGTTTTCTCATCATCTCCATATTAACTACTGACTATATTATATAGCCCCCTATCTATTTCCCTTTCCCCTACTAAATCTATACTAAATAACTCCCCTATATACATACCCCACCCTCTAGCACTATAGCTATGTATTTATCAGTTCTGGGACATAATAGTCCACCTGGGACTATCATGAACCCATCCGCGTCCTAACAGGAGTTGGTGTGACACCTGGTCATGTTAACAACCTTTTCCCCTAACCCTAAACCTACAAAACCCACTTCTTTGCCCTTATCCTAAAGTTTTGTTCATATATATTCAAACCCCGCTCGTTTAACACCCACGAAAACCCGCATTTTCCTAAGTCTTCACCCTCCCCGCCGCGCTATATCAAAAATCGAATATTCGCGCCCGTCCATTATTCTCCCGCCAGCTCCGCACTCCGTCCACCGTCGGATCGGGCCCTCCCCATCCGACGGCTCTTGGTGATTTCGGAGGCGCCCCGCTGCTCGGTCGTTAGCTTCCGATAGCGAGGCGGTTTTTCCGCCATACCCAAAGACACTTGTCCACTTCCTATTGCATTGGAGGGTCTCTCACGGATACCGCCCCCATACAGAAAGTGGTCCGATGAAACTGCTTTCCACCTTTTGTACACTCGCCCCATGTCGCCTGTCCAGTTCCACGTGTCTGCCAAGTCACCTTCACCACGTCATCTGCACACGTTGGGCCTCTGCCGAGTCACCCCTGCCATGTCATCAACTGTACATGCTGACGTCACCCTGCCACGTCATCCGCTGTACCATGGTCCCACCCACTGATGTCATGCTGACATCATCAACAATTTTTGAGGCGAAAGGCGAAAATCGTGCTTAGGAGGCCTGGATTCAAATTTCGAGGCAGTTTTTGATGCGCAATTAGCGCCTAGCGCTAATCGTGCATGGCTACAAGGAAAGGGCCAAAGTGTAAAATCCCTCATTGCGCAGCCCCCAGCAAGCCCAAAAGGCACCGAATGACCCGTTTTTCTTCGCGAGGCATCCAGAGAGGAACAAAAGATGATTCTAAAGAAAACAGAGGGCCAAACAGTGGCCATTAAGTTTGATTTGACCCGCAGCGAGAGAGAAACCAACCCAATTCATTTGTCAAAGAGTATCAGAGGAGAGATGAAGCGGCAAAGAGTATCAGTTAATTTTTTAATGGAAATCTTCAATTCCCAAGGCAGGTCAGCATTAATTGGCCTCCAGCAGAGTCAAGTCAGGAGGTGTAAGCCCATCCCAGCTCTCAAATCACAGTTAAAGCACTTAAAGCCACCGAACTACAATGGAGCAGAAGTCCATGCGCAGTTATTACAGAAGCACTGCACCAAGCCACCAAGGACAACGCATTGATTCAGTTCTGATACGGCTTCCCTCAGTGCAGCTCAAAGATATTTTTTGCATTTATAAGTTTAGGTTAAAGTAATCATTCACTTTCAGACCTATTTAGGTCACAGCTGTAATAAACAATTTTGGAGAATCTTCCCTATATATACCACCCACTGTATTGTTTCAAGGGTTGGTTGATTGATAACTTTTCATTAGAGACTCGCACTGTATGTCTGATACTTTTCTTTAATCAAAGATTGCTGAAGAGATTGGAAGAATGACTGCCTGATGTGTTGTTACTGGTCTCTAGAGACAGAATGATGGAATTCTTGTGCTGCAACATGAATCAATAAGTGCCTCTTACCTCTGTTTTCATTTTTCACCATCTAAATAGCAAAAAGAAAGATTAGTTTAGAACTTGTTTAACTGCACTCTAGGCTCAATTTCTGCTATTTCTTTATGTTTTTTCATCTGAAATGAACTGGACATGAATATGAATTCCTTGTGGCTCATATTTACTCTTATTCACATGTGTTTGACAGTTATCTAGGGATTCTTTACTGCCCCTAAATAGAGATCATCCACTTTCTCTGTTAAGCTGACTGAGAGATTCTTAATTGCCTCTCCTTCCTTAGCATTCTTTCCATCCTTTAAAATTTGGAAAATTGTTTCATGTGCAGCTACCTTGCTCCTAATTCTTCTTGTGACCAATAAAACGCACTGGAAGTCTTATTCCCTTGACTCCATGCCCAATGGTTTGAAACTTTCACACTACACTTGCCTCTTTACTTGAAAACATCAATTTCCCCACCAAAACACAAACACAAAAAATCCCTGAACTCAATAGCTAGCCTAAAATCATCATCAACAAAGCTAAATCATAAAGAGAGAGCCCTCTGTGACTGCAAGTGGGCTAGAACCTGCAGTCCAAAGTTGGTTTGTGATTACCTCGGCCGTATCCCTTTACTCCGACCTGGGGGACAACTTGAGTGATAACAGTAACAATTTACCCCAATGAAGCCCATAATTTTGGCACTTCATCCCCTAATGTTAGGGTTTTGAGTATTTATGGTTTTCCATTATTTTTGAATAATAAGTATGCTTTTGAGCCTCATTGTAACGCAGTTCAGAGACATGTACTCACCATATCTCTTCTCAAAGATAAGCTACCATCACCTGAGCTAGTTTATTTCCATTTTGTATGTAAGCATATTTCATTTCTTTGATATTAATGAAATGAAGATTTATTTATTTTTCACCTCAGTGTTTATGTTTATATCTGTATTTCATTTCATTCTTTCACAAGTCTGGATCAACCTTGAAGGTGAGTGACTACACAAAAGGGGGTGACTGGATTTCCCAGCTTAGAAGGGAAGGTCAGAAGTACATTTCTTTTGGTCATTATGATTGCTAGATGGAATCATAAACACATTGGGAGTGTTCCTTGGAACAATGAGTCGGTAAATTTTCACTGAGAGAACAAGTAGCACAAGGATCATAACGCTAGACACTAAATGCAGGTTTGACTTTGGGAGTCAATTCTAGACTTCCTAGAAGGGATGTCAATCCTAGTATTACTTTGAGGGTGGAAGTGTTAATCTCTAGATTCCCTTTTTGCTAATGCAAGAATTGTATCCTTTTATTTATTGGTTAGTTGAAATGTGCATATGTATATGTGTATATCATTATAGATATTATATTGAGATGTCCTTATAAATATCCATAGACAATATGGTTATTTTGTAGTTCAAAAAATGAGTATAAGTATATGTTGTTATGATTGTAAATACCATAATGAGTTGTGTTATAAAGCTCTACTAAACAGTGTGATTGTCATGTTTTCAGTAATGGTCATTGTAAATACTGCAACAAGTGTTGGCATAAAGCTACATAGGTAGTATGTTTTGTTTTGAACAGTTGTTGGTCATAGGTGTCATAGATCACTGATGATAGTGTTCCCCCAAGGGGAGGGGTTTATAACAATCCTTAGTTGATTTTCCATGTAAATAAAATATAAGACCAAGGTCATGGGATAGATATTCCAAGTTCAATGGTGGGAAAAACATCCTAATGAGTGTCACTTTCAGTTTATTAATAGCTAAGGAAATTAGAAAAGGCATTGGCAAAGGCAAAGAGGCATAAATGGCGTTTATTTACGAAATAAACAAAAATAGGAGAAAGGAAGGTGAAGAGACATAGATTTTCATGAGAGGGAAAGTGGAGGAACAATGAAAGAAAATGAAAAGAAATAGAGGCATCTATGATAAAAAGGATTTTGAGGATTAGTCCATAGCCTTTTAATAGTCTTGGGTGGAGCTATCCTTTATTCTCTCATTATCTAATACACTTGCACACTTGGAGAATTATTGGAGCATGCTTGGATCCTTATAGCTTCACTTGGATTGGAGAAGGATGGCAAAGGAAAGAACGAAAGTGAAAGGGAACACATGGAAAGGAAACTACAATTGGATTTCTCTGTAGGTAATAGGTTTCATGTATAATTTTCTTGTTGCTTTATGGATACATGGTATATTCATGTGATTTCTTTGTTATATGTTGTCATTGGCATGGATATTTCCTTGGATTGGAAATGGTTTTAGGCTTTCCTTATCATTTCCTGGATTTCCATGGTGTATTTTGTTTTTCCACTTGATTATTTTCTGATTGGTGCTCATAATTCCTTATGGCCGTGGGTTGGAACAAACGCTTTGGAAGCCCTGGAATAGCTTAGGTTGAGTTACTAGTCCCTGAGCCTAGGTTGGGACAAACACTTTGGGGTCCTTGATGGGCTGGGTTACTCGTCCCTAGAGTTGGGTTGGAAAAATGATCTAGAGCACTAGAAGGTTGTGGGTTGAGTTACTGGTTCCTATAGCCTTAGATATCTTGGGTAGATACTAATCTAGTTGGTGTTAGTGATGTCCAAACTTAGAGGTGGAATAATTGTGGTTGATGGTTGAGGTGGTTTGGCCTCTGGAATCACTTGTTTGTTTTTTTTTGGTTTATTCCATGAGATCCCACATTCATGCTTGGAATGTGGCATGTGAATGATTGGTTGAAAGAGATATTTAGTTAAGCCCGATCTATGGTCAAGTTGTATGTGGAAGTCCCTTACTTGGTTGGTATGTTCATATATTAATATAAGACATTTCCTTATGTGATCTATGAGCATATTCATTGAATATGATGGTGATGTTATGGCTATGTTGCCATGGTTTCTATGTTGTTTATTTGTTGGTTATATGATGGTTATATGATGTATATTATCTATGGATTTTCTCATGTTTTGATGATTAAATGAATGGTTGATGAATGTGTGGAATAATAAGTATTTTTGTAGCTATGTGGAGAGGAAATAGGGCCTTCTGGGTGATTCTTTGGTTAATCTCAGACTATTATGATCAAATATACATTCATGAGTTGTAGCTTACATGTTTGCTACGTGTTTAATGAAATGTCTAGTGAGTTCTAGGAAATCTAGGTCAAAATTTTTACTTGAGTTTGAATTTTTAGCTTTATTTTCATGTTAATCATGCTCTTGGAAAGTCTCAGAAAATTCTACATAGTCGCCTCTAGGTTGCCCTCGAATTGTGGCTCATATCTTGAGACCATACTCTCTGGACTAGATATTTCGGGTTGCAACTGCATGGAGGCACTGTTGTGCGTGTAGTTGGAGGGTCATAATTGCACCCTTGTATGATTTTTCATGAGATTGGGGGTTAGGTAGGAGAAAAATAGCTTCAACTCAAGTTTTGGTTACTTTGGGTGGTTTTTTGGCCGTTGAATTTCCTATAAGCCTTGAGGGAACTTTGTGAGTTGTCATTTATTGGCCCCACTTCCTTAACTAGAGTTGGGAGGTTATGGCATGTCATAGTAAATCTTCATCTTATGTTTACCTGGGTAGGTTGGTGAAATTGACTAAATGTGGGGGGAGTGGTTAAATATTTATTCAAATTTTCCACTCTAAAATCAATATGAAAGAAAATAAGATATTGAGTCAATCTGTATCATACCTCACCTTTTTTTGACGCTTTCGGTCCCCAAAAGTTTCTTTTGAATGAGGTGAAGAAAGCTTCCCCCCACCTTCTCTCTAGTGTAGCATTTAGCTTTCTTTATAAGATAATTTTTAAACCCAATAAACGAAAGGGAATGTAGCCTTTGTCTTGTAGTCTTCTGCAAAAAGTGTATTTTTGGTCAACTTTGGCTAAGCATCTAGTTCCAAATCCTCTATAGAAGGTAGTACTTGTTACCCTTTCTAATCCAACATAGAAGGATAATAAAGCTTTGGATTCTCTACATTTTCCACTAAGTAAATGTGCATATATGGGGGTAGACAAAGTCTATAGGTGTTATCTCCCACCTTTTCCAATATCTCTAAGGCACCCATATCATAGCACCTTGATCTTCTTACTAGTACCCTATAGCATCTTCTTTCTCAATTGTAATTGTACTCCCCCCCCATATTGATTGACTTCCTTATTCTATGTTTATCGTCCCTAGCCTAGTATTTTTCCTATCACTTCTATAGTGTCTCCCGTACCTATAAATGGAATTTCTTGAACTTATCATCAAATTTTTCTACCCTGAATGCATCCTCCTTGCTTTCCATGCGGAATCTCCAAAAGTTCATGTGGAAAGTGTCTAAAACAAGTTTCAAGTGGGGATATACAAGTATAAGTGTGGACTTATCTACTCTAAAACCCTCGTATGTATCATATTTTAGTCATAGCTTTTCAGATGCTTTTAATTTAATTCTCTCAAAACTTGCACCAAAGTCTTGTTGACTACTTTTTTCCCCCATTTATTAGTGGATGGAATGTTGTAGACCTCTTCAACTTTGTGTTAATCTTCTACAATAATGTATTAAAAAATGTACAAATAAAACTTGTGTCCTTTTTGAAATGATGCAAATAGTTATTCCAATGTTGCACCGAATAAGACACTGAGAGGGGGGTATTCCATTGTTAGCAAGTGGTAGATTACATTTTAGGGGTTGTATCTCCTTCAAATAATGGTTGCTAAGAAATGAGGGCTAGGAGTACCGTTCAGTAGGAATTGATAAATGAAGGGTAGTAGCTCCTTTTAGTGGTACTTGATAAACCTGGGTAGTTGCTCCTTTCAGTGGTGGATGATAAATCATGGATAGTAGTTCCTTTCAGTGGTACCTAATAAATCAAGGGTAGTAACCCCTTTTACTGGTATTTCATAAATTGGGGAGTGGTATCTTCCCTAAGGTTGGATTATAAGAAACTTGCATGTAAAATATTGCAAAGAGTGATGAAATAACAAGTTGTAGTTGACCTCTACCAAACGAATACAGAAGAATATTTATGTCTTTAAATTTGCATATGTGTTTGTTAATGATTATGTTGTTTCACATTATTGATTTATGATGTTTATTAAATGAATTGTTTTCAAATAGATTGAAAAGTCTAATTTGGAAATATAATTTGGTTACACTACTAATTCACCATCGCTTCTCTCTTTATTGTCTTGTTTCCAATAACTAGTAGCATAAGTTCAAAATTTTGAGTTTGCTAAGACCTCCCCTAACTAAGGCATCTTGTAAATGAAACCTCATATAAATAAATTGGCTGCACCACACCTTGACATACAAGAAGATAGCTAAACAAAAGACTCAGTTAGCACTGTAAACAAAAAAATAGTGAATCATGACATGTAGTGGGTTGACCCTCCAAACATTTGGGTTCGATGATTACCATACTCAAGTTAATATATATTTTAATTACTTTTAATATATATATATATATATATATAGATATATATATATATATATATATATATATATATATATATATATATATATATATATATATATATATATATATATATATATATACATATAGATATATATACATATATACATATATATATATATACATATATATATATATATTACACCTTTTACTTATTTTAATATATATTTTAACTAGTGCAAGGTGACTTGTAAATGAGGATAAGAATCAATCCATAATAAACATCTATTCAAATTGCTAAGAAAAAAATTAAAAAAAATCATAAGAATTGTCTAATTATAGCTTTATTTAAAATTATAATTATTATTAATGATAAAAATAATTAATATATTAGTTAAATATATATACATTAAAAAACACATAACTAGGTTTTTAACCATACTCCCACTTTTTATGAAGATTTTTAAATGCAATATTATGGCTTACTAATATAGAGGGTGCCCCAAAAATAGTAAACCCCTGTATATGGAATTTTTTTAAACTAATAAATGTAAATGAAAAAATAAAAAATAAAAAAAACACAATAAAACCTTTAATTTGTATATACTACTAAAAAGATGTAGTCTAATTTATAGAAGAAACGACATTTTTCATGACATTTTTTTCTGTTTAATTCGAAACTCCAGTGACCAAGGTTTTTTTCAAAGTGCTAGATCAATCATGTATTCAAAAATATATTTTAAATAACAAAAAAATCTTGAAATTGTATTACCATTTTAATAAATTCTAATGAAGAAAATTATTTTTAGACTACGCCCTACTAAAAATATTCTATAAAAAATAACAATCCTAAAAATTCAAATATAATTATAAACATAACTATTAATATAACACATGTCTATTTCAAAACTCCTTACAACTTATTGTCATCCAAAAACTCATCTAACACCACACCACCGTGAATTTCCAGTGCCCTTTCATTATAAGCGGCACTATCGTAACCGCTAAGGTGGTTGCTCCTAATCTTCCAATACTTCGTGAAAAACAAACGTTTTTTGGACATCAAGGCTAGCCATAGTGGAATAGACGTTGAAGAGGGATTAAAGTTCTATAATTATAATTAATATTAATATTAAGGAATATATCTTAAATTATCTTTTAAGATTGGAGACGGATTAAATTTTTGTAAGTATATTAAAATGAAATGAAATCATATTTTAAGGTTTATGAGACTAAAAATAGTATATGAGATCACTAGTTCCCTGTTTTCTACTTTTTGCAATTCAATGTTTTTTCCGATTCAAATTGATGATGAGTTGGCCCAACCTTCCAACAAACCCCTTTCTAAAAAGACAATGCTAAGAAATTGATGTTAACATGTTCTCATAACTTTCTCTGATGTCCTTGAATGCATCACATTCCAAAATGAATTGTTTTTCCGATTCCACAGCCCCAGACATGCAAAATGTACACACATGTTCTTCCAAAGCTTCTTTGGGCCTTTTCCAGCATCCTATTTCACACTGAAGTTGATGTGAGTTGGTCCTTAATTGAGCAATAAGAACCTCGCCCCCCGCCCACCCCCCCCCCCCCCCCCCCAACGAAATGATAGCTCCAATGAACTCTTTTTGTTGCAGATCACATAGGTTTGAATTCCTCAATGTAATATTTCACTTTCTACCCAACCCTTTTCCCCATACCTTCTACGAAACTTATCCATAACAAAATCCTTTAGCTCCTTTCTATTTGTGGGACAGAGATTGAGGTAGATATTTCATTTTTGCATCCATGTGTAGTTTTTGTTTCAACCATGTTTTCTTTCTTTCACTCATGCATTCATTGAAGATAAAATTAGGTCATCCACTACTCTCGTCTGCTCAATTCTTTTTAGATATCTTATAAGGTGCACCATAGCAATTGCTTCAATGGGAGTTTCACTGAACATTATCTCATAAGGTACTGAACTTTTTATCTTGAACTTGCTCATGATCAAGCATTTTTGGATTTTCTCAATTTGTTTCCCTTTTGAGATAGGAGTGTTGTTAGCCCATAATTCACACCCATATAGCATCACTAGACAAACTAGGCGTGCAAGAAGAACTTCAATCATCTTCCAATCCCGTAACTATGTCTCTCCACATCACTTTTGAAGAGAATATAATGCTTTCCACCCTCCCAAAATTCTCTTCTTTATACAGTCCTCCCAATTGAGTTTGTTGTTGAAATCAATAACAATGTACTTATACTCATTTACTTCTTCAAGATTGTGTCTTTCAAAGAAGAAAGTATGCTGGTTCGACTTCCTTTTATTAGAGAAAATAACTTTTTTGTTCTTGCTAGTATTAACTTGCATCCCCACTTCTACACAAAAATTTTCAAGTGCATATAAGTGCATTTGCAGTCCATGGGTCAATTTAGAAATCAATAAAATATCATAGCATACAAAAGAAGCTTTATCACAAAATCCCCCAACTAAACACAATCTCTGCCTTGTAGATTTAGCCACTCTTCCATTTTATCAATATATAGACCAAAAAGATTAAGGGATAGAGGGAAACCTTGCGTGACTCCATTGTCACTTCTAAAGTTGTCTAAAATACCTGTTAAGGTTCTAATTTTGACTTTCACTTCTTCATAAAGTCTATGGAAAACAACTCTATAATGCACGGGAATTTCAAGTTCTTCCATTCTACACCACAACTTATCCCTAGGGATTGTGTCAAATGATTTTTTGAAGCCAACAAAGCAACAAAATACTTCTTCTTTGTCCTCCCAAACCTTTTCAACAATGTGTCTCAACGTGATACCATGATCCACTGTAGAATTTTTCGGCCTAAAACCTACTTGTCCTCTTGCCCTCTTTTCTTTTACTTCTGCCCACTTACTAATTTTGTCTTCTACCATACTGCTGAAAAGCTTTGCAAAGAAAGGATTGAGCATAATTGTTCTATATTTGGATGGATTATTAATGTATCCACTTGTAAAAAGGGGCATTGCTATGCCAGTAGTCTAGTCTCCTGGAAATCCTTTCTGAATGATGTTGTTGAATATTTCCATGATGTGTGGTTCAAGAGTGTTCATTCCCCATTTTAGATACTTTTCTTAAAGTTCAACCAAGTTCTTTTCCTTTCTTTTTTTCAGCTTCTTAATTTGAATTTGTGTTGATCGTCGGGGGGAGGGGATCTGCCTTAGATTCTTTCTCATAGAGTTGCCTTGCATATTCAAACCATTGATTGGCTGTAATATTATTTTCAATTTTCTTCTTCCTTGGTTGCAGATCCTCTGAGAAAAGCATTGGATTATTCTTGCTTAACTATATTAACTATTATCTCCTTGTTTGCATGAACTCATCTTTTTTCCTTTTTATTATATTCTTATATAACTTTACATTCATCTTCTCCTTTCCTGCCTGCTTCGACGTTCTACTTGCCATTTTGCATTCCTCATCAATCTAAGCATTTACAAAAAACAATTTGACTCTGATTTTCTATTTTTTGCTCTTTTGCACTTCTCAAGTGCACTTTGAATTATATTTGTTAACTCATGACTCTTAAAGCTTTTGAAACCAATTTTATCCTTCTGAATTAATATCTCTAACATTGTCTTGAAGATAGTACTTTTTCTTGTGTTAGAAGAAATTTTCCCCTTGATAGTGATTGTCGAGAGCATTGGTTTTTCCTCATATGCTTCCTTTCTTCTAACCATGATAACCTTATATAAATTGGGTTATGGTATGATTTTAACTCCCAAATATGCTCTCCAATACTAACTTGGTCTATCCTTTCTATCAAGCTTTGTGAACACATCACTAAAATTATATCATAAAATTATTTCTTCATGTTTAATTTCATTACGTTCAGAGGAATGAGATTCAGTGCGAAGGGAATATTGTTATATAAGATAATATTAAAAAATTAAGAAATAAAGCGTTAAATAATAAATTATTACCAATATACCAATTAATTTAAATTTATTCTAAAATTGAATTTATTAATTTGGAAACTTATTAAAATATAATATAGAAATAAAAGTTTATAATTTAAAATTGAATTTATTTTAGTAGTTAATAAATTTATATTTAAAATAAATTTAAATTATTGTCAATGGTTTAATATTACTTATAATTTTATATTATAAGGTATCTACGCAAAATATATTTTATATATTTAATTATTAATTATTAAATGAAAAATGTAAATAAAATGAAAAATATAATATAGAAAAATAACTATTAAATTTAACATTATTAATTAATATATTCAAATACAAAATTTTATTTGTATTATTTTAAAGATAAATATCATTTTAAAAAAACTTATGTTGTAATGATAAACTTTCGAAAGAAAGCTAAATAATAAATAAGCTTTTTTAAATATTAATAGATACATATTTAATATTAATAAACATATTTTAGGGTAAAAGTAGATGAGTGCAACTTTCACCATTAATGACTATTACAACATTTTTTTGATATACAACATTTTAAGTTGTGACATCAAGGTATTTGTGAGATGTCTCTTAAACACTAAACACTTTTTAGACAACAAATGTTTATAATCTTTGTTACATATCTTGATGAATTAAGCATGCTTCTTACCACAACCATAATAGAATCACCATATATGCATAAGTTAACATCCTCACGAGAGTCACACTATAATTTTGAATTGTTTGACTATCCTCATTTTTTACTGGATCTACTCAAAAATTGAAATTTTGTAATGCAACAGATTTGAACACATCAGAAAACAAAATTCCTTCTATTGAAACCAACAGACTTACCTATACTCTTTTTTTTTTTTTAATCTTCTAAGAATTGAGAATTCTAAGCTCCTTTGTTGATTGAATTTACTAAGAAATTGAGAATTCTAAGCTCGCAGCAAACTCCCTTATTTTCTTTTGGTCATATAAAACACAAAACACATATGTACACAAAATCTACAATTAAAAAACCACTCTTTGTGTGTTATCTAGTGTTCTATAAATCTTATGGTAAATCTTATGGTTTGTTGGTTGCAAGTATAGTTGGAAAAAGTTTATGCCCTGTGGATTTATATGTATCCAAATGCTATAAACATATTTTAGGGTAAAAGTAGATGAGTGCAACTTTGACCATTAATGACTATTACAACGTTTTTTTGATATACAACATTTTAAGTTGTGACATCAAGGTATTTGTGAGATGTCTCTTAAACACTAAACACTTTTTAGACAACAAATGTTTATAATCTTTGTTACATATCTTGATGAATTAAGCATGCTTCTTACCATAACCATAATAGAATCACCATACATGCATAAGTTAACATCCTGACGAGATTCACACTATAAACATCTTCACGAGAGTCACACTATAATTTTGAATTGTTTGACTATCCTCATTTTTTACTGGATCTACTCAAAAATTGAAATTTTGTAATGCAACAGATTTGAACACATCAGAAAACAAAATTCCTTCTATTGAAACCAACAGACTTACCTATACTCTTTTTTTTTTTTAATCTTCTAAGAATTGAGAATTCTAAGCTCCCAGCAAACTCCCTTATTTTCTTTTGGTCATACAAAACACAAAACACATGTGTACACAAAATCTACATTTAAAAAACCACTCTTTGTGTGTTATATAGTGTTCTATAAATCTTATGGTAAATCTTATGGTTTGTTGGTTGCAAGTATAGTTGGAAAAAGTTTATGCCCTGTGGATTTATATGTATCCAAATGCTAGATTATCAAGTTATAAAGCCTGTCAATGCCCAACTCCCTTGACATATTATGCACCCCTCAATGCCCAACTCGCACATTGTGCATACCCATTAACTCTTGGAAGGTACCTAGCAAACTCCTATAACATATAACAACAGAAAAGTTCAAACAAAATTTTAATCAAATTAAAATTCAAACGCAAACTCTACTCACTCCTTCGCAGAACGGATCCAAAACACTCCACAATGGTAGTAATGATATTGAACTAATACATATATAGCTTGCCATCTTAAACTCTTATGGCCCTTTACATCATAAAACTCTTCAAAACACTTGAAAATATAGTCATACATCATAAAAACTTATATACATAAACCCTTCTGAATATAATGTTATCTTTTGAAATAATATTAACGCACGAACGAAAACAAATAGAAGCTACTTCAATTACGTGAATAGAAGTTAAATAATTCAATGTTTTGTACCTAGCCGAGAACAAAAATGGGTAACATGCAATTCAAAATAAGAAAAAATGCCAACCCAGCCTCTAACTGGATACCAACCTAACAAAACTTAATTGATTTTAAAGAGGAAATGGGTGAAAAAACCATATATCATATATGGCCTCTATAGCATATATATTCATCCTGTAGGCCTTTCATTCCTTAGCAATATGGCCACTAGCTATGCCTCTAGACATGTTGTGTTGAGGGTTTGCGG
This sequence comes from Pinus tabuliformis, assembly GCA_031772625.1. Classification (NCBI taxonomy): domain Eukaryota; kingdom Viridiplantae; phylum Streptophyta; class Pinopsida; order Pinales; family Pinaceae; genus Pinus; species Pinus tabuliformis. The sequence goes on along the minus strand of CM062814.1, from coordinate 581,852,012 downwards.
GTTGTGAAAGCCTCTGTAATGACAATTATTCTGTAGCTAATTCGCCCTTCAGCAAACCCTTAATACTGGGCATTTTTATCTTTCCAACATAAAATTCTCTGCAACCCCGACAAAGAAATAAGTAAGAGGTGATTGCAATGAAATAGGGTGGCAGAGGTAAAACGACTTTTTATCAAGCATGCAATGTGGAAGTTCTTGTGACGAACAAGAGTATTAAAATCAAATATATTTAGAAAGACAGGTGGATAAGAATTGAACGTTTACCCAATTCTGTAAGACACGTGTAACCATGGAAGGGTATCGTACTGATAGAAAGCTAAAGGCTAAAGGCTAATTACAGAAAAAACGTACTTATGAACTACTTCTATCTGAGATGTTGTGCTTTTTGCTTACTTACACCCGACAATGGCCTAATTATGCATTTAGAGCTCCATATTGATAAAACATTTCTAAAAGAAATGAGGGATATTTAAAGTCGCTCGACAATCATAAAGAGAGGAGCATAGTGGTTCATTGCTTCACTACCAAGCGAAGGGAAAAAGATAGGGGAATGGTGGTTACAGTGAATGGAAAAATTTACTACAAACAGTGGACCCTATACACTGTAGGATGATCTGAAAATTCCTAGGTTGGTCGGTCCTATGGTGACAACGCGGATGCCTACAGTTGAGATGACATCTGGTATGTCGATTCCAGAGCATCCTCTCATATGACAGGTAATAAGGAATTTTTTGATAGTCTTGAGGAAATTATAAACGGATCAAAAATATATCTAGGGGATGATAATGGATATCAGATTAAAGGTCATGGGGTGATTTAAGTTAAGTTACCAAATGGAAAAATTAGTCACCTTTCAAATGTTTTATATGTACTTAGAATAAAGAAAAACCTGATATCTGTATCCATGATGGCTGATCAAGATATGCATGTCGAATTCTTCAAGACTCATTGTGTGATAAAGGATTGCAGGAATGAAATTGTTGCAACAGGCATGCGAGTTGGAAGCCTATACAGATTGGATGCAAAAAGTATATCAAAACAAGCCATGGTTGCAAGAGAGTCGACAGCTGAACAACTCTGGCATCAGAGGTTTGGTCATCTAAATCTGCAGGATCTCATGTTGTTACAAAAGAAAGGTATGGTCGAAGTTCTCCCCATCTTTCGTAACATTCAGTTAAACTGTGATGGTTGTGCCTTAGGAAAGATGCACAGAGAACAATTCCCTGTGCATGATAGGAGGAGGCAAACATAAATCTTAGAGCTAGTGCACACTGATGTATGTGGTCCCATGCAGACAAGGTCGTTAGGGGGAGCATACTATTTTTTGTTGTTTACTGATGACTGCACTAGGTATTCATGGGTTTATTTTTTAAACAAGAAAAGTCAGACTTTCCAATGTTTTATAGATTTCAAAACCCTGGTGGAAAAACAATTTGGAAAAAGTATTAAAATTCTCTGATCTGATCAAGGAGGAGAATACAAATTAAAGGAATTCATGAAATACTGCAAATCTCACAGGATTGTTCAACAGTATACAGTACCGCACACACCACAGCAAAATGAAGTTGCAGAGCGTAAAAACAGAACCTTGGTGGAATGCGCAAGGAGCATGCTGCAAGGTAAAGGTCTTTCTAATATTTTTTGGGCAGAAGCGATAAATACTGTTGTATATTTGAAAAATAGAAGTCCTACTAGGTTTCTTGGCTTCAAAACCCCTTTTGAAGCCATATATGGATTTAAACTAGCAGTAAACCACTTAGGAGTCTTTGGGTCAAAGGCATTTGCACATGTACCCAAAGCTGATAGAAAGAAAGTAGACCCTAAGGCAGTGAAATGCATCTTTGTTGGTTATGGTACAGAGTTTAAAGCATACAAACTATTCAATCACGAGTCTCGTAAGACATTTGCAAGTAGAGATGTAGTCTTTCATGAACAGGTACAAGAAAGGAAAGCTGATGTTGGAGATGATTGGCACATTCCATTGCTGTTGGAGGAAAGCAGCGAGGATGAAAGGGAGCAGGAACAGGAGCAGAAAGAAGAGAATGAAGAAGAACGTCAAGAAGATGAAAAAGCAGGCCCAGTTATTGCAGAGGAAAACAAATTTGAGGTAAGTCCCCTACCAAGGAGGTCAGGTACGAAGACTCAATTACCATTGAAGTTGAGAAACTATGCGTTGATGTCAAAGTTTTTGAACATTATAGAGCCCTCTAATTATAAAGAAGCCAGTCAATTTGAGGAATGGAGAGCTACAATGAATGAGGAGATGGAATCAATTCTTAGAAATAATACTTGGGAATTAGTAGAGCTGCCTAAAAACAAAACACCTATAGGAAGTAAATGGCTGTTTAAACCCAAAATTAATGCAGATGGAAGTATAGATAAGTTAAAAGCTAGGTTGGTTGCAAAAGGATACTCACAGCAGGAAGGAATTGATTTTGATGATACTTTTGCACCTGTAGCAAAGCTAAATACAATCAGATCATGGAAAATTTTAGGGGCTAATGTTCGCCCAGTGGGCTAATTTTCCATGATTTTTCCACAAAAAAGATTCGCCAATTTCCAATTTTATAAAAGACGATTCGCCCAAATTTTAGAATGTAAAATTATTTTACTTTAAAAATCACCAACATTATATAGAGACTATATATAAAATAATTATAAATTTGAATATTTTTACAAATATATCAATAAACATTTATAATTTGCATATTAGGGATTAGTGAGATTCGCCAATGTTTTAAACTTCAAAAAAAATTTCCATGCTTAAAATTTTCCTTGAATTAGATTATTTATTGCTTTAGCTACTAAATGTAATTGGGAATTACACCAACTAGATGTGAAATCTGCATTTTTAAATGGTGATTTAAAAGAAGAAATTTACTTAGTACAGCCAGAAGGATTTGTAAAGCAGGGGCAGGAACAACTTGTTTGTAGGTTGAAAAAGGCTTTATATGGTTTAAAGCAAGCTCCGAGGTCTTGGTATGAAAAGGTTGATTCTTTCTTTATAGAGCATGGTTTCCATAGAAGCTTAAATGACCCAAATTTGTATACCAAGTACAATAATCAGGGGCAGATTATTTTGATTTCTCTATATGTGGATGATATGATTCTAACAGGAAATGCAGATGACTTAATCAGAGGAATCAAAAGGCTCATGGCACAAGTCTTTGAGATAAAAAATCTCGGAAGCCTTAACTATTGTCTGGGATTAGAAGTATTCAGAGATACTGGGCAAACTTTTCTTACCCAAGGGAATTATGCTAGAAATCTGTTGGAAAAGTTTATGATGGATTGGTGTAGATCAACAACGACACCTTTGCAGCAAAATCCGAAATTGAGCAGTGACGATGGCACTAAGGAGGTAGATGCCACAATGTACAGACAGTTGGTTGGCAGCCTGATATATCTTACAACAACCAGACCTGACTTGGCATACTCAGTTAGTGTATTGAGCCAATTCATGTCAAAACCGCGTGAAAGTCACTGGACAACGACAAAAAACGTGTTGAGATATCTTTGTGGTACTGTTTGTTTTGGTATTTTATACACTGATGTATCTGATGTTACTCTAGCAGGTTTTTCAGACTCAGACTGGGCAGGTAACCTGGATGATCGAAGGTCCATCATAGGTTATTCATTCAACATAGCTTCCAGGGTCATAGCATGGAGCAGCAAGAAACAGAGTACTGTAGCTTTGTCGTCATGTGAAGCTGAGTATCAAGCATTGTGTGCAGCAACATGTGAAGCGATCTGGTTGAGGAGACTTCTCAACGATGCAGGAAAAGAACAGAAGCAACCCACTTCTATCAAAAGCGACAACCAGAGCACCATCAAATTAGCATGCAATCTAGTGTTTCACAAAAACACCAAACATATAGACACTCAGTTCCATTTTGTTAGAGAGAAAATACAGTCAAAAGAAATTGCTGTTGCACGAGTGAAATTTGAATTGTTTAGAAAGATGCTAGGAGTCCAGAGAACCCTTTCTCCATTAAGGGGGGAGTTGAGAATAATTAATATTATTTTGATATTAATGGAGAAAATAGTTATATTGTTGTAACTTTCTCGCTAGTTTAGGATTAGTTTCTATAGCTATGGGATTTGGGTGCAACTTTCTATTTCCTAGTATTTTATTTAATGATGTAATCTTTGATTGATTGATAAATAGAGTGGACGAGAGTGATCTCTCAAGTTTTGTGAGTGTAGTCCCAAGGTGCAAGGCACACCTGAGAGCTACATCTCTTTCTTTTCAATTCTATTCACATTTTATCTCCTAGTAACCAGAGTCAAACCTAAACCCCAAGTTTTGCCATCTAAAAGTCAAAATCAAATTTCTATAGAATGAGATGCACTGAGACGCAATGCTGATTTAGCCAATGCTGATTTAGCATCAGGACATTTAGCATTAGCACAGAAAAATTTCGTAATATTTTACATGTTTTCTAATAGGGTGATCATTGCATCACAAGAAAACAAAAAAGAGAATAATAAACTCTTTGAGATTGATTTCTTGGCTTGTAGCAGGCAAACAAGGGACCTCAGACGTACCAGGCACCCACGGTGTAACTATCAGCACAGGACTGTTGAGGATAATGATGATCCAACTGTAGCCAATGCTGACGGTAATAGCAAGAAAATAAGGGAACTCATATGCAACCATGTTTACTCACAACCCAAGTTCTAACTGTAGATGTTGTCGAGCCAGACGCCAATGCCACTGCCAAACAAAACACGCACCAGATGCTGCAACAGGCCACTTGAATTCCTCAGATACAGGAAATAGCTGGTAAAAAGCCCAAATCTTAGCCTCCGAGGAGCCAAATTAACGAAATTTCCCTAATCTGAATTCTCATTCGGCTATATAACCCGCAGCTGCCCACCTCAATTCATCTCTTCTTGGCAATTCATAACGACAATGTACTAAGCCTGAGTGCATGTCCATGTTGATGTATACGATGGTGAGCCATTACAATTTCTCGATGTTTTCCGGTAACGTAAAACATATCACGCTTGGGCACGGGCATCGTAATGACAGGTAGAAGTCATTGAAATGCTGGGCGCTGAGAGACATGTCTGAGAAGTTGGACCCATCTCACTTGGCATGGACTCTTATTTAAGTCATGTTCTAGGAAGTCACATATAAATGGTCGATTCAAACCCTTATAACTCTTGCAGCAAAGATAAAAATCAATAGAGTCCGTAACATTAAAGAATGGTGGATTTTTGTGGTCGATTAATATCCATGCTCGACAGCTTGTAAATCCATGTCAAGTGTGTTGTTTGCATTGGAAGTAGATCTTCGGCCATCAAAGTTGACTTGTAAAATTTTACAGCCATAATGTATTCGTTTTGGACGTTTCTTGGAATATTTTTAAGGTTTTTTTTGCCATATTTTTCAAGGGATTTAAATTCTAGAGAATGCGCATTTTACATATGAATTTATAGTAAAGTCATAATCTTTGTACAAGTTTATTGCAAAAACTAGAAGCGAGTAAGCCCGCTGATGTGTTTACAACAAAGGAGAACATCCCTCTATTTGCATTATTCATGGAGTTTACAGCAGAGGAGAACATCTCTTTGTTTGTAATCTTCATCGAGTGATAAATGCAACACAGAGACAAACCCCCATAGTTTTTTGTTTTTCAGCAGAGCATGTCACAAGGAGGAATGTCAATTCCAAGAGTGAAATAGCTATGATTGTTTCAAGTAGTTGATGTGTACAAATAAAGTGGAATCATTCCATGCAGTAAAAGAGAAAGTGACCTGCCAGCGCTTTCTTCTTCGATTTGGGGACCTGTTGAGCACGAGAATAAAGGCATTGAGCTCTTGCAACACATGCAACACACTGTTTGTTTTTAGACATGGATTATATAAGCAAATTGACCGCAGTGAGAACAAATGATTATGTTGTATTTAGTCATGTGTTTGCTTAATTTTTTGGACGGGCGCGTGGTATTGTAATTTGAAAACCGATCAAAGTTGAAATTGATGGCTTTTAACGTTTATCGTTCTGAATGTGGATCGCCAAGCCATATGGTATTATAATGTAAGGTTTGGCCATTGGCCAAATCCTTTTTCAAAAATAAATTGTTCTTCCAGTTATCCATCTATGTTACATGGTAAAATTAAATAGTAGTACTGTTTTTAAAACATAATTTGTGTCCTCTCGTTAAGATTAAATTGTTATAAATAATTTATTTTGCTTTTGAGATGACTAATTTATCTAATTTGTAGTTTGATTTGTAAGGTATTAATTAGTCAAAATCACCTGAAATTAGTTATAAATACCTTAATTATTATTATTTAGGTGAAGTGTAATATTATTCAAATTATTAAATGAAAAACCATTGTTCCATGGGGACGTGTCTCTTAAGGTAGAGGACACGTGGCACACTCCCATGCTTCGGGGACGAGAAAACATTTCGGCAAATGTTTTCCCACGCCTTTATTTTTGGGGAAACTAGGGAAAGCTCTAGGGGACGTTTTTGTGGCGAGGAAACGCTGCTCCTTCACAACAATAACAAAAATAGAAATGTTAAAGTGTATTAAAATTCAAGACTTAAAATTTATTAATATTATTTAGTATTTTTTGAGAAGTTTACTAGTATTTTATTGTTATTTTAGATTTCAAAATAACGTGATGATCATTGCATAATTTCAATTGTCAAATGATGAATTGATTAATTTAATTTAAATTTATCTTGCAACATATCAAGTGATGAATTTAGAAGGACCATTGTATAATGTCAAAAAATAGATTCAATTTAGTAATTGAATTTAGATTTACAATGTAGAAATGTCAAATGATAATAGTCTAATAAGTAATGTTGATCATATTTAGTCTTTAGATATACATTTCATAATTATTAAAATTTTCTATTTAATTATTGACATATTTTTGAAATTCTATTTTTTTATTTTTATATATTAAATTTTTAATAATGTATAATTAAGGCGATAGGCATCCCTCCTATTGGAGTAGGGCATTTTAATGATTTTACTAATAAAAAAATTGATAGGATGGTTTCAATTAAAAGATGCCAGCATATTCTCGTAGTTGCCACAATATCAATGGATTGAATTCACACTACTAACTTTGTCATAAAAAACAATAGGTGTCTTTATAACTCCAAAAAAGTCCATCAATTTCACCATTCCACGGATCATTCTATTAATCTGCAATGGAAATAATAACTCCAAAAAACAGGTGTCCATCAATTTCACCATTCATGCTCTTAATAATAACTCCGCTACTCCATCTATGATTGTAAAATGGAGGAATAATAGAATAAGTCTCCCACTTCATGCCCAATATAATAACTCCAAAAAAACAGGTGTCCATCAATTTCACCATTCATGCTCTTAATAATAACTCCTCTACTCCATCTATGATTGTAAAATGGAGGAATAATAGAATAACTCTCCCACTCCATGCCCCATTGTAACCTTGAGCAATAATAGAAGAACACCTCCACTCCATCTTAAGCATTTCAAATTGTTATTAAATATTTATTGTACTTATTATTCATTACCATTCCATATACTATAATCAAAAGTTTCTTGGATGTATGCATTTCTTTGTTAGCACTTGGGTTGTTGGAATTGTTGAAGGATTATTGGAAGGCTAGAAGGATTACTCTAAAGATTTGAAGAGCTTCTCTCGGTTCTATCTAGTAAAAGGTGAAAAATCTTTCATAACCTTCCTTTTCTATACTTGTATTTGTTCACTTTTCCCCATTCGATAAACCTTTCTTAGTGATTGCGTTGTTATAATTTTGAAAGGAATACTAAAAAGATCTGTGCAAAGATTACTGTAACTATTTGAAAGAGCTTTTCTCTAATTCTATCTTCTAAAACAAGTGCATCTGAAATATTTTGGAATTGAGAAAGGTTAAGTAATTGATATGTTGTACCTCAAACAATTAACCTTTTCTCGTGACATTCAAGTTTTAAGATATTCCTAAAATTTACAATCAACATAAATCCAAGACCAAAACCTTACCCTATTAAAAAAAAACCAGATGCAAAACCATTGAATTGATGATGGGAATCGATCAATTAATAAATAGACATTCAGTTTACAATGAAGCAGCTTTAGAACTAGGAAATAACTAAGTAGCACGGAGAAAAGTTTATCGTAGATTGTACTTCTAAAATGCGGAAGGGAACAACTCACAGGGCCCAAATGTTGGGCAGCATCTTACTTTTCAAGACATAATGCCATGCATGTCTGATTGGTTTTCTGCCAGTACCAGAGTCGCCTTTTCAATTAAAAACATCAAGAATCGATATGGTCCATGCTGTCATGAATACTTTCTTGTCAACTATTCAATCGATTGCCTGGATAATGCGTTTCAGTTATTCAAAATCCCAATCAATACTCCACCGAATCCTATTGTGCTCATTTCATGCATAATCATGACTATATTAACCCACGAACGCCTAAAGCGATCTAATCGATGGCTTTTGAGTAGATCTAACGGATTCTCCTCCGCAGTCACGCTTGGCTCTGAAAGGCGTAAGATGGGTTTTTAGTAGATCTAATGGATTCGCCTCCGCAGTTATGCTTCGCTCTGAAAGAACATAAGAACGAACAGAATAATTGTCCAAATCGATGTGAGAGATAGGTTTGAGTATATATATTTGTGGGAGATTTCTTTTTAGGGTTGGGTTTACCCTAAAATGAATTTATTGCTGTCCCTCAAACTCTGAAAGGAGAAATGGATGCAGTCCTTCAGTGCCCTCCACCTCCTGGCTACGCCTGAAAATCCTGTACTGTCTTACACTGTAAATAGTCACCCTGCACTCATGAGACAGTTTTTCTTGTCAAAAGGTGTCTTGCCTTTGCTTTCTCTGTTATTGTTTTTATCATACTAATTTGATTATCGTCATGGATTCAAGATGAAACCGTAAAAAATGTAAATTGAAATGAATTGAGAAATATGAAAAGAGCTATCTTGAAATATAAACCCTGTCTATCTTCGTTAATGTTTGCACTTCAAGATGAAAACGTAAAAATTGTAAGTTGAAATGAATTGAGAAATATGAAAATAGCGATCTTGAAATATAAACCATGCCTATCTTCGTTAATGTTTGCACAACATATCGTACTGTATGATTATGTAGTTCATTTACATTTTAAAAATATATTTTTGATTCGAAAATGATTTACAATAGCAAATGCCAAGGAAAATCCCTTTGTAGTCTCCTCCACGTCCATTATGAAAGCAGAGAAGGCATTCCATTGCTCCACCTTGGTTTCATAAATAAATCAGAAACAAGAAAGCAAAATAGGGGTAAAGCTGCCCAGGACTTCTAGCAAATTCCAGCTAACCGAAATACATAGAGAGAGCGTAAAAGTTCTTTATAATGAAACTAAACTGCTCACGCCATCTTTTATAAAATGGGTGAGTAAAACCCTAATATAACCAGAGGTGGAAAGACCATCGAGCAATTAAACAACATAATGGAGCAACGCATCACTTCAGTTCATATGGAGCGAGTCAAACACCTGCACAAAATATTTCGCAACAAACTGATGCATGACCAAAGAGAAAAGAAGATGATTACGATTTTTCTTTTTAAATGAAAAAAATGAAATAAAATAGAGATTGTTTTGGGAAGCTTCATTGAAAAGACTAAATATTTTGCAACAAACTGAATCAGTGGTCAACCGTGATGCATGACCAAAGAGAAAAGAAGATGACAACGAAATTATTTTTGAATGAAAAAAAATAGAGATTGTTTTGGAAATCTTCATAGAAAAACATGTGGACTAGCTATACTGCAGAGAGCAGACCGCTAGATCTCAGGTTATACACTCTGTAAGCAGATTCGGGTCGTAAATAATTATAATAGTGAATACATAATCTGTTAGAGAAAAGCAACTGTGAGGCCCAACCAGCCATTGAGTCAAAATTACGCCATAAATTATTTCATATAAGCTGCTTTACATCACTGCAGCAAGAAGAGTTATGCTAAAGGCGAAAACAGACACTAAGATATGAGTTTAGAGGTATCGACTTTGTCAGAAGATTCCGGTTGTTATTTTGATGCAAGTTGGGTCGTTCTTTTGATGAAATTTTACATCCACTTCCAAACAAGTAACTGAATTAGTGAGACTAGTAATAGAATAGGTGATCAAGAAAGTTTTAAGTAAAAATCACATTCAGATTGTTAAGTTTACTGGTATCAACTACCTAGCCGATTGTTAAGTTTACTGGTAGCCGATTGATCTTTGTATTTTGGTTTTGGTAATTGTTTAATAAAGTAATTTCATAGTTGAGAAATAAACAAGAAAGCAAAATAGGGGTAAAGCTGCCCAGATCTTCTAGCAAATTCCATTCTGCTGAAGGCCTCCTTAGGTCTTGGTCTATATCTTTGATCTTTGTATTTTGGTTTTGGTAATTGTTTAATAAAGTAATATAAAAAAGAACTTAAAATATTAACAAGAATTATAAGAATTCAAAAATATCACAAATAATTATTAACATAAACATGTTTTTATCTTTTCTCTT